>MU274927.1:298771-342752 GCA_022160335.1 Irpex rosettiformis | reverse complement strand
ATTGTATTACAATCCTATGTACCACTACTGGCTGATGTGGCAGACTCGACGCGCTCGAGTGAGGGCCTTTTGTGGGATTGGAGTTGGAAGTACAGCCGCCTTCCCATGGATTTCCATATTCCAACCACTGAGACGTACATCCGGGCTCTGGATTACATGCAGAACGTGTCTCTTGTTTGTGCGAGCAACCGCACAAACAAAGAGGATATACTTCTCCGCATCGGGCTAGCCTTCCGAGACGTCAGTCGTGGCGCATTTGCCAATGACGACATTGATGACGACCTGTACGCTCCGTCCAAGCTCATGTTAGCTGACTACAACTTGTGGGAGGCCGCGTTGAGCAAGCATGCTCAGGATGTCACCACCGCCGTTGAGAGCATGATATCAGAGAGTGTGAACCTGAATTCAGGTTCTGGCCTCCAGGTTCAGCAGCTGCATGAGGACTCTCCCACGGGAGAAGGAGGTGTCGTACCTGACAATCTTGCTTCTCAAGAGCAGCATGGTTTGAACAAGCTGGATACTGACTCTCCTATGGATGTTGATGTAGTGCCATCCAACGACGATGGTATAGTGCTCCATCCAGAAGAACCTGCTCCTCAGCATACTTCGTCTGCCGCACTGCCGGCCAAGCTGTCCGAGCAGGATACACCGAGGCAGCCTATTATTGAGCACACGGTAACTCATGATGCCTCCAATAACGGTGACGCCCACACCGAGCCCGTCATCAATGCTGAACCCGTTGTCAATGCTGGCTCGGTCATCAACACTGACGAAGTCCCTAGCACTTCTGCTCAGAAAAGTGGTCGAAAGCGGAGATTGGTCGACAAGGATGAGCAACCTCAGCTGGAGTTGGTAATCCAAACCAGGTATGTTATTAACACTGATTGTATTATCTGCTCCTTGACTGGTGTAATAGGCAGCAAAAGCGAGTCGCCGAGAATTCCGCTGCTTCTACTAGTGGTTCTACTCGCAGAGGTGGTGTACGTAGGGGCTCTTCTCATAAAGGTGCTCGTGGTGGCTCTGGAAAACGTCCTTCTCATTAAATAATTCTTGATTTTGCAAAGAGTTCTATCCCGCTGTATGTACAATGATTCTTGAATGGTATCTTAAATTCCTCTGTGCCGTTGTACTGCATGCATTGCAAGTTTATAATGGAAATATACTGTGAATATTAAATATTACATGATATTATACAATATTATACAATATTACATAGTACTATACAAAAATATACAAAACTATACAACAATATATAAGATGATATGATATTATATGATATGATAGTATACAGTATTATACAAAAGTATACAGTATTATATAGAATTATAGGTTATTATAATTGCAGCAGATTAAGGCATGTCATTTCATATCTAACTAGTTCTGTTTCAAGCTTAACTTGTCATGTATGCATCACTAATTAAGTAACACTGAACATTAATAAACAATGGTACAATAAGAGCACTCATATTTAAAGGAATGACGAAGTTAATAAAGGAAAGCACCTCAACCTAGCAAACATTTCTAAAGCGAATGAATAAAAGGCGAAGCCGGTCCTTGAAGGTCAAATGAATGTAGCGATAGGGTATGAAAAGGATCAAGGTGGGCTGCATGGGGTTTGCGACTTCTATTGCTTCCACACTAACATGTCCGTCCATCTCTCCCACGCAACACATCAACTGAACCAGAATCCCGTTCCCTGATGTATCCTCCCATTGTACAAGCCTTTTGCAGGTGAGGCGTTCTTCAGAGTAGGTGAGCCACCAACTAATGAAACCCTGTTGAAGTACATGAGCTGCTGCTACTGCGCGTACGTGGGGCATGGTGACTCTATGATGATGAGTATATGGTGGAGGAGAGTGGTTATGGTCAAAGAATGATGATGGAGGAGCTAAGCCACCTGGGCTGGAGCGAGAGTATGGTGTGCGACAGAAACGACGGAGGTGCTCTTGGAGCTCTGCATGGCCAGAGCGCAGCCGTGTGGTTGTTTCGCCTATAGTTGGCACTGAGTTGCAGGAAGTCTCAGCACTGCTCCTTCTTGGCCTCTGCAGAAAACCGTAGTCAAAGCTGACGGTTTCTTCAGGCATTTTCCACCGCTTCAGGCTGTGAGGGTCGTTGGCTGGTTTTGGAGGCGGGATACCTGGCATCAGCAGATGGTAGACTGGAATCAACTTCCTCTGGCGCCTTATAGTGCCATCCGCCGTATTAAATGTGTTCTGCTTTGAAACCCAAATTTGGACATGGTTCTTTATTCAATTTACGTTATTTATGATCCCAGTAAGTGAAGTGTTGAGTTGTCAACAGAACCACATAGCAACCAGCAGATTTAGCCTGGAAGGAAGAGCTATTCTCAGACAAATGGGCCACTATACTAGCAATAAAGGTTTCAAAACTAGTATAAATGTTTCATAATATACTAGAACATCATATGATAGAATATATCAGTATAATACTGCATTATAGCATATTATAGTGTATTATACGATATTATGCCATGTAATATTTTTACTATACAGTATTATACAGTATTATATCAAATAATATTCTGCTATTATACAGTATTATACAGTATTACACAGTATTATACAGTATTGTATCATATAATAGTCTGATATTATACCGAATAATACTCTGCTATTATACAGTATTGTATCGCATAATAGTCTGCTATTATACTGTCTTATACTGTACTATACAGTATTATATTGAATAATAGTCTGCTATTCTACAGTATTCTACAGTATTATTTTGTATTACACAATATTATACAGTATTGTATCGCATAATAGTCTGCTATTATACTGTATTATACTGTACTATACAGTATTATTTTATATTACACAGTATTATACAGTATTATATCGCATAATATTTGCTATTATACTGTATAATACTGTATAATACTGTATAATATTGTATAATATTGTATAATATTGTATAATATTGTATAATATTGTATAATATTGTGTAATATTTTGCTATTATACTGTATAATACTGTATAATACTCTGCTATTATACCGTATTATACTGTATTATACTATATGATTATTGAAGATAGTGTCATATTTATTGGACTGCTTTCTATGACAATAACATCCTCAAAGTATATAATATAATGACTTCAAAATATTATACTATGGTATCCTCAAACCTTTCTGAGCCACTCCTTGCTCTGTCACTGTGTATTATACCGTAGCCTCCATTATCTATCTTCTTGCATCATGGTATTATACATTCCATATGATACTAATGTTTAGCAATCATATAGTATTATATATAATACTATATAATACACCAATATACAGTATGATGTAGTATAATACACTATAATACACTATAATAATACACAGTGACAGAGCAAGTGGCAGCTTAGAGAGGTTTGAGAGGTTTGAAAGTGTCATAATATAATCATTGGTATCATAGGTTTGAAAGAGTAGTATATTAGTATACAGCATGATCAGTTCATACAGTATCAATTCAGACAGTGTAATATGATAATCTATAATACTAGATCAAGTACACAGGAATGTTCTGTAAGAATGTAAATGAATACATCCAAGTTTAAATTGCTATCAAGGCAGTTCTAGCAAACAATTATTCAGATAGCTGCTATAAAGAAGTGAAATCTGTAGTAATATCTTCATGAAAAGAAGCACATCTGTCAGTCATAATAGTGCTAATGTGATATAATATTATACAGAAACATATAGTATGATTGAATATGATTATACGTATGAGAATATTTTGTCCATGAGCTGACGCCATATAGTCCATAAATGTTATATATTTTTATCATATCTCAGCCAATAATATTATTATTTGACTGAATCATAAGCTGATATTGAGGATTCACCGAAGTCAAAGGTCATCGTCAGTGCACCAAATTTTTAAAGCCGTGTCCAGCATGCACATGGTCCAATTGGGTACAGTGATGACGATCGCAAGGCTGGTACATAAATGTACTAGTTTCGATGTACATAGTCCGGTAGCACACTTCGTTAGGTGGATATATACCGTCCGTAATGAGCATGAATGTGTATGCTGAAGATAATACAGTAAGTGGCCTGGCTTCTATTTACAATCACTGGAAATGTTACGCTTGAACCACGATCTATTGCAACAACCTGGAAACAGAATAAGCAGGACATAACATTGTAAGAGTCGAGTAAATAAAACTAGAAAAACATAGAACGGAACAGAGTATACACGCATCGAGGCATCGGACACACGTACACGAAAAAGACAGCATTCGAAAGCCAGTCTACAGTCCAAAATGTACGAACGGCACCCACCGCAAAAAGTCATTCATTCCACCCCTCCCGCTCGAATTGCAAAGTGCCTTCGTAGCTTCGTGCAATGCATACGCAGGCTGGAGCTGCCCACCCGCCTTCACCTGTTCCGCCATAACCGTATAGAATACCCTCATCACCTCCGGCGCGACATAATCCGAAATCGACCACATAGTCCCGATAACGCTCTTGTATCCGATATTGAGCATCCCCGCAGCGAGGTGAACAGCTTCCTCAGATAATCTCTCATCGCCAGTAGCCGTCTGGCATGCGGAAAGTACAGCGAGGTCGGCGTTCGGGAAATGATGTGATATGAGTTCGGCAAGAGTGAGTCGTCCATCATGGAGGATGAAGGCACTGTTTGTCGGATCCATACGATTTTGAATGCCATGGCATGCAAGATGAACCCATTCATGTGTCGTCATTCCTTCCAACACTGCCTGAACAGTACCGTCAGCATCGTCCAGGGGTTTTGACTCCCCAACGAGCGACATCACAATGGCAGCCTCAGTTGTCGTCCCTGGGATAGGATTATTGATTGCAAGTGGTGAGGCTGGTTGCGATACAACCAGGACTCGAGGATCTTGGCCAGCGGGGATCACTTGTGCGCGAGGCCTAAGTAAGGCCTCGAGAGTCGGAGTATAAGAGGATATGGCTAGATCCATGATAGTTTGCGAGGTAGTAGCGGTACGTTCGTTTTTAGGGTAGATACCAGCTGCATGGAGTGGGAGGAAGACAAGAGGACCAGTTGGGCACCATGTGACATGAGGGAGAGTAGTGGAGGGCTGGGAAGTAATATTGATGATTAGAGATATTCGCGAAGGAAGATGAATCACATTTTTTTAAATTACTTACAGGTTCCAAGGTACACACAATATCCATGATCGGTTTGACCACCCAATTCCACAGGTCGGCGAGTATTTTGCGCATCATATCGGGTGGATCCATTGCTGTAACCCTACCTCCCCTCCCATCATCTTCGTCTTGTAGGTTGCTGCGGCATCTGTTCAGAAAATGCTTGGCTCTGAGTAAATCCCATAGGTACTTCTGAACGGCCATTGCGCGGCTGAGGGAGAGTTCGGGGAGAGGAACATGTACGACATCACCAGCGCGGCATAAGATCAAAGCGTCGCACCTCGATTCGTGCACGTTAATTACCACGACTGGGCCTGAGACACACGCACGAGCGAGCTGCGATAACGTCTTGGGCTGCAAGAAGTCCTTGAATTCTTCAAGCCCACGGATCGTCGAGATCAACTTATCATATTCGAGGGCATAGCCGTGTGAGCTCTGTATTTGAATGTCATGGGAGGACGATGGAAGTTGAGATTCTACTGACACGAGTGGAGAGCCGGAAGCGGCGAGTTCGAGTGCATGAGAAACATGGCGGAGATGCTCAGCAAGTTGAGGGTGAAGTCGATGGAGGTCATCGAGGGGAGTACGCAGCTGAAGGATTTGTGACCAAACCACCGCCCGACCAGTCTCTAGCCATTCAATCGCCAGACCATGCTCCCCAGCTGATATGGCAGCGGTAACAGCGTTACCGACGTTGTACGCGACTTCCCGCAGTTCCTTGCTGGTGTACCGACCACGCACGTTGTTGCCCAGCCAAATGCACTGCGGGACAAGACTTATGGTGTACTTCCATGCTTCGAGCAGAGAAAGCTGAGGTGGAGTGGTGAAGAGGTGGGAGAACTCGGTGAGTAGTTCTGCATACTGACTAGAGACCTGCAGTCGTTCAAGGGGATGAGACGTCGGGTGTTGCATCGCCTCTAGAAATGCTTCCATGGCACGTGATGCATCGTCGGTGTGGGCATGCTGTGAGCGTAGGCGTGTTAAAAACCGAATCCCAAGAGATCGAAGGTTTCGTGTTCGTTGAGCGTGGTTCTCTGGTGTCAGCTCCACCGATCGTACACTACATCTGATGGCCTCTTCCAAGTCCAACACGTCGCCTACTTGTTTGAATCGGTCAAGCAGCGAGGAACTGAGATTGTAGAGCCAAGATGGTTTCTCATGATGTTCCTCCGGCGTGAGAGCCACTGCGTGGGTGAAGTGTATTATCGCCCAGTCCAAGTCGTCCAGATTTCCAAATTGTTTAAACCGGGTGCCCAGCTGAGTCCCAAGGTTGTTCAGGTAGATGTGTTTTTCGGGGTGACCGTCAGGGGTGAGCTCAACTGCTCGGAATTGGTGTGCGATGGCATCTTCTAGGTTTTTCGCATCCCCTGTCTGCTCATATCGGTCTCGGAGGGAATTGGAGAGATTGTTGAGGGAAAGTGGCTTTTCTGGATGATCGTCCGACGTAAGCTCTATTGAACGAGCCAATAGCATGATGGCGCGCTCGAGATCAGCGAGATCTCCAATTCGTTTGAAGCGTGTCTGCAGTGAGAGTCCAACATTGTTCAAATATCCAGGCTTGTTTGGGTGACCGTCAGGAGTAAGATCAACAGACCGACTTTTATGCGCGATGGCAACTCCAGATCCTCGAGGTTCCCAAGTCGGCCAAACCGCCTCAGGTGTGAGTTTCCTAGGTTGATCAGCCCCATCGGCTTGACTGAGCTATCTTCAGGCATGAGTTCAACTGCATGGGTCTGAAGCTCAATGGCCTTCTCCAGATCGTCTGTGCTTCCTGAGAGTTCAAATTGCGTGCGCAACGAGATACCAAGGTTATTGAGCAGCGCGGACTTATGTACATGGCAATCAGGTACAAGTTCGACTGCGCGGGTGTCTAGTTCGATGGCTTCCCTGAGGTCTTCAGCCCTCCCCTCTCACTCGAACCGAGAAAGTAGAGAGACAGCTAGGTTGGTCAGTCGTGAGTGTTTGTCTGGACTATCATACGGTGTGAGTGCATTGGCGAGTTGCTTCAAATAGATACTTTCCTCCAAGTCCCGGAGTTCTCCAACTCGCTTGAACCTTGTGCTCAGGCTCACCCCAAGGTTAGCGATTATGGTAACTTTCTCCGGGTTATCGTCCTCAGTCGCTTCCATAGCGAGACGGAGAGACCGAATGGCGAACTCCAGGACTTTTATGTCTCCTTGAGTTTCATATCGTTTATATGCCTGCTGCCCCAGTATCCATATCTTCATATTAAATGGAAGACCTTTGACGTCTGGCTTCTATTTAGCGGTGGCAGGTAGGAAGTAAGATGGTGTTAGTAACATAGCGACTCGGGTTCAGGAGAAAGAGGGGGCTTACCGAACCGTCTGCGCTTGCAGGAAAATGAGGTTCAACGTCACTGGGACTCGACATGGTAGGAAGAGCGTGTGTGTAATCTCAAGAGTAAGGGAAGCAGCTGGCTGGAAATGGGGCAGAGCGAGGATGTGTGCGATACTAGGCGAGATTGTAGGCAGGGAGAAAGAGGAGGTACGGTCTGCAGCCATTAAGAATCTATCAGCGACCGGAATGCGAGAAGTAAGTCCGACTTACCGTGAAGATGGAGTGACATTCTGTAGGTATAGGAAGCTAGACTCTCTACCTTTATAACGAGAGCATAGCCGCCGACCTTGAAGCTTGACGTTCCGTAGTCCCAAGTACTGGACGGCCCAGGTAGTAACAGTGAAGACCCAAGGAAAAGGTAGCACCGCATAGTCATCCTTCGCAGTTTAATACCCTTGAGAAGGACCTCCAACCAATATTTTCCTGGAGGCTATATAACCTTATCGTAAACATGAAATCCGCGAGGCGGAAACTTGAAGCGCACCTACCTGAATCTATACAAGGATACGCTTGTGATGTACTCCGTCAGCATAAATAGTGCACGCTAATAAAGTATGAAAGATTTTCACTTCAGTGGCACACCCTTTGGACTTGACCATCGTTGGGCGCTTTAATGACTTATGTAGTTTGGACATTGAGCCTAGGGGAGTCAACGTTCTATGAGCTTATTAAAGACACGAGGAACAGGCCACTTTTCAATCTGTTATATATGTGTGGGAGAAGAGAAATGAGGAAGCTAAGAAGACGAGTAGTACGACGAGAATGCATACCATTCAACGCATGCAGTGACAGAGATGACTAGGAAGTACAAACTCTATTTTGTTTTGGGAGTGTTGTTTAGAAGATGGGGCAGTACACCGCAATAGTAAGATGTTTGAACCACACATGTAGTAGGAAACAGCGTACCAGTCTTGCAGCTTTCGAGTAGCGCCAAGCTAATGTCGAAGTTTCCGGTCATGAATGGGATAGTAGGACGTTCATATAAACCCATTGGCACGATACCTCCTTGCTGTAATATCGAGCGCTGCGGTGGAGCCTGGATGTTCTGGTGTCACGGATACGCCAGTAGGCGTTCACTCATGAGCCTCGTAGCGATGCTACTCCACCACCTACGGCATATGAGACCAATAACGACTTCAATACTCATGAGACGCACGTATCTGTAGGCGTATATCAGCTGTCTTCCAGTTCAAGTACTCTTTACTAGCTCAGAACTTGTAGGCAACAGTCCGAGTCGTAGACGTCACCCAGTACAGTGGGCCGCTGAGCGAGTCCAGATTCGCCTCCTTGTGATGTTTGTCGAAGCCTCTCACATCCCTTACAATGCGTGGCCTGAAGGAACGTGGACGAGAGAACCTTCATTGCTGCTTTGAGGGGATTGCAATGAGAACACCGAACACATCAATATGAATCGCACATGAATCCGCGTGTACATACCTATAATAGGTATAAAGCCTATTGCTGTGTTGTGGAAGGGTTTCAAAACAACTAATTCCCTAGAGCGACATTTCTATATGGTAAAGTTAGTGATGGAGCCAAAACATTTGGCTATAATGAATCAGACAGACGAACGTCCACGGTGCGAGTCGAGACATCATTTAACCGAGAGAAAGTGTTTTGAGGTGGGACTGCAGGGCAAGAACCTCGAAGTATTGCGATTCGTGCCGTCCTATTTGAGATCATATGCAGAACTTCTGTCTGAGAGTCAAAGGCAGGTGTGTTGGGGGCCGTCGGGGAGGTTGTATCAAGCCTGTGAATGAGCGGTGAATTGATTGTCATGAAAGAAAAGGGATACGCTCACCGTGATACTGGATCTGCCACAGAGAAAGACGTATCACTGTGCACTTTTCCCAGGGCCTACAACAACACAAATAAGCAAGATATATGTACAGAAAGAGGTGATTAAGGAGACATTACCTGCATCGGGTCTGAATGTACTGGGCACACGATCATCCAAAGACTGGTCAAGAGTAATACTATGAGCGTGAATCCATACTGATCCCATTGGTGTATTCATTTATTGGCGTGTCGGGTCAACTGTAGTATGTGTTACTCTGTTCAACTACTTGACAAAAATGCGAGCTAGAAGTGTACTCACTAGCTAGTCATCTCTTGATATAGCAGTAGGATCCGTAAACACGAAATGAGAGGTCTCTCCTCGACTTCTATTACTAGGTATTGGCTGCCTTTGGGAGGTTCCTCGAGGTTGGGTAATGTTCTTACTCCTATTGTATTAGTTCGTGTGTTAGCAGAGCTCACATGTAATAACTCACATTGACAGAAAGGAAGAAGCATTCAACGAGAACCCTACCCGACGACTGGTTTGAGCGAATGGACTCTTCCTCCACATGTCACTCATCACCACCATGGCGACTGCGTGCTAATTGTCCGGTTCGTTATAAGCCTTCGGTCGGCATCGAGAAGAGTGGTTGAAGTATGCAGATGCAGTTTGGCACTGATTGAATCCTTGTTGCCCTCAATTCCACCGTGATACCTGTATAAGTGCGGCTGTGGGGTGAAAACATGCGATTTTTCGGGAAATCTGAAGAAGCCGTCAGTGACTCGAAACTAAAGAGAAGTTTAATACGCACCGTGCTTTCCGACAAGCTAACACCACACTACATCCATCCTCCTCGCTCCATTTATAGATAGCAGAGGTCAAGTGGTTGAAGAAGACCTGGCACGATAAACAATAGGAGGGTTCACTGCATCATATAAATCTCTCCAGGAGTACGTATGTACAGTCGCCGTGATAGGTAGCACACGAACGGGTTGGAAATTCCGCTGTGCGAGAAGTAGTGTACCTAAAAAAAGAGCCTGACGCGGCGGAGCGTATGCATCGATGGAAGGCCATTGGAAGCGCCCAAGCGTTCTCTTCTACTACTTACACAGCGACCACCTAGCCCGCGAAGGTTGAACCCGTCTACTCTGCTTTCAGGAGACTACGACCACCATCCTTACACTTTGCTCTATCGCCTCTTCCCCCTCGCTGTTGTCTTTAATTTGTCAACGTACAAGCGTTACAATTATGCACTGGTTCAGTGCCTCGATAAACTAGGGGTCAGCAGCTGGCGGTACATACGAGTAGAGCCTCACGAAAACATCTAAGGTCCCATCCACGCAGGTCACTGAAAGCTACTCTCAGAATCCTACATGTCTGAAGACTCTACAGAATATTTAGTCCAATTATGATGAGGAAATTGGTCGACATGTATCATCATCATGCTTTACTCGTCATAAAAAGTCGCGGTGTTACTCATCCCAGCCAGTTGCAGCGCATGGACATCGCAGTTTGTGGATCAGGTAGAGCTGTCATCGAGGTTCATATATTCATACATCACACCCGACGGCTCAATGTACGTACTCGAGCTAGCAGTAGAATCTTTCAGCTTTATATACTTAGGCCCCGTTCGATGACACCCATTATCCGCCGTTATGTTATGCTATCCTCCATTATCAAAGATTTGTCAGCAATTCTCGTGGCTTCCACAAGAGGTCACAGTAGCGTCACAGTAACGTCACAATAGTGTCACACTCACTTGCCGAATGGTATATGTGCATTGTGTACATGTGCTGAGTGAGCGTGGCTGGCTCTATTTATTCCACATCATAACACACCTTCCCCACACAGTATCATGCCAATACTGAGCACCTTGAAAAGGTCCAGTGCTTCTGAGCGTGCACAACAAAAAAAAAGTTGTTCTTCTTGCAGCATTACTTATCCTCTACTGCTGCTGCCACTGTGTATGCACACTCCATAAAACAACATCCTCAGCACACTTCGGTACTTACTGGAGGGCTGTGGAGGGCTGAGAAAATTATGAAACGAGCGAGAGCAGTACGAGAGCAAAGGCAAGGACATGTTAGCGTGACAGACGCCTGTGCGACGTGACAGCATAGAAAACCGCTGAAGTAACGCGGCGCTTCGAGTCTGATGGGATAACATTTGATAACAGGCGTATAACAAGCCCGTTATGAATTTGGCGGGATAACATAACATAGGCCGACGATAACTGGTGTCATCGAACGCGGCCTTAGGCACATGGAAGAGACCGGCTCAGAGATCAAGACGACGACACCGAGGGAGAGTAGGAACAGAATAGCAGACTAAAAATACAATGGAATCAGAATCAAAGCAAAGCGGACGTACTGAGGACTCGAGAACGTTTAAAGAGGAAAGCATAATACGAAAAGGGGGCACCAGTGACCAAATCTACAAACCAAAGTGCACAAACGGCACCCACCGCAAAAAGTCATTTAACCCTCCTCTCCCGTTGGAGTTGCGAAGCGCCTTCGTGGCTTCGTGCAACGCATATGCAGGCTGGAGATCCCCACCCGCCTTCACCTGTTCCGCCATAACCGTGTAGAACACTTTCATCACATCCGGCGCGACATGATCCGAGATCGACCACATAGTCCCAATAACGCTCTTGTATCCGATGTTGAGCATCCCCGCAGCGAGGTGAACAGCTTCTTCTGGAAGCTTCTCGTCGCCAGTAGCTGTCTGGCATGCAGATAGCACAGCGAGGTCGGCGTTAACGTTCGGGAGATGGTGTGACATGAGTTCGGCAAGAGTCAGTCGTCCATCGTAGAGAAGAAAGGCACTGTTAATCGGATCTGCGTGATTTTGAGCGCCATGGCATGCGAGATGAACCCATTCATGCGTCGTCATTCCTTCCAATACTGCCTGAACAGTGCCGTCAGCATCGTCTAGAGGTTTTGACTCCCCAACGAGGGACATCACAATGGCAGCCTCAGTTGTTGTTCCTGGAATAGGACTACCACCTGGCGTGTCTGGCTGTGATACAATTAAGACACGTGGATCTTGGCCAGCGGGAGTTACTCTTGCGCGAGGCTTGAGCAGTGCTTCGAGAGTTGGAGTATAAGAGGATACGGCGATGTCCATAATGGTTTGTGAGGGTGCGTTAATGCGATCATCGCTGGGGTAGATGCCTGCTGCATGGAGTGGTAGGAAGACGAGAGGACCGGTCGGGCACCACGTTACATGAGGGAGAGTAGAGGAAGGCTGGAGAATGAGGCTAATTAGAAATACTGACTAAGAAAGACAAAACCACTTACGGGCACCAGGGTGCATACAACATCCATGATTGGCTTGACTACCCAATTCCACAGGTTCGCGAGTATTATGCGCATCAAGTCAGGTGGGTCCATTGCAGTCACTCTGCCTCCCCTGTCATCGCGTTCATCTCGCAGGTCGTCACGGCATCGATTAAGAAGACGTTTGGCTCTGAGTATATCCCAAAGTGATTTTTGGAGGTCCATTGCACAACTGAGGGAGAGGTGAGGGAGTGGGACGTGGACAATCTCACCAGTTCTGTGGAGAACTAATGCGTCGCATCTCGACTTGTGGACAATGATGACGACGACAGGGCCTGAAATTGAGGCGCCAGCGAGCTGCGCCAACGTCTTGGGCCGCAAGAAACCCTCGAAACCTTCGAGCTCGCGAATTCTCGTGATCAGCTTCTCGTACTCGAGGGCCAAGCCGTGAGAGCTCTTTGCTTGGATGTCCGGGAAAAGCTGGGTTTCCGTAGATGCAGGCAAAGATGCAGTAGAAGATGGGCTAGCGGCAAGCTGAAGTGCTTGAGAGACCAGATGAAGATCATCGGCAAGCTGGGGATGGAGTCGTCGTAGATCGTCAAGGGGAGTCCGTAGCTGAAGGACTTGAGACCAAACAACTGCTCGGCCAGCCTCCATCCACTCGAGTGCCAAACCATACTGCCCGGAGACAATAGCAGCCGTGACGGCGTCATTGGCCACCTCCCCGACTATCGAGAGTTCATCGCTGGTGTACCGACTACGCACGTTGTTTCCCAGCCAGACGCATTGTGGGATGAGACTCATGGCGTGCCCATAAGCCCCAAGCAGGGTGAGCCTCGGCGGAACAGCGAAAAGATTGGAGAATTCGGTGAGTAGATTGGCATACTGACCAGATGCTTGCAATTTCTCGAGGGGATGAGAGTTAGGGTGCTGCATCGCCTCCAGGAAGGCCTCCATAGCACATGTAGCATCTTCGGCTTGCGCGCCGTGTGATGACTGTAGACGTGTAATAGACAGCGTACCAAGAGATCGGAGCATTGATGCTCGTCCAGTGTGGTTTTCTTGCAGCAACTCCACTGAGCGTGAACTACATCTAATAGCCTCATTTAGATCTTCTATATCATCTGTTTGCTTGAATCTTTCTCCTAGCAAGCAGCCGAGATTGTACAGCCAAGTGGATTTACCGAAATGACCCTTCGACGTGAGCTCCAACGCGCGTGTCTGATGCGTGATCGCCTTGTCCAAGTCACCGCGATTTCCTGATTGCTTAAACAGGATGTACAGCTTTATCCCGAGGTTGTTGAGGTGGATGGATTTGTCTCGGTGAGTATCAGGGGAGAGATCAACTGCACGAGTTTGGTGTGCGATCGCATTCTCGAGATCTTTCATATCTCTCGTCCGCTCGTATAGGTCTTGAAGGGAGTTGGCAAGATTGTTAAGTAAACCTGGCTTTCTTGAATGAGCGTCGGATGTGAGCGCGACCGCTTGGGTCTGTAGCATAATGGCTTGCTCGATATCTTCGAGGCTTCCGAGGCGCGAAAACCGTGCCTGCAGTGATCCTCCGGCATTGTCCAGGTAGTTGGGCTTGTTAGGGTGACCGTCAGGCGTGAGGTCGACGCATCGACCATTCAGCACGACGGCCATCTCAAGATCGTCAAGGTTTCCTAGTAGGCCAAATCGCCGCTCGAACGCGTTTCCAAGGTTTTTCAGCAACCACGCCTTGTCCGAGTGACCGTCAGGAGTGAGATCCACCGCACGACCGTGAACTTCGATGGCCTTCTCCAAGTCACTGATGCTTCCCGAGTATTCAAATCGTATGCGCAGCGAGTCTCCAAGGTTATTGAGCAACAGGGGCTTGTCTATATGACCATCGGGTACTTGAAGTTCCAAAGCGCTAGTCCAAAGTCCAATAGCTTCCTCGAGGTCTTCGACCCTTCCCTCTCGCTCAAACCGAGAAAGTATAGAGGTGGCGAGACTACTCAGTAGCAAATGTTTGTCTGGACTGTTATCTGGTGTGAGTACATTGGCGAGTTGCTTCAAGCTGATACTCTCCTCCAAGTCCTGGGATTCTCCGACACACTGTGACCGTGCATACAGTGCTATCCCGAGTCTATGGATGGTAGCAACTTTGTCCGGGGAGTCGTCCTTAGTCGCATCTATAGCCACATGGTAAGATTGAATGGCGAACTCTAGGACTTTCAAGTCTCCCCCAGCTTTGTACTGTTCGTACGCATGATCCGCTAACATCCTCATCGAAATATCAAGTGGAAGATCGTTAAGGAAGTTAAGTTTTGAGGACGTTTTAAGCTATTTTGGGGTGAGAGATTATGAGTATCAATTTAAGTCAAGTTCTGTAGTAACTTGTGTCGAAAACATACTGAGCTACTTTCGACCCTCGCAGAAAAGCGAGGTTCAGAAGTCAACATAGTAGGAAGAATGCGTGTAGTCTGAGGCCGTCAGAGCGAGAAGGATTGAATTGGGAAATGCGAGGATCGGTGGTATACGTGATGGTCAAGGGAGGGAGTATAAGAGGGTATGGAACAGGATCCTTGCACACTTATCAGCAACCTCGATAATACCGTAAATCTGTCTCACCGTGTAGAGAAAGCAATCTCTGTAGACATCGAATTCAAGCTTTCAGTCTTTATAACGAGATTATCATTGACCTTACCGTTCATACCTCACAACCAATCGCACCCTAGGTGGTGGCGGTGAAGGCGCCAGGCTCTAGCCGGTGTCATGACGCCCGTACAACAATCCGCCGAAGCTAGGTATCTCAAATTCTCAATGTCGAGAAGAGTGTACACTTTGTGATTTCTTGCTAGCATCGCCCCAACAGTCGTATCAATATATTCCGAGCACACCGGGGCATGGAACTCCCAAGGCAAAAAGCGCACATGCTCTTGGGAAGGTGGGCTGCATTTCCTGACTTTAATATAACGGCATGAACACTTCGATGAGGCATTATCCGAATGACAGCACTTACGATCTCCAGTTGTGTAGACAATATAGCGAGTAAGAGGCTAGAAAACAGTGAACACACATAGCATTCATTGGCTTCCGTGAGCCATTTTCAAGGGGCGACGGGATGGGCATTCGGAAAGAGAGCAAGTCGATGTGAATACAACAACCGGGATTGGTAGAGACAAAAAAGGGGTGTGATGTTGTCGGACGGAGGAGGCATGTTTAATATGATGGTTCAATTTGGTATAGGAGGAGTATAAGAGTACATATACGTACTTCCGTCTTTCTACACCTCTCAGACTCGTCTACCAGCCCAGGCTATCTCCCTCTGTTTCATCGACAGTATATCCAGCATCGAATGAGCATCCAATGAGATTTTGACGAGCAAGCAACGACACGGTCTGCAATACAAACCATTCTTCTCCAGGGAAAGAGCGATTCGATGTTGTGGTGTATCGCGTTGCTCATGCTTTTGTAAAATTCCGGTCGGGGAAAGTCTGCCCTGTCGCTTAGCGCAAGCTAGTCGCGTCAGACAAGAGTAAAGTCTTTGAGTTTCGAATGGTTGTTCATGGTCGTCGTTAATAGTTGGCCATCGACGTTGAACACGTTGACGTCCGTCGTTGTGACTTGAATGACTGAAGTCTGAGTGTGTGACATTGGGCGCTAGAATCTGCTAAGGCATTTCATACGCTTCTAATTATAAGTTAGGAGCAGAACATGAATGGGTAATTGACCTCCTGGATAGGCATTAGAAAACGTTTAGTTTGTGATGTAAGTTCGCATAATAAGATTATTGACTTGAGTCACATATGTGACATTTAGTGCTCAGCGCTCATGCGTGATACGTGATACGACATGCGCGCGTAAGCGACGTAATCACCGAGGAACTCACTGCCAGAAATTTTATTCAAGCTTCAAGGCACTTTGAATCGACTGAACGCCAGTCAATCGTTGTCGTACGTACAAAGAACCGTATCGCAAAGCAATGCCTTGTGAAGAGACCTTGTGTGAGGTAACGAAGCTGTTTACTGCCACTTACAAGAGGTTTACCTGAAGAAGTAAATGGTTATTCAAGTTATTTTTTCATCACGGCACAGCGTTCAGTAAGTCGGACTACTATCATCTTATCTTGGATACCATGACTCATTTAAGGATCTACTACCTGACCAGGGGCACCCGTAGATTCTGGAATTTATACGACAGAATTTGTACGACAGGGGGGCCAAGCACTAGTGAGATCGACCTCGTGGCTCTTGACCTAGTTCAAATCGCGGAATGCGGATACCGACGATAAGTAACAGTTCACATCCTATATAACCATCTGAATACACTGAAAACCCATTTCTCTAGATAAGCATAGCTCTCCAAGCTACCACCACTGACGTTGTTCGCGAGATTGGGGTACTGATTATGCCTCGGAAGGTTCTTGTCGGGTTTGGTGTCGATGTCGATGCCGTGGCTGGTTGGTAGGAGATCCAAGGCGTTCAGCCAAGAACGGATATTGACGTGAATATTCTGTCAGGCTTGGATCGTACGGTGGTGATGACTCGCCTTTGGATATCTCAAGGGTGCGTTAAAGATACGTGACCGCGAACTTGTGCTCATCATCCCAATGCAGGGAATGTACGCTGGAGAAGTCGGTGTCCCCCGTCTATTGAAACTCTTCAAGAAGTACGATATCAAGACAACGTGGTTCATACCAGGTGTGTAAACGGACGATTATGGAGCGAGTCAAGTCCGGAGATGTTGATCTCAAAGTCCAGGTCATAGCCTCGAAACCTTCCCCGCAGAAATGGCTGCAGTCAGGGATGCTGGTCATGAAATGTACGTGCAATTTCTCAAACTCTACTACAAGTAGTCGTATAAACTCAAATGCCATCCTAGTGGTCTTCATGGATATTCTCACGAGGTTTGACCTCCTCAACTCTTCATGGTCCACAACCCCACTAACGTCTGCGAAATAGAACCCCGTCTCAATGACTTTTGAGCAGCAAAAAGATATCCTGGACCATACCTTCAACCTGCTCACCGACTTCAACAACGGAGTTTCGCCGAAGGGCAGCGTTGCGCCCTGGTGGGAGACAAGCAAAGAAGGAACAGGACTTCTGCTCGAGAAAGGCATTGAATATGGTCAGTCCCCGCCTTTCTTTCCTCCCCACTATTTACATATGCCTATTCAGACCATTCAAACATGGCCCACGAGTACGTATCGCCTCCCACATAGCAGGAAGCTTATCGCTCCCTCTGACCAATGTTGGTATATCTCACAGCTCTCAGGCGTATTATTTACGCGATGAAGACACATGGACCAAGATCGACTACAGTGCCAAGGCACAAACGTGGATGAAGCCTCTCCAACGTGGTAAGGAGACTGGAATAGTGGAGATCCCTGCAAATTGGTACTTGGATGATCTACCACCGATGATGTAAGTCATGGAAATTGTACAAATTTACCATGAGCATATTGAGACGACGTGTGCGCATAGGTTCATCAAATCGAGTGCGAACTCACATGGCTGGGTACGTATGAGCTAAACTAGAAAATGTTCTACTTTAGCGAGTCTGAAATCGTCTTTTGCCTCTTTGTAGGTCAACACTCGAGATGTAGAGGACCTTTGGAAGGATACTTTCACATATCTCTACAGGTAAATGCTGTCATAACCGCTCTCTGATGAAAATCCATCAATCTCGCTGACTGCTATATATAGAGAAGAAGAGAGTTTTGTATTCCCTATAACCATCCATCCAGATGTCAGCGGGTAAGCACTGCCGTTCGTCATGATCATAGTTGAAGACTTCAACCTCGTATTTAGGAGACCTCATGTCCTAATGATGCTCGTACGTACATACCCTCGTTGTCTGGCTTGATAAATTTGCAAAATCTAACCTGAATTAATAATCACTACAGGAACGCTTCATAGAGTGGATCAACACCCACGAAGGCGTTCAATGGGTACCAATGATCGAGATGGCGAACGAATTCCGGGCACGATGCCCCCCACCCGCGAACGCGGTTATGCCAAAGGGGTTCTCTAGTATTGGCCACACAACCTGATCTGGATGAACGAATGCGCTATTTGTAATGTTCATTCCTATCTTGCTGTCTGATGCGTGGTCTTACAAATATGTTGTATACTTAGTATGCTATAAAAGTCAATATCCAATTTATGCTTCAAGTTTCGAGTTGTGTCAGGGTCTGGTGGATTTTGTCAGTCATATGATGAATATAAAAGCGATGGATACATGGAGGGCTAGGTATAAGACATACAAGCAAATGAAGTTGAGAAAAGAGATGTACTACTACTGTAAGCGAGATCAGGGCTGAATAAGCAGAGAGCTGTGAAGAAGATCCAAATATAACACATGAGAGCGTGAGATGGAAGAGGAAATACAAAGAGAATAATTTCAGTAGATCATAATCGGGGCGGACGGTGCAATACTCGAAAAGGAAGGGGGAAGGGAGACAGAATCTACCCAGAACCTACCATCGATCACGAATCAGACGTATCGGACGAAACGGTGTGGACGGAGGCTGCCCTCGTTCTCGACGAAGGCGTCCTAGATGGTGCTCTAGAAGGTGCTCGCGACGTAGCCCTTGATGTCCTCCTAGAATGTCCTCGGCCGAACGCCGCCTCCTCCCTGGCATCATGCTCCCTCAGCTCGTCCTCCGATAGAGCATATCGCGGCAGACACTTCAACTCAAACGTGCACGGCATTTCAGCGCCACCTATGACATCTTCCAACAACCTCTCGTCGGCAACCCCAACCCCTCCGAATCGCGTGTTCAGCCCAAGCCAATCACATCTCAACAAGGTATTGTGTAGTCGTCCTCCAGGGACATCCCTTGCAGTCGAACGGTTATGCCAGTAAGATTGACCGACGATTCGCTTGTGCTGTGGGCTGGCGTTTCCCAGTTGTTGAGAGGAGACGCGACTATACATGAAATCGTGGATACCCTCGATAACATCCTGGCAGGTCACACCGAGAGCTTCATCTTCCGCTTTGATTTGGATCTCCCATGGGAAAGTCCGCGAAATTAAGCGAAGGGACTTGACGCGAGGCCAGGTAGCGGGTGCATATCGGCCTGCAGCCCATGAGCGATGACCTGGGTCAGTCGACCGTTGGCATTGGGCGGTAGGGAAGAGCATGTTCCATTTTAAGAATGGGGGATCTGAGGGGTCGTCTTCGGATGGGACGGTTAGGAGTGGGTTTAGTTCAACGTGAGCATTGACAACCTTGACAAGGAATGCGTCCAATACCGGGCCATCTAAAAATTCAATCAACGATAATTCGAGGGCAATGGCACAGATCGAGAACGTACAGGAAGGCTCTTCGGCAAACTTATCGAATTTGTCTACGTTGTCGGAGACGCCACGAGAGGGAGCCATAGAATGGGCTGATTGTGCGGCAGGTGCAGGAGCGGCGGCGGCAGCAGCAGCACCTCCAACGAAAGCGGAACCTGGAAATGCGCCGGGGGGCCAACCAGGAGGAAGGCCACCTCCGCCCATGTACGGCGTAGGTACTGCTACGTATCCTTGTGGCACGAACCCGGCCATTTGAGCCATCTGGGGCATTTGAGCCATCTGGGGCATTTGCGCCATCTGGGGCATTTGCGCCATCTGGGGCATTTGCGCCATTTGAGGCAATGCTTGCTGGAACATACTGAACCCCGTACCAGGAGGCGCTTGAGGAGGGTGACCTGGAAATCCTTGGGCGGCTTGCCAGGGGGTTCCAGGTGGCGGTACAGTAGTTGTAATCGGAAATCCAGTCCAATCTGCCGAAAATCCGCTAGGGCCCACTGGAGCCGTTTGGGGACCGGGTGGGCCACCACCGCCTGTTGGTGGCAGTTGCGTTGGTGCTAAATAGTAGGAGCCGGGAACTTGCTGACCGGGGAGAGTTGGTACTGCTAGGTAAGGTGTTTGACCGAACATTCCTTGTGGGAATGCTGCTCCATAACCTGGTTGTGTCTGTGGCCCACGCATCCAAGGCGGCACTTGAGGTGGATTTTGAGGAGAGAATTGAGGGATGACTGGAGGGTTAGGAGCGGGAGAGGATCTTGAACCGCCTTCCGGGGAAGGCAGCGGTGGGATAACGGGGGTATAGTGCATCATTGCTACAAGCCGTGGATATATATGCAGTGACTCGATACCTACTGCTACACGTCGCGCAGCGCTAGTTTGCACCATCAACGTATGCTGTAAGTAGGATCCGGGTAATCGTACCTATTCGAGCAAGCTGGAGAGAGGTGCGGTGCAGTTGTTCACAGCTGTAGGTGGCGTGTGCTGTGCGTTACGATGAGATCAAGGCCCGTACATAGACGTCGCGTGTGCGAACTACAATGAGAGATGTGACTCACCTCAGCCGTGGAATACGCCGACAAACTCAATCTCCCGCTGCACTTTCTAAATTCCTGGTGTATAGGGTATTCTGCGACGTTGTGAGCAAAGGTCGCGCGAGTTAAGAGTTCGAACAAGCGCAATGGAAGAGGTGGGCGATATCAGGGTACAGAGACAAGCGGGGTATCCTCGAGACCAGGCGATCCTGGGTCGTGTTACTCGGTGGTTTGGACAATAAATACGGTGTGGAAAAGATTACAATCTGGGTGCTGCTCATTGCCTCGAGGCGGCGGCTGTGTACAACGTGGTCAATGTCAGGATCGATGACAGAGTGCAGCCGATCCGCGTGGACTTACCTCTCAGAGATCTGAACTTTCATCATCTATCACCTACTACTGCAACGACGAGCTCGATGCTACAAACGACGACGATGGCGGAGAGCGATACGTGGCTGAGGGGGAAAGTCAAGGCGGAATACACGACGGCAAGAGGAAAGGGATGCGGTGCGCTTACAACGTTCTGGTCGACGTGACCATTGACCAGACGCATTGACAACCATAATTGTTAAGGTTAGATTTATACGACACGATATACAGAAATACGCAAACAGTGTTGACCGCGTCGGGACCACAATAATTACTTTGAGTAAGCACTTGGGATGCCTCTTTTCTCACATGGTTGCTTCACTGACGATACATTCAAAGCATAGTAATACAACTTGGCTGGACAACAACAGCTTTCTCATTTCCAGGCCAGTCTCAGTCGTTGATGATTATCGCAAAGTCCTTGAACCACGTATACTGGTCTCTCGGCGACGCGTATTTCTCTTCATGCCCGCCAAAGAAAGAACTATCAGAGAGGTCAGTCGTGGATATTATTCAAATAGACGAAGACACTCGCCTGAAAAACAGTCCAGAGAAACCAACCTGTGCCGGTGTCGACTGGGCTTCTGCCACAAAACTGCCGCTAGGAGTAGATGTTTGACTCTGGTCGATATAGACAACGGCCGTCACAGTCGCTTGAACGGACATCGTCTGGGTAACACCTTCAGCAGCGACAAGTTGTGTTGTTGTCGTCGCCAGCATCGCCGGAGAAGCACTTATCGAGGAATTGTTCTGTGCCTCAGGAGGGAGGATAAAGGCCGACGAGTTTACACCTGAAAGCCACAAGGGGACGCTGTCGTCACGGCTTTGTAGTGTCAAGAAGTGAGACATATTTTCTCCTGAAGCGACGTCGACGTAATGCGGCGAGCCCATCACCCGAAACCGAAGTCCATTGAGTAATGGACCAAGGATAGGCACCGCACCAGGGTCAAGCAAAGGTGCGGGTTTGGCTGTAGGCTGTGGTGGAGGCTGCTCGGGAGCAGGGTCGTTGTCGTCATCTTCCCCATCGTCGTCGTCGTCGTCGCCTGAGCCATCGTCTGGTTCGTCTTCGTCAAGCCCGTCGCCGTCTCCCCCATCGCCATTCGGTGGTTCACTAGCTACTGCAGCGTCCCGATAAAAGACATCCGCCCTTCGCATCACCTCTTGACCATTGACATCCAATACGAATCCACCATCCTGCCCTCCAGGCGTGTTCAGCGTAACAGTCTGTTTCACATGGGTCCACGCGCCTGAGGCGAAATTGAAGGACCCGCGACTAATCGAAAGACCGTACTCTTGGTCACAAACAGACTGAGGAGGTGCAGAACATAGTGCCTTTGTCTGCTTGTCTTTGGGGGCGTACTATAAGACAGATATAAGTTCGTGCCATTCACTGGTCTCAAACCAACTTACCAGATACAACTCTCCTGCTCCTTCTGCTCTCCACATCAACCTCGTGCTAAAGCAGGATCGCGCGTCGTTCCCACCAGAACACCCCGAATGCCCACCGTACAATCCAGGCAGCTTTCCCGCCAGAACCCAATCAAAATCCGCAGGGAAGAATACGCTATACTCCAACGTCACGTTTTTTGCCTTGCTAATGTCGATCGGAGACGCGTAAAAGTCTGCTCCTCCTTGTGGCTGCGACTCCGGATTGATGGACCCGGCGGGGTAGAACAGCTGAAGGGCAGCGTTGGTTCCGTTCACCGTAGATGGACTCTGTGTCGGTACACTCGAAGGTCTAGAAATTCCAGCTGCAGCTACAGCTGCCAAGTCGGTCGCTGTGCTTGCGTTTGGTTGGCCTTGGGACTGCGATCCGTTGACGATCGCCAGGTTGTCTTGTCCGTACGGGAAATACGATATCTTGAAGCTTGTGAGGTCAGTGATTAGCGGAGGCACCGTCCATGCCGTTGGTGACCCAGAGCTCGCTGAGGCGGGTCCAGCTGAGCTCGACGGTGAAGGTGTCGTTATGATCGTCTGTGTCACCGTCGTCGGTGGAACGGAGACGGTGACCATTATCGGTGGAGTTGTGCTAGTCGAAATTACCGTCACAATATTCGTTATGGGCTGAGGCGGTGGAGGTATACTCGACTCGGCCTGTGAAGGAGGTGGGGCCGCAGTGGCTAAACTACTGGTTGTGGATGGTGTGGAGGCGTCCTGGGAGGTTTGTAAAATGACCGTAGAGGTTTCTATAACTTCTACATTTGAGGTTATAATCTGTGTGACTAGAACAGGTGCCTCGGAGCTCGTGCCGTTCTGCACTGCGTCGAATGGTGCAGAATATACGCCGAGGAACAGGCTGAAGAGGACGATAAGATTGGCCGCTAAGGCCATGGTTTAGATTTGCGGTAGGAGTTGCCGGAAGCTCTTTACTGACTATATGTTTTATAGCTGACATATGTCAGCAGGCTGTAATGTAGTTTACCTCGCAGGTGTCGGCTACGATACGTATGCAAGGAATGCCACAACTTCGATGGCTGACCGCCGCGGATCCAATTCTAATTCACGAAGTGCCTGTTTTTTCACCTAAGGGACATGACAGCTTATTCTACCGCAAAGTCCTTGCTCAGCCGACGTAGTGGTAGTTAAACGTTAATGGTGTATACCGTTCGTTCTCTGATCATTCAAATCCAGCCGCTAGCTGTTATGCAGACTGCCTGGAGTTACGTAAGCGACGTTCAGTGGATCCATACAGCAACTTGGAAACAAACGAAGCTTGTGCATACTCAGCTCTGAACTTTTCAAGCTTAAGCCGTACGTATTGTTTCTCATTGCAGCGTGGATTAAAGATACGAGGAAATTACAGCGCCGAAAAGTATGAAGAACACTCAAGCTACAAGCTTCGAGCATTGCGATCTCCGCATGAAAGAACATGTGGCACCCTCCTGGAGAAAGCTGCATGCGCCGTAGGCATGTGCTAGGACACACTCTACATCTCCATGTTGAATACTGTGTCCACCGAGAACGTTAACGGCCCTGAACAAAACTTGATTGCAGGGCGGGACGGTACAATTGAGGAACATCTGGGCAATTCCGCAGCCCTGGGCTGGGAATCAGACGGTAACGGTGGCGATGCAGAGAAAGTTGATCTGGCGAGCGGAACCAGACGTCGAACATGGTGCTCTCACAGAGCCACACGACGCTCTTTGGCTGGGAATGGGGCTCGGTCGACAGGCAGGATGCGACGTAAGGGTGCGTAACCAGCAGTTTGTTGACCTGTGGGCACCATTTACGAGCCTGAATTGAGTATTTCCAGAGGTCGAAGGAGATTCAGCACCAGGGAAGACGCAATACATTGTAGCGGGACAACCAACAGGCTGGGCGGCCATGGCCCAGGCTACCAGAAGCTATGACGGAGAGAAGGTTCAAGACTGCAAAGAGGATATAGATACACTGCTTGTTTTTGTGCGTTGGCGGTAACTTTATATGTATCTAACACGCCGAGTATTCATCCAGCTTGCTCCGTAGGCTGGACTCTTCTCTGCAGTCTTGACCGGCTTCCTAATCGAATCGTACAAAAACCTGTCAGAGGATTCAGCCAAGCAAACTCTCCTCGCCACTCGTCAACTCATCACTCAGACATCCAGCTACTCGTTCGAAGGAAGCATGCTCAACAGCACTGCTAATACCGACACATCTTACTCAACACAACCGTTCCGACCGTCAGCTACAGCTATCCGCGTCAACGTCCTCTGGTTTTCCAGTCTATTGTTCAGTCTTTTCACCGCATCATTTGGCATTCTCGTCAAACAGTGGCTTCGCGAATTTCTAGCTGTCCAGGATCCCTCACCACGTGCTCGGCTTCGTATTCGTCACTTCCGTTATTCTCAGCTAATGCGCTGGAAAGTATTCGAGATCGCGGCTATTCTGCCCCTCATCCTACAACTCGCGCTGGCACTTTTCTTCGTTGGACTGTGCTATTTCACCGCATCTGTACATGCCAGCATCGGGTACACCACCCTCCCACTCGCAATAGGCTGGGCGTTCTGCTTCTCCTCCGTCACGGTGCTGCCGATATTCTTCCCCCGATGTCCCTACCGGACGACATTGTTGAAGAGTCTGCTTCAGTCATTTCACGGGACGATCGGGAGTTGCTCGGGGAACGTGTCAAGAAAGTGCAAGGCTGCACTTTCCCGCTCATCTCATGTATTACAAAATCAATGGACAAAGAAACTCTTAATGGCCACTGAAGCTATACTCGCACGACTGTCAGCTTATCTCTCAGAGGTCGACGAGATGCGCGTGATGCAGGGACGAGAGAGGGATCTAGAAATTTTAGAGTCTGTGGACTCGATCCAGTCCGACGATGAGCTTTTGGGGACAGCGATCGCAGAGGCAGTAGAGCAGGTCCACTGTGATCCAGCCCAGTTTGAGCACCTCTTACGGGTTATCCTGGAGAATCGCGGACTATCCACTCCACAATCAGGCTCGCGCTCTGAGTCACTCGGCGCCCCCTTCCCTCTGCAGATTTTGGATCTGAGGCATGTCTCGAAGCACGCTCGTAACGCTATCTGCTCAGTCGTTTCTCATTATACCACACATGCACGCTTTGAAGCTGGCACCATCATCACTAGTCCGGGGTATATCAAAGATACAGTCTTCAGAGTCACGCTGATGGCGGTTATCATGCTATCCATATCCAACTGCCCCCTTCCGGAAGACGGACTTTATCTTCTACGCGGACGAAACTTCGGCATGCATGGCTTCAAGGCTATGAGCATTCTGATTCGCCAGGCACTCAATACGCCGACAGTGGGTTTTGATCCGCATGATGACGGATACGAGATGTCGGAAAACAAGCTTAGACTATTGATTCGAGGTCTTGGGCGTATATGGTGCCATCTAGATGTCGGTACAGGTATACTTCTCAAGATTGTTCGCGGTACGCTAGCAGTGATGCACAAAGAAGCCCCAAATCGTATCGAGTCCTCGTCTACACAACAGGAAGACTATTGGAGCTCAAACCATATACCACCTGAAGTGAAATGCGATTTTATGGGGCTGATATTCAAGGCAGTCGGTTCTCTTTTTGAAAACGAGAACGGCATAGTCTACGAATCCAGGGACTTCGATATCAAGTCGGCGCTGGAGTCTGCTCTACGGCTCTCTTTTCATGCAGGATTGACTCATCTCTGCGACCAGGAGGACTCGCACGCATTCGACCCCATCCTCGATGCAATGCTGTCTCGACCTGAATGGACACACGACCTTGTAGACGTTGTCCTTGATGTTCCATTTTCCTGGCTTCACGTGTTCGCAACTCGTTGGGCGGAGCGCATCGCGAGCCGAAGTTCGCATTATGCTATCGATGTCTACGCAATTGGTACGTATACCGTATAGCTGTCGGAACGCTAAATTAGATCGACTAAACTAAATTATGCATTTAGATTGGTGTAGTCGGCTGGACAACTATTTGTCCGTTTCCTTGCTGAGACTCTCCGATGCCGATAAACCAATATCGAAAAAGGAGGGGTTCAAGTTATGCTATTTTGCCACATGCATAGCTAGGTTCCTCATCGCTGCTCTTCCTCCACGAGAGCAGTGGGTTGATCTTTTCGAGGCATTGCTCGATCACGTCGAAAATCCCACTGAAGGCCCGCCATCACCACTTTTCACGGAGGAAGAATATCCTATTGCGGAACAGATGGTTTTCATGATCCAGGGAATAGAGCTCGGAGACGTGTCTTGGACATATAATAAACCCGGTGACGATGAATCCTATGCGAAATGGGCTGGAAGATCAGACTCAACCTCTATTTTCCCTGAACGACTCATCCGGTGTGTTGCCCCCTACGTGAATCACACTCATGCAGCAGACACCTGGCGTTTTCGACGGGCCTATGCCGCGATGGGAGCGGGTACCGTCACGGTGGAAGCTCATGCTACAGCCAGTGGTACTCTTGTTAGTAGTAACAACGAAACCGCCGCGGCGGGGTAAAATAACTAGATGCATTGCCAAGGCCCACAGGCAGTCATAAACTCAAATATGCTGATTACTTACTATTGGATGTCACGGCCGGGGCTCATTTGTTACGATATATATCTACTGCCCGAAACAGAACAGCTACTCCAACATCTGGAAAAATCTTCCTTACTAATTAAATCTAAACTAGTACTTTCTTTACTATGCTCACTAATCTTTGCTATTTTTTTCTTAAAAATGGATAATTTTAACTATTTTATCTTGCAACTAATTTTATACTAGAATCATCTAATACTGTTCTATTTTACAGTATGATAACTATAATTATTCAACATACCTTCCAAGACCAATACCTCACTCAGAGCGGACGCGGGACACAAGGTCGAAGGAGCGGAGAGATGAAAGATGTTGAAGGTAAGAGCACGATCGATTATCGCGTGCGGGAGTGCATAAGCGCCCCAAACTGCCATATTAGGAAAGGTAGACGTTCCTCTGGGACGATAAACGCTCACGGACTCGTTCTCAACTTTCATCCACACCCTACGCCCTACCCACCATTTCTCCCTCACCGGCACCTCTCAACGCTCTGGGCGACAACACCTCTAAACCTCTAGTAGGCGGCATCCACCACTCTACAATGACAAGACGACGAGGCCAATGGAGCGCTTAGGTAGTGGTAAGTCTTTCTTTCTCTCGATGGGTGCGGATACGAGTTGGACCGTGCCAGCTAACTTGTTTATTTAGTTCATGTACTCTATATATTACGCCCCAGGACTACTCAGACGACACTCGCAAGATATGACGGTCAATGCATTCCCATTGTGCGGCTCCGTGGGTGCAAGCACAAAGGGGTGGGTAGGGGAAAGCTGGTGTTGCTTGATTTCACAGCAGCTGCAAACGACGTGAGGGTCCAATTTTTCGGTACGTTACTTTTTGGCCTGCCCTTGCTGCTGATTATCCTGACCCATTCTGAGCCCCTCGTGCCCCTTGTTCACGCTCCTCATCCACACTCCTCATCCACGCTCCTCATCCACACTCCTCGTTCATGCTCTTCGTCCACGCTCCTTGTTCATGCTCCTTGTTCACGCTCTCGTTCGCGCTCTTCCTTCACGCCTCGCTTCACGCTTCCCCTTCACGCCTCCCCTCCCTTCTATGACGACACCGACACTCGTGCATATGTCTCCAAACCTCGTTGCACCCGCCCGCCGACCTCAGATGCCTTTCGCCTCTGTTCTGTATATGTCCTACCCATTCCCCACCACTGTCGCGTGCGTGTGCGCACATTGTATCATCAACTGTGTCCACCTCAGCTACCTCCTCCATGCCCACACTCGTGCACACGTCCTCAAACCTGGTTACACCTGCCCACTGACTCCAGATGCCTTTCACTTCAGTGTTTCAACAGATGCAAGCTCGAACGGACAGAAGAACGCTAACACATTGTAGCGTGTGTCGTTAGGGTAATGGTAATCACAATGAGGATAAAGTTTTAGGTTTCCTGTGAGTCTTTCCACTGGCTTGCTTCTACTACAGTATCTCTCTAACATCTCCCGCTGCAGTCATCTGTGTCTTTCCCCGTTACCATTCCTCCGTTATGCTACACCTTCACCTTTGTCTATGCCCATGCCTATACCCTTGTCCACATCCTCTAATGCACCCTATTGTCATGCTCTCCTATCATACTACATGTATCTTCCTCACCACAACATATCTCTCTTGTGTACACTCAGATTAGTGAATGTAATTGGTTGACCTGATTTTGAGTTGCAATAGTGATACTATTTTAGATCTAAGTCTGTACTAGCAGTTCAATAATAGTACTAATTAGTGTAAATTAGTGCTGGCTAAACTGATATACCTTGTTATTTTGAACTAATTAGTGCTAGCTGTACTAATGAACTAATCTTGTGAATTAAGAACTTTTAGCACTAAATAAATGCTATTAAGTCCTAATTAGCATGGTAGGTTTTTCCTGCTGAAGTTCCGCGTAGCAATACTATGTAATCGAGTACGCTTCTTTGAATAGCTGTATATAATCTATGTATAATACAAGTCATTGCCAGGACCGATAAAGACCAATATGTAGTACAACTACAACCAGGATCATATTAAGCAGAGCTTCCTGAGCGAAAAGGTATCGAGAGGCTTCAATAACGCTAGTAGTAGTACGGATTATAAGCGGTGTAAGATCAACCTACGCCGTTATCGAAATATGCTTAAATACTCGAGACAGCCATTATATCCGACAATCAACAAGCCATACCGCACGTTCATTGGTTTTTTTAAGCGACCTGACCATGATAACACGATTCTCATCATCATGACTGTGGGTGTCATCTGTCTTGAACATCTGTGACCATACGAAGACTTGTCGAACTTTGTAAAAGACTCTATACAAGCGGTACACTCACCTCAGACAGGTCATCCATTTTCGCCATCACAAAATCGCACGCAAACTTGCACAGTTCGTAGACAGGGATACCTCCGTCTTTACTCGCGGGCAGCCTGAAGCGGTCAGAGGAGACAGGTTCCTCCTTCCCGTTTATCTGTTATAAAAATATATGAGCGAATCGTCAACCGCTATATATGATAAATAATTCCTTACCATCAACTGCATAACCAATTCACCTCCTGGGAACATATCCGCGGGAACCTCACGGCGGGGAGGGTCCAGCGCGTTTTCAAAATCAAATTCCTCATACAATGCGTCGTTTCTGATTGAAAAAGAAACTCCCTCTGTTCCTTCTTTCGAGAAGAAGATCTTTTCAGTTGTCGTCTCGACTTGGGTAGGTAAGCTCCCCTCAGAAGCAGGACTATGAGCTTCGTCTTGTGCTGGATCTATCTCAGAGCTCGCGCCGGAATGGGAACTGAGAGAACTCTTCTTTGTCAGGGCTCTAGTTAGAAATCCAACAAGTAAGTTGGAAGAGCGAGCAGCTCCTTCGGTGTTGGCACCCTGGTGCGTAACTGAGGACTTGGGTGAGACGGAAGGTTGAAGAGTTGCTGAGGCAGCTGTCATCCTGAGCTAAGTTTGTTGTTCATCTTTGAAGAGGGGAGGACTGACCTGATATACTGGTCACTTGAGGCGTAGTAAATGGTGGCAAGGGTAGCCACTACCTATCCAAAGCAGCCACCTCGTAGTACTTTCGGATACGTGGCCCTTGTGGCTAAATTGACGGTAATAAGAGACGCTCTCTTCATGACATACCAAGAAGCTTGAACCTAGAACGACGAGTATTTCGGATTTTTGTGTGCACTCGTCCGCCTGCGAGATAGCTATAGTAAAAAAAGAGAGAAACAGCAATATAAAATCACGTATGATTAAAATCTATAAAGATAGGTGGTAAGCGCACTAACCTGACGCATATTGATGGAACCCACGTGGAGAAATGGCAAAAGAGCCACTGACGGCGGTGGCCAATGTTTGTTGTAGGACGTGAAGCTCTGTGCCAGCCGCACTGGCTCGTGTCCCAATGGTTATAGAGTCTATAGACCAAATAATGTGAGTTATGCGCATAATCTTGTAAGCCCAACGATCGCTGCGAGAACTTTAAGTTCTACTCAGCCACCACTGGCACGCCACCAGTGTGGCGACACAACCAGTCTTAGACGACGAGGTTCGACGCGGCTAAATTTTATATGTAAAACGGCAGTCGTCAGCTCAAGATAGTTGCGCAAAAGCCACTGGCTTCGGTGGTCCACCATTGCTGCGAGAATTTGCTGAAATTCTTCAAGCCACCACTGGGCACCGCACGGTATGTGCGTGGTGTGTCTAAACGAAGGACGATATGAGTAATTATAACACTTACATAGCCATAACTCACCTCTAGTTTAGAGTGTCAGCTCTTCATAGACAAAGTCTGTGGAGCGTGTAACCGTAAGTCGTAGCGGTTGGAACAACTGCCTCAAACGGCTGCGGGACTTGAATCGGGGTTTGTTTGCCACTGACACGTGATCGTATTATTTGATATACGGCTTGCAGTTAGCGCCACTACGAACACTTAGACCCCCAACCTCTCTTTACAAAGTTCTACTCCCTGTGACTAATAAGCTTGAAGTCAAAATTAGATCTTAGGGCAAGTACATTTACTGCTATGACTTATTATCTGTTTATTAATACCACGACACGCCTCTATGACATGGCGGCGTACCACAAGGAATAGAACATATGGGAATACAAGCCGAGCCTCAAGGGAGTCTTGCTATGGAAACCGCCATGATCATGTTATATTCAAATGTAAAAGTAAAACCGCGCTTCCTTAGTAGCTGTGACAAGAGAATCAGTACAATACACCAAACTCTCTTCGCAACGTGTCCTTCCCCCGGTAGGCTTATAATAAATTCGAGTCGTTTATTGATATGATCTCTTGTCCAGTTCACAGCTCCTGCCCAACTTGCAACTTCTCCCCGCTCACCGCTCTTCACCTATTCCCCTACCTCTTCATAATGTCCTTACGATGCTGTAAATGCAAGCGACGCGAGTTCAATCTCCACCACTTCATCCTCAAACGTTCTTGCCATCCCTCCGTGACCTCCGAACGTCTGTTCGAAATATGTGGAAGGTGCATATCGCATCCTACTATCCACGACAGAAACTACCACGCGTCTGTTGAGATCCACCATCCCCCAGCCGCTGATGACTACTTGAAAGCCTGTTCTCGTAGTAAGCTCTTAACTTAATCATGTGTTTTTGAAACTTAAACTCATTACTTTGTCCGTTGTTTTCAGCCCTACGGTCTACCAGCATTTTGCAACTACCGAGAGCAACTCCGCATGTCGATTTATGCCGGATGCAGCCGCGCTCTTGGCATACAATATACCCACTACTGGCAATAGCTACTAGAAGCCCTGTAGTATCACACTCCCAACAACCGTCAATAGCGTGCCCTCGTATCTCACGAGGGAGATCATCACGGTCATATGCATGTCATCGTCGCAACTCTTCTTCTTCCACGCCTCTTGCCTACATTCCACTTACGCACCCATCGTCGAAGGTCGTTCCGCGTGAAGATCAAACCATCATCACACCCAAGCTCTTACACTTCACGATTATTAATCACCGTATCTCCTAGTAATAATACATTATTTCAATTCCCCGATGGTGATGTTTATTTGACCTAGCATACAACGGAATACACGTTACATTTCTGTTTCACTCCCCCCCAAATAAATTCTCGAAAAAAGAAACACTTCAGTGCTCTCTCAGACGGTTCTCAATAGCGGTCTGCTTCTTCTTCAATGCTTCTACCTTATCGTCCTTCGACGCGTCGTAAGAGATAGTAACCTGGTTGAAGCTGCAGGGAGAGTCATCGAGTTAGATGGGAGTGCATCGGTCGTAAAATCAAAAGTGAGCGTACGGGTTATCAGGCGACTTCTGGAACTGTTTGTACAATAGTTCCTGGTATTGTTGGAGACGTAGTCCAGGATGCTGTGGAGAGAAAATATTGAGTTTTAAAACTGACGATTGCACGATGAAAACCAAGTACGCACATCTTCCTTGACGTTAGGCAGCTCCCTTTCCTTGTAAGCTTCAAAGGCCGCCTTGAAACGTCGCTAGTAAACACACATGATATCAGTCTAATCCGGTACCTAGAACAGTGCACAATCAAAACCTACCTCAGGGTGCTGCTCAATCCCAGCAGCCCGCTGTCCCACACTCGCCTTATCCATCTTCGCCGTAACAACCTCCAACAAATCAAGCGCATTATCAATACCAGTAGCCGTAAAATGCTCAGGCTCCTCTGGTTTATCTTTATCCGAGGAACCTCCCTGTGCAACTGCACCAAGTCCTCCTCCAGCAGCGATCGCCCCGGGTCCAGCAGGCTTGGGCGTCGCCTTGGCCGCACCCTTCTTCGCTCCTGCCTTGGGAGCAGCTTTCGCCTTGGACGGCGCAGAGACCTCTTCCTGCGCTAGCAAGCGGGCGTTTTCAGCCTTTCGAGCGAGCTCCGCTTTGCGTTTCTCTTCCTTCTCTTCCTTGCTCTTGTTCGACTTTGCACCGTCTTGCCATTTATCCGCTTCTGCGCGCTCCTAGAGGTGTATTCATATCTTGTATTGGCGTAAATTGTGAGTATAGGATATGATTGTGGCGTACCTTTTGGTTAGCAGCGGCCTCCTGCTTCTTTGCCTCGTTCTCTGCCTTTTTCGCCCTCCCTGACTCTTTCTTTGCGTTTCCACCTTTCCCAGGAGGCATTTTGAAGACTATGTAGGTACCGAAGTGGTAGGTAAGCGGTGGAGGAGTGATGTGGTTTGCCGCGAGGATGAGTCGTGTAGAGGATGAAGGCGGTGACGGAAGCTGCGATCAAAATTACTCTCTAGATCTGATCCAACTTTGATCTTATCTAATCAAAGCGTTTGATATATTTGTCTCTTAGGCGCCCTTGTAGTAGGATTGCTCCTTTGGGCAGAAATTTCATACCAACGTCCGTTGCTATCAAGTAGTGGCACTCGACTAAGGTTTATTGAGTGTTTCCAGCGATATTTTCATCTGCTACTTTAGCAACAAGCAAACAATAAAACTCGAAACCCTGTACCTCAACGGAGAAACACAAAGCCATCGATGGAAATCAGCTACAAGCGCCGCTGCATGGACAACACGAGGCAGCCTCCTCCCTGCAGACGACCTCGACCAGCCACCCCCAGTGAAGTGTTCTCGTGCGCTTCTAGTCTATTATTCTCTGACTCATACGGATCAGCCATTTCATCATCCCTGCACAGCACAAGGGCTCCAATTTTGCGTGCACTGCATCCCTCGTGGACCAAGAAATATCTATATCAACTCGCCTGATACACACACTCCCCGCCACGACGTCCTTTCTGCGCAAACTATCTTCATATAGAGGTCGAGATCGTCTGCAGCCTCGTACAGAGTATACACCCCCACCGACGTATTCGTACTACACCTCGTACCCTTATAATTACTACCCCGGCGACACCGCTCCTTGGTCCAACACCCCATATCGCGCACCAAAGGCGGATTCCTCCTCGCCACCTGTTAGAACAAGAAATAAATCCAGGTTCAAGTCTCGAGCGAAGAGTTCAATGGCAGATACGATAGGAAAGTGGGCACCAGGGTCTTCATGTGCGTCACTCCTCACCTTCCCTTCCCTCACCTTCCCTCAATTCCTCCTTCTCACTTTTCATTTTCGTTTAATACAGACGGCCCTGTCCTCTCACAAACAGACCTATACCTCCTCAACCCCACCCTCGAGATCAACCCCATCCTCGCCGGCACAAGCAGCGCCTTCCAACTGCAATTCAACATCGCCACGGGCCTGACGGGGGGGTTCAACGCGGATGTGCGAGATAGGGAGTTGCCGTTCACGGCGAAAGACGAGCCTGCGACCTTACCCCGAGTCGCGGAGCTCGTGATCATCACGGAGCTCAGCCCGTGGTGCACGATTGTGAAGAATCCGCAGGGGGTGACGTTGAATGATGTGTGTCAGGCTGTTTGGAAAGAGTGAGTGTCTCCTCCTCCTCCTCCTCCTCCTCCTTTTTTTTGTTGGTTGAAGATTGTGTTTGTGCTTATGGGTCTATTTGGGAACAAGGTATACAGAGAATAACGTGACGGATAAGGAATTCGAGTCGCTCCCACCTCGTGTGCAAGAACACATTAAGCGTCTCGCAGCGAGCAACGCTGCCCAGCAAAGTGGGATGTACTCTGGCTACTTCTCACCTGCGAACGTCCCCAGCCGGTTCCGACGAGTTGGTACGTGGAACAACAACGTCATTCTTCTCCTGGGATATCCACTAATGAATCACTCGATGTGTTAGACTGGCTTCGGGATAAAGTCTACTTTGAGCGACTGGTGAAGAAAGATCCGTATGTAAAGAACAGACTCGGGTTTTCCGCTCCAAACACCTTCGTCATGATGTTGTACTAAATCTCAGACTTCTGTTCTTGGTCGTTGTTTTCTTCTTGTATTCACACTCCTCACCTCCCGGATGTATTCAATGTCGTATATCCATAAATACCCGTGTATCGTTTATCAACTATTTCATTATTCTTAGCTAGCTTTTGATATCGAATCCCCATGTATGCCACACTTATCTAGTACTTGACTCGTATTTGCTGTTTGGAACTACAGTGGCTACTCTGAGGAGTACCGGGCACCAGGAAATTGGCGGCAAAGGGGTTGATAGGTTGGTAGTATGCTGTTCGGCCGGTCATCATTGTGCACTAAACTTTGGTCATCACAGTGATACAGCACTGTGACGCAAATCGCTATAATCCCGTGAATAATCATAGTAACACTGTGCTAGGAGAAGATTAATGCCAGATCTTCACTCAGTAATATATATGATACATCAGCTATATTAAGCATTTCCCATTTCAACGTCTCGTTTACTTCTTGATAGCACGAGCGATGAAGAAAGTGAGCTTCCTACCCTCATACGACGCATCCGCACCAAACCTATAATCGACGTCTTTCAACCCAGCCTTTTCAAAGATCGCGCGAGTCTGCTCCTCCGTGAACCCATGCTGATGAGGAACGACGTGTGCGACCCTCTCGTACATCTCGGGAGCTGAGCCAATGGAGGCTTCTGGCATGGTGTCGGTGATGACGAGTGAGCCGCCTGGTTTGATGAAGCTGGCGAGGATGCGGGTGATGTCGTTGACGTCGTCAAAGTGGTGGTAAGCCGCTGTGCACTGTTGTACGTACGTGTAGAAAATACAGTGTGAGTGAGCTGCGTTGACACACGGTGCGAGAACATGGGGACGTACCACGACGACGTCGTATTTGTTGCCGTCTAGCTCGCCATCTTCTCCTTTGAGCAGAGTTTTGACGGCTTTCAGCTTCTCAGGCGAGATTCCTTGCTCAGTGACATGACGGTTATAGACGTCGACCTAGAATGCACTATCAGCGGTTAATCTTGAGGTTCATGGTTTCCAGTGGACCTACCGAGGCCTGGCTAATGTCGATTCCCAGGATAGAGTTTACATGGGGGAAAAGTTCCCTGGACACCAGACCTGTGAGAGCAGTAAGCCTTTACTGGACCGCGGAACAGATCTGAGAATAGTTTACCTGTGCCACAGGCAAAGTCCAGAACCTGCGTCTTGTCCTTGTCGAACGATTCAGGATATGCTTTGAGTATTGCCTCGACTGCGTCGTGAGCAAGTTTCACCCACTCTGGCTGAACATCGTTCTTCTCGGCACCAGCGTCGAAATAGGCTTCGTTCGCTCCTGCGAAGTCGCTGTGCTCTTTCCCAGCGTCGTGGTGATGGTGCTCGTGGTGGTGATGATGGTGGTGATGATCCATGGTTAATCGAGGTGTATGCTGAGTGTTGGTGTCGTCGTCGCTGTAGCAGATATTATATATATTCACTGATTGACGATGATCGATGAGTACCTGCGCGGTGGTGAGGCAAGACATGGATTGCGGCCACGGTTAGCGCAGCGGAATTGGTCGGCCCGCTGCTGAGCTGACCAAGATTCTTCTACGCGTCTGCCGGTCGAGGACGTCATCTCCCTGGGTACCGTCGCAGACATGTGTAATAGTCTCGTTCCCAGACGTCTAGCTCAAGGTCGGTCGCGGTGCTCCCGGAAGGCAGTCGCTAATGCTCCTGCCTTAATTAGTAAATTTTCGAGCGGGGGAGAGAATCGCTGGATTGGGAGGGAGCAGTGAAAAACGGGATCATCAGGTGGAGCTAGACGTCTGGTCTATTTGCTCCTAGCGGGGGTAGATCATTCCCTCAGGTGAGCTAGGCGCCGAATCAAGCGAACCAAATAAAGCAGATAAGATAACAGAAAAGTCGAACCATAGCGCTTGTTTCGCGACTTGCTCCGTACCGTTACCTGTAACGACTCCCCAAATACCATTCTCTTTTCCCCCTCGCTCCTTTATAATGCGTGCGTAATGAACCACCTTACACCGCACTTTGCAGACCATGGCACCACCAAACCAAGTCATCCCTTCCCTGCTCGACTTTGGCGATGACGAGCTACACCCAACAGAGCTGGCCGACCTTGAGGATCCCGGCCATAGTGACGGCGAGTGGGAGCATGAAAGCAAGCACAGAACTGGTAAGGATGGTCGCACTGATAATTGTAGGGCTATTCTTGCCACCCTTAGCCTTGCTGAGGTGGCACAACGACTCGAGCAGGCTTTCATAAAGCTGCTGGAACTCAACCTCGACGTGCCGACCTTGATTTATTACATGACCCGCCTTCAGGGAGAGAAAGAGGATAGAGGAAAGATTAAGTGAGTATCATATTTATTGAGAAGTTGAAATACTCGACGAGCTTACCTGTTCTAGGTACGCTCGAACGTCGTTCCTTCAAAGCGACGATTTCCCGTGGCTTGTACGGAAATGGCGCCAGGGCCGCAATCGTGCCCATAACAAAGGGTACGCTACTCTCGGTGCACGAAAGGCGTTAGATGATTGGTCCATCGAAAACGTCAATTTGCTCATTAATCGAGAAATGCGAGAGCTGGCCCCAGTTATGACCGCTCCGATTGGCAATCTCACGGAAGAGAAGTTACTTCAAGTTAACCTCGAGCACCTTGAGACCGTGATACTGGAGAAGGCCCCGACTTTATGGAGCGTTTTGCACCATGCCTCCTCAACACCGAAGCAGCTGGAAACCATCTCGTACAAAACTCATGCCGCTGTAAGTCAACCTATACCTGAATTTTGCTCAATTTCTCATATCGTTGCTAGCCGATTATTATGATGATAGGAGTATGCTCTTATAGGCGATCCCAGAAGATATAAGTAAATAGGCAAAAATGCGATTGAAGAAGACAGTAGGGTGAGTCCGCACCATATCATACTCAAGCTCATTAAGCGGAGATATTATCACTAGCTTCAATTTCTTGGTATCGTCTGCTATGTAGCAGGCCCTGCAAAAACGCGAGTGTCTTTCCAGACCCCGTCGCGGACACGAGTACTACGTCCATCCCGAGCGTGAAAGCTTCCGCCGAATCCACCTGATACCATCTCGGAATCTTGCCGGCACAGTGTAATTGTGTCTGAAGTTTCATCCTCTCACGTACTTCAGCTGACGAGTACTTTCTCTCGCGGTTAGAGTCATGAACGGCTGTCTTCTGCGTTTCACAAAGATTTCGATAGCTATGAGCATGAGTTTTCGTCTGCGCAGCCAAAGGTTGCATGCGCTCTAGTATTTCTTCATCGGACTCAGCCGTCTTGCGCTTGTTTTCCTCAGAGTGACGAGGAATAGCAGGCTGAGGAGTCGGTATTGAAAGGTCCAGATCATCATAGACGTTGTCAGGTAGAGATGAGAAAAATGTGTCGTATTCATCGTCAGAGTCCATGCTGTGGTATACGCTTTTTCGCACATGAAAGGGACAGAGTGGAATGGAGAAAAGGGTGATGTGCCTCTCGACGACCGACGCGACGCGACTTACACGTAGGCAATTAAAGATCAGACGCCTCAAAGATAAGATTGAAGACGCCCAGATGACGCGTTGTTTGGACGGCGCCTAGCTCACCTGAGGGAATGATCTACCCCCGCTAGGAGCAAATAGACCAGACGTCTGACCCCCAACTGAAGACGCGTTTTTTTCCCATCATTCTCGATTCAGACACATTCTCTAGCGCCTCAGAAATTACTTTATTAAGCAGGTGCGTCAGCGCCTGTCCCGGGAGCGTAGCGACCGGGTTGGGGGTCAGACGTCTGGGTACGAGACTACATGTGTAAGTCACTTGTGCTCGTGGATTCGTCCCTCGTAGTCTAATTATAGTCTCGTGCCCAGACTTCGGAAGGAGCCGAACCTCCTTCCCCCTTAGGCCAGCGGACTTTGAAAAACACAAAGGCGTCCGCAGGTCTAAGGGTCTGGGATTTCCGGTAGAGACGGGTACCGATAGACACAAGCGCCCAGATGGACGCGTCCACAACGCGTCCTGATCTGACGGCGCCTAGATAATTCGCGTCCATGTAGATGAGCGCGTCATAGCTTCTCACTTTTCTTGTATCGTCGTCCTTCATGTCCCCCTCATCCAGAAGTAATACTACTACAAAGAACGAATATTCATTGTTTTAAATCTCGCTTTATACCCCTCCAAACCATCCTATGCCTGCTGTAGAACCTCAACAGGCTGAAGAGCCCCCTCCTGCTGCACCTGCACCTCAGATCCCCCCTCCTCCGCTGGACCTAGATGAAGAGGAACTCTGGCAAGCAGTTGGGGATATTGTCCTGCCATCTGATGATACTGTTCGCCTACCTGAAGGGTGCCCCAAGACGTCCATGCACCTCCAGTCATATAATGTTCTGCACCAGGCCAGGGAGGAGGCTATTGCAGACAAAGAACGCAAGTATAGCTCGGGTATAGCTCGTTTGCGTATGGAAATGGAGATATGTCGTCGAGGGAATGGGATGGTACCGCGTTTCTACCAAGAAGATTGCGCGGAGGCATTTCTCTTGGGAGTTGATACGGGATTGATTTGCGCTACGGGGTTGGGAAAGACTGAGGCTTTCGTACTCCCTCTGCTTGCGGATCCGACAGAAAAGAGCAAGATTGTGGTCGTTTCAACTTTGAATGCGCTGCAGGGGGACCAGGTAAGAGTCTTTCAGTATATTCATACCAATTACCTGACTATATGCGCCTGTTACAAAGGCACAGAGATTTAATAAATACGGCATCACCGCCGCTGCAGTTAATGGGGAAACCTATAGTGATACTCTACACAAGGTAAGACTCTCGTATTTCGTAGACTTGTAAGGCTCACCTGAAATGCCTGCAAGGATCTCGAGAGCGGTCGCATTCGAGCAATCCTTACTTCCCCAGAGATGATCTTCAAGCACCCTCGCTTTTCTCAGTTGATGTGAAATGCGGATTGGACCAAGAGCTTGATAGGCATAGTAATTGACGAAGTCCATTGTGTCCTGGAGTGGGGGAAAGAATTCAGACGTGATTTTGACGACCTCGAGAAAACACGATCTTACATGACACGAAAACCGCTCTTCTTCTGCACCGCTACCCTTACTCCTGGCATGCTTGAACAGCTATTGACGAAGCTGGCCTTTCCCCGGTGTCGTAGATTTCTTATTAATCTTGGAAACGAACGCCATAACATAACACCCGTCGTTTGTCGCATGAAGGGGCTGAGGGACTTTGAGGCTCTTGACTTTATCCTCGATGAGGCCCTTGCTGAACCGCCTCAGCCGATCGTTCCGACATTAATCTATGCAGATACGCGAGAGGTCGTCAGGTCTGCATGGCTTTACCTCGTGAAAAAGCTACCTATGGACTCGCCTCATCGAGGCGAGATTGAATTTCTTTTCTCAAGCCGCGCTGAACCCGTCAAGACAATAGTACTCGCGAAGTTCCTACGTGGTATTGTCAAGATTCTCGTATCGACTGAAGCTGCCGGAATGGTACGTACAAGACGAGTGACGTTCGTTTGTGCTAAGCATTCTTTTGACTCCAGGGATTGGATGCTCGTGTATCTCGGGTTGTTCAATTTGGCACGCCGAGAACACTGCTGGAGTTGCAGCAGCACGCAGGTCGAGCGGGTCGAGATGGTAATGCAGCGTATTCACTCTTGCTGGTTGAGCCATCGGTGCTGCAAGTTGTCGTTCGAAAGAAGCCTCGCCCTGTCAAAGGTAAAGGAAAGGCAAAGTCAGTAGCTTGGAAAGTTAAGAAGGAGGATACCGCACCCGCTCCTACTCCACGTCGTACACTAGAGGAAGGAAGAAGTATTCAGAATAAAAACTTACCAGCTGTTATCAACGTCAAAGAAGAACCATCGGAACCAGTACTATCCCCTCAGTGTAAGCGGAAACGTTTGTTTGAAGAAATAGAAGACGAGGACGAACCTTCTCCTGAGGATACGCCCATTCCGACACTTGAGGATGAGCCTGCACTCGATCCAAGCTCACAGACGGATGTCGGCGACCAGCAAGTCCAGTATCGCAAGGATGTCGAGCAGGATATGAGGGAGTACTGTATGACTGAAGGCTGCCGTCGTCATATCACACAAAGGTATTTTAATAGCCCTGCTTCAATGCAAGGTACGTGAGCATCATTATAATATGAGCCGAAACCAATGGCATACGTACCAGAGCTCACCGTTCCCTGCTGCGATAATTGCCTATTGAAGAAGGGGAATAGTCGTGAAAATCCTCTAATGCTTACCGATCAAGAAAGCACGATCTTTAACCTCATAGATCGTCTCGACAGTCGGTTAGTGAAGGGTCCGAAAAAAACAGCTACCGTTTCTCTCTCTGGGGCTATGTCATCGAAGTCTGTACCTGTATCCTCGACATCTGTGCCTTTGGGATCTTCATCTGCGTCCTTGGAGTCTTCGTCAGTAACCTTGGATTCTTCTCCCACGGAATCCGCCGTCAAGATCAAGAGGCGTACTAATGAGCGATTGAAGAATATCAAGACTGTATTAGTAGCTTTACGTGAAGAGGCTTGGAGAAAAGACTATACCGGTACCATGCTAATGCCTGTGAATCTGCTACCGGACGACTTGCTTTCGACCCTGGCATCTGAGGCTAAAGTTAGGACTATGAACGACATTAAACAGGCTGTACCTAGCTGGATCTTTGCTGAGGAACTTGGACCTCTGGCTTTGACGCGAATTGAGAAGGCTGATTCCGCTTGGTTGAAGGTGAACGACTCGGTGAAGAAGCAGCGCGCCGATGCCCGCAAGGCAGAAACAGCACGAAAGAAGCCTGCAAAGGATGAGGAAATACGTCAGAAAAGACTTGCAGACACTACAAGAAAACGGCAAGAAAAACTTGCAGAAGAAAGGCAGCAGTGGCGGACTTACCAGCCAGAACAGAGCACCTTCGTGATCGCACCGTCAACACCTCTGGGAGCGGCCGCTGCTGTTGTCTCACAAATAACGCCTGGACCTTCAGTAAATTCTTCCCCTCAGCAGTTTCGTCAATATGACCCTAGATATTATCATCACCATCAGTACATTGTTCCGTCGACGCCTCCTGGGTACATACCTCCTTCCGTTTCTTTCTCTCCTTCTACATCACATTCTTTCCCGGTATTTCCGCAAACTCCTCAGTACTCACCTTTGTCTCATGTTGGCCCAATTCCGTATACTCCCCAGCTTCCGTATACCCCCCAGCTTCCGTATACCCCCCAGCTTCCGTATACCCCCCAGCTTCTGTATACCCCCCAGCTTCCGTATACCCCAGTTTACCCATCGTATCCGAGTCCGACAGGCTTTCCCTCACCTACCTATTACATGCACCCAACACCGCCTATAACACCTGGTTCTCCTTCGTCCTCACATTCTCCCTCAAGTTCTCAACGTCCTAATATGTAACAGTAATCAGAAGCTCTGCAAACGGATGTATTTTATCAAACCTGTGTAATACATTAAGTTTCTTGTACATCGCCGGAACGAGGTACTTCTTTCTGAGCTTGATCCATACGATGCAGGTGTAAGTCTACCTTGTCATAGTCCTCTAATGTCGACTTCTCTGTAACTCGTCCGTTAGCCCATCGTGTAATCATACCCTGTAAGGATTCAGCGTTAAGGCCTTGCGCAACAAAGTCCTTTACTTCGTGATCGACCTTGCGACCGGCTTGATAGACGTGCACCTTGCCTTTGTGATATTTCTTCTGTAAGTCAGTGACGTCTTCCTCATGGTCAGGCGATGTGTGGCCCTTGTAACGGCGGAAGTGATTAAACTCCCTTTCGATATGGTCTTTGAGCTTGCGTTGTGTCGGAATCGATGCGGATATGCGTTTGATATAATCCCATGTGGCAAAGGGACCATGTGCAGCGAAGAGTGTCTATAGTACCTGTGAGACTGAGACTAAGACGAGTATAAAGTGATAGCTTACCTTTATATCTCGGATGTTGTGTTCCTGCAGCATGTCGAAGGAGAGAAACCCATTCTTGTGACCGGTCGTGTTGGCAATCCAGCAATGACGCATTACAAATCGTCTAAAGTATCATGTAGCATAGCGCATTTATGTCATAGATGAAATAAAGCTTACCTGAGATCGAGAGGCCATTCTTTCCAAAGGCCCTGCATAAGCTCAAGGACTTCATGAGCATAGTTGTGGCTACCCGAACCATGAAAGCGAAAGAGAAGACGAGGGAGCATTTGCTCCATACGTCCGACATCTCCTGTCTTGATAGCGTCATCTAAGCTAAGATAGTTCAGTAGGTCCCGGCAAAACTGAATGCTATGCTCGAGTTCCTGGTCCCTCTCGGCAGCCAGTAGTGGTACTTAGGATTGTGTTACAATTTGTGGTAAGTACCCCAGTATATTAGTGCGACTTAGCCAGGTAATGTTTTACAAGATCTTGTTGTAATACTAGCTACCTATTGTAAAACCCCATACCCTTTGTTGTACAACCTATATCCTTTATTGTAAAACCTATACCTTTTGTTGTAAAACCTATAACCTTTATTGTAAAACTCATACATCCTTTATTGTAAAACCTGTATATCCTTTATTGTAAAACCTGTATACTCTTTATTGTAAAACCTATATACCCCTTATTGTAAAACTCATATACCCTTTATTGTAAAACCCATATACTCTTTATTGTAAAACCTATATACCCTTTATTGTAAAACCCATATACTCTTTATTGTAAAACCTGTATATTCTTTATTGTAAAACCTATATACTCTTTATTGTAAAACCTATATACCCTTTATTGTAAAACCTGTCTTTGCTTTGTTACATTGTAAAACATATGCTCTTTGTTGTAAAACTCATGTGCTCTGTTATACAATATATATCTCTTATTGTAAAACTCATGCCTTTGCTGTAAAACTCTGTTTGGCTGTAATTCTTGGCTGTTTTTCCAATTAGAAAGATATAGAATCAATCAAAAAAGCGCCCAAAAGCGGAAAGACTTTAAAAGTGGCCACATCAAAAAAATAAAAAT
>MU274927.1:166545-297356 GCA_022160335.1 Irpex rosettiformis | reverse complement strand
ATGTTGGTGAGCTGATAATGTTATTTTGTGTATCATATAAATAGGTGGTCTGGAATAGGGCGCTTTTGGGGGGAGGAGGAGGGGATGAGGAGAACATGACTATTATGACTCTCTCAGAGTAGATATTGTTCTAATTCTTTTTGGAACATCAAAGTACACTATGTAGGACCTATATCCGGGAATTATCTTGTTTCTAAAGCTAATACTCCTGTCTGTAGAAGCCTGGCCACACATTTTACTACTCGATTTTTTTGTAGTCTACCAAGATGTGTTAGACGTGTTTTCGACGCGTTTAGACGTGTCATATATACTCTAGTTTACTGTCCTAAGTTTACTAGAGCCTATCATTAATGGTTCAATCAGGCCAAGAATTTTTCTGAGGGGCAAAAAAGGGGAGGAGAAGCACATGACCATTATGTCTCCTACACATAAGGGATTGTCTTAATCCTTTTTCCAAGTTCAAGATACATTATATGAAACCCATATCTAGTAGTAATTATATTTATCAGATCCCTATTCCTATCTCTAGAAAGCTGATCATAGTTTCAGACACTCATCCTGATCTAAACACAAGTAGTCATAAGGGAAACATTTCTAGTATGCCAAAACATCAAAAATATACTATATAACACTATCCTGACTCTGCTAAGGATTAGGATTACTGATTAAATTAGATCAAGCGCTTTTTCAAACAGAGGAGGGGAGGAGGAGAACATGGTCATATCTTTATCATCAGTGAAGCTATTGCTCTAATTATTTTTTCAGCTCATAAATACATTGTTTGGCTTTAGTATTGCTACATGAAAATAATTCTAGCTCTTTACATTCCTTTCAGATCAGTCTGGCCACATTTTCAGGCATTTTCTATAGATCTATATTAGAACATCATTAGATAAGCTCTAAAATTTGCTCAGACATACCTTCTATACTGTGGAACACTATCCTAAGTTTACTAAAGACTACCTCTACTAATGCAATTGCTAGAAACAGATCTATTTTTTTAAATCTTAGATCTAATACAGATTCGCATTTTCTGCACTTTCTAGACATCCCCTTGATATTCTGAGTACAGATTAATGATAGCAGAGCATAGTAGAACATTTTTACATAAAGTTGCAAAAATCCAATTAGAGATGTAGAACAGATATATTCCTATTGCATTTTGTGGCCAGCGTTCAAAAAGGGAAAATAAGCGCCCAAATATTATTGCCATATGTGGCTACTACCACCTGGCCACATATCAGCAGTTCTAGAGATCTAATCTGATGCATGCTTACTAAGGCTAGAAATTTTTATTTTTTTGATGTGGCCACTTTTAAAGTCTTTCCGCTTTTGGGCGCTTTTTTGATTGATTCTATATCTTTCTAATTGGAAAAACAGCCAAGAATTACAGCCAAACAGAGTTTTACAGCAAAGGCATGAGTTTTACAATAAGAGATATATATTGTATAACAGAGCACATGAGTTTTACAACAAAGAGCATATGTTTTACAATGTAACAAAGCAAAGACAGGTTTTACAATAAAGGGTATATAGGTTTTACAATAAAGAGTATATAGGTTTTACAATAAAGAATATACAGGTTTTACAATAAAGAGTATATGGGTTTTACAATAAAGGGTATATAGGTTTTACAATAAAGAGTATATGGGTTTTACAATAAAGGGTATATGAGTTTTACAATAAAGGGTATACAGGTTTTACAATAAAGAGTATACAGGTTTTACAATAAAGAGTATATGGGTTTTACAATAAAGGGTATACAGGTTTTACAATAAAGGGTGTATGAGTTTTACAATAAAGGTTATAGGTTTTACAACAAAAGGTATAGGTTTTACAATAAAGGATATAGATTGTACAATAAAGGGTATGAGGTTTTACAATAGGTAGCTAGTATTACAACAAGATCTTGTAAAACATTACCTGGCTAAGTCGCACTAATATACCGGGGTACTTACCACAAATTGTAACACAATCCTAAGTACCACTACTGCGGCAGCGGGGAGACTCCTTAGCTTTTCCAGTGCCGCGTTGGATGCGAACTTGTCCAAGATCTTAGCAGCGAGAGTCTCCAGCTCCTCAGGCTCCCAGTTGACAAGAGTGTTGATATTCTCGACGCCTCCAACAACTGTCCAAATGTCGCGAAATCGAGCAGCGGCGGTGTGCTTCACAGCTTGGTGACATGTGTAGTAAAAGTTCCCTTGAGTTGCGGTACGTTCTAAACCCTTGCGTCCCATGTTATCGAATGCGTGCTTGAGGCCAAAGCTAGTGCTGGTGCCGTAGTATTGTTTGTGAAGAGAGAACAGTGTGGCCAGCATCGCGTGAAACCAACCAAATATTTCAAGGATCTGCTCGAAGCGTTGGATGAAATTCATGTCGAAGGAGCAGTCCCTCTTGAGAAACCGAATGCGAATTGTAGTTAATTGGTCGCCGATCCAGATGAGAAGTCGGTCTTCGTTGCGCTCAGAGCGAGCGCGGTCACCATCGAGCTTCAACTGTCGAAGCCACTCCTCAAGAACCTGGCAGTTGCCGTCTTGTGATGCTTCCTCCATCGGCACTGTGTCCAGCATGTATTGACATGTCGCATGTTCAGGTCCAGTAGGAAGTCCTTCGATTGGCGGTGGAGGACAGAAGATAGGGTCGTCAGGATGGTGCGCCTCGAACACGACAAAGTGAGGAATGTCGAGAAGGAACCGCTTGATGAGGTGAATGTGAAAGGGACGAAGGCGTGGGGCGGCAGTGATCTCATGCAGATAGACGTCGCGTGCAGTAATGGGATTGAGACTTCCAATAGCGCGTTGCTTCTGGTATGCGAGTCGAGAAGGGGGAGGAATAGTGGCGTTCTTGACAATATAGACAGTACCTGCGGTGCCGCTATCGAAGCGAGTTTGCTTGGACTTGCGCGATTCGAAAACCTTGAACGATAGGTTAAGGTTGTCGTGGCCACCATAGATAGTGTGTTCGGCGACATCTTTGAGCATACGTTGGCGATTCGATTCCGAGAGCGTAGCGATCCCCTTGTGGACCCAACTCTGGCTCATGGTAAGCCCAAAGAGATGAGTAGTATCGCCCGCCTTTCCGCCCAGACCACATGCCTTGAGATAGATGCTGAGCTCCTTCTGATACCGGCAGTAGTTCTGCGAGCGGTTGTACTGTAAGATGGATCCTATAATAAATATACGCTGCAAATCGTCAACTGAGAGCCAAACAGAAAGGATATAATACTCACCGGCTCATGGTCCTTGTACTTTCCAAACTTCAGCTGTCGTGTAGTACATCCAAGTGATACCATAAGGTCCCAGAACGTCGGCATGGTGGCCTTCATTGTCTTGATGTCGTCCTTGAGGTTGACACTTAGCAGTGTATCTTCGGACATGTCGTCGGGTGAGGAATGGAGGAGAGGGGAGAACTCTCGCATCTCGCTACTAATGCAAGACTTGATGCTTTCGACGGCCCACCTCTCAAGTACGTCCTTCGCTCCCAGAGTACTTATCCCTTTCAGATGCTTCCGGGGGGGCTTGAGCCAGTGCTCTATGATGCCGGATAGCTGCGGACTGCTCATAAGAGCTGTCCGCGCATGTCTGTATCAATTTTCAATGTACAATGCAGTAGTTAGAATAGCATAGTACTCACCTTATAACCCCCTCCTCGCTTGCCATGTGAACCGGGACCTGAACATTCCAGCTGAGATAATGGAGGAAGGTGGCGACGCCCATTCCCTTCTCAGCCATGAAGTTGATAATATCGACCATCTTGAGTGCAATATCCTTATCACTTAACTGACTTAGTTCCCTCATCATCTTCATGGTACGACAAAGATGCCCGGGGCCGTTCCCAATCTTCTCTAACAGCGTGTCTTCGTCAGGTAGAGACACCGGCTCAGGTTCCACCGCCTCGTCGTCTTCAGGCTCGGGTCCATAAAAATAGGGGTCATCGTAATCGCTTTCCATTGTAATATATCTACGAGAGCGAACGAGGTAGATAGAAGGGAGGGGAGAGGAGGGAGGAGGAAAAAGGGAGGAGGTCGTGGTACAGAAACAAGAAGTGTAACTGGTGCGTCACTGCTACCAGTAATCTAATCTACACGCCCGCTGATCCTGATTGAGTGCGACGCTCAGAGCTTGTTTGCAGACGCCCGGATCTATCGGTACCCGTCTCTACCGAATGGACCAGACGGTTAGCTCTTGACGCGTCGAAATGTTTTTCGAAGTCCGCCGTCCCAAAAGAGCTGGCCGTCTGGAGCCGAGACTAGTCTAATTAAGCAGCCCTCCGACAAACGGACAACGTGCATCGCAAAAGACCGTGGCTTGGCAAACATGCAGTCAGCACTTTCCATTTCGCAATGCTCAAACACCGAACCACCTACAACGGGTCACGCCGACTAGTAGTAAGCAGTCATTAATCATTCCCAGTAAGAAACGAATCTTACCCATTCTAACAGAAACGCGCGTACTCGAAATATATACAATTTTTAGTCCTTTAATTAGATTTCGAGAGATTTGAATCCCGCGCAATATAACGTGTTCACTCGTTTGTTCGCCTCTCAAGGCAGTACAGTATATTGCATTAGAACCCTTTCGAACGCATTTGAAGTACAAAATATAACCCTTTCGAATACACTCGAAGTACGAAATATAACGCATTCGTACGAAACCTAACCGTATTTATTTCACTATTGGTTGAAAACCCTCAATACTATCGAAGCTGTATGTATGGAAGCGAGAGTGACTAACCTTTCTGAAGTGCTTCATATGCAGCGGCTGTGACGTCGAGGCCCAATGTCTTCCCAGCTTTTTTCTGTATCGAGTAGTAGTATGGTCAGCTTCTTATGCTATAAAGCAACTAGATAGATATAACGTACCATGGCCTTTGCTTCCTTGTCGAGAACCTAGTGTCATTATCAGTAGAGTAGTCTCAGTATCGAATAGCTACTTGACGTACACTTCTGTCCTTGTCTGGGATTAGCTTCCAGTACTCCGAAAATTCTTTTTCGAGGCCTTCCGGGTGCTCGGCCTGCCAATGGATTGCGGCGATGTTCCTAGGATACCACCACATCAAGTTAAAACATGAAAGGTTCACGTCTATATCTTACTCACCGCGCCGTCAGTGGAGCATTGTGCTTCAAAACCAGCACCTTCCCCACTACCTTCCGAGCTGTCGTCGCGACCGCATGACAGGCCTTATGTTCTCCAGGTGTTTCAGGTGCTGTGGACTCGGTATTGGGAGAACTTGCGGAAGGCTTTGTCGTCACATTTACGGTAGGCGCCTCTGTGGTTTGTGCGTTTGCGGGGATTGCGTTTGTGGGTATTTCGGTGCTGGCTGATGGACTCGGTGGAACTTGTGACCCCAGTGTGGCTGTCCTGTCATCTGAAATGTTGTAAGGCATTAGTATTGCATAGGATAAGGGTATAGACAGCGTGCCTGTAGCTGGTTCTGACCGGTCCGCTTCTTGGCCTAAGGGTACGCTAGGGACAACCCTCTTTGGTGTCTCGGAAGTTACATCTATTGAAGCTGGGGCGGCGGCAGGGGTTGGAGGTATAGGTGATGATACATCCGCTGAGACCGGCTGCACAAGAGAGCTGCTTGCTGGTTGTTCTGTGCTGGTGTGGTGTGGCAAGGGTGTACTATTGACTCTGATGACAGTCGGCTGAGATGTAAGAGCCTCTTGCGGTGAGGTACTAGCCAGTGAATGACCTGATGTGCAAATACGATCAGTGTTCAGAGCAGATTCTCTAGCTTTCCTCGCCTCGTCACCTCTATCGAAGTCTGCGGGTGTGGTCACCGTCACCGTCGTATCGTCGTCGAAACTGATACCGTCACTATCATTAAAGGAGAACATAGCGGTGGTAAGATATTTTGGAAATAGGTAACAGTGATAGAGATAGACGTACAGTGGGTTGCTGATTGAAGCGACAGGTTTCTTCTGTACTGCTTTGGATTTCTTGTGACGTACAGTGGCGTGTGGTGGTGGATTGAGACCGTCAGGTGGAGAGATATCGGTGTTCTGTGTCTCAAGCTCGTCAGCAATAACCTTACGCTTCGTTGGCCTTTCTGAGATATCTTGGCGCTTGAAATGGCATAGGCTCTCGATCGCAACTGAGTCCGCCTTCCAGTGGTTGTCGCAGAGGCGCAGCTCTGGGTATCGTCGTTCCATCTCCCTTGCAAAAACTTCACACTGGTCTTCGTCCACATCGCGTGCCCAAGTCTTTGGCAAGCCGAATTTATGGCTTCTCTCCATCATACGAAATGTGCCGTTTGCAGTCTTGCGGATTTCTGCCAAACGTGCCGAGCTAACGCATTCTCCATTTCTCTCTGTAATGAACCCCAGTGTAGTAGATTCACACTTGTCATCGTTGGCTGTGTTCTTGTCCTTCAGCACACTACGATACTTCAACCAATCGTCCTTGAACCAAAAGCGAGCCTCGGGGTAATCTTTTCGTGATAGCTGTTTAAGAGGAGCTCCGTTATCGATACCCATGTTGTCAATGCTGCTCCTAAGAGCAAGTTGGTTTTCACTATAGAATAATAAGTCGAGGGCTACGAAAATCATGGGAAGATGTACCGAATCTCGTCCATCGATGAGTCAAGAGATTGGACCATTCCGCTGAAAATTTACAAGAACCTGAGCAAACGGTTTAGTGAGCAACATATAGCTGGGATGGCTTACCACAATCGGGACAACTGCTTGCCAATATTTCCAAGAAGACTGTCTTGAGTAGAAAATGAGTTTGATCTCGAGGAGGGAGGAAAATGCCCCAGTGCCGGTGGTCGCATGGATCCCGCACCCCGACTGTAGTCAGTGAAGTCATGCTAATACATAGGCTGTCAGACTATATCATGCCATAGTTCGAAAGGCTGACCTTAGAACTGAAGGCATCAGACGGCCACGATTGGAAGGAGTCGTCGAACGATGCTGCTACGGAGAATGGAGATCCGCGTAACGAAGCTGATGGTTCTGGTGTAAAAGAATGTGCTCGTTCGTGATGACTGCCAGAGTATTCTGACCCTGGTATCGTCGAAGGCGATCGCCCTCGATTATCGTAGAGGTCGATGTCCATGGTGGAAAGATGCAAGTCAAGGTACCGAGTGCGGCCTCAGCGTTTTTTTGGGCTGCTCACGTAAGCAGGTAGTCGGATAGCCAATTAAGGCACTCCAGAAGCTTGCCAATACTTGATCGAATTTTCTCTCGTGTTCACAACGATGGCAGCCGAGGTCGAAATCATCATCAGGTTATCTGACCAAGCTACTAGTACCCCCTTCACCTTTATCATTCCGCCTAGTAACCGTGCTGTGGTACGTAGTGCCGTATGAACTCGAGGAGTGTTATATTGACTAGTAGTCGAATATAAGAAATGTACGTTTAGCATCGTTCCGTCAGTTTTACAAGAAAACGTACCATTTCAAAACATCGAGCCCCTGTCGAAGAGTACTTCAAGTGACACAAAAGCATCAAACCTAGATCGCGCAAAGTCAGGTTCGTCTCTATACACAAGGCGTCATGATTTCTTACTTAAAGTTATGTGATATGTTGCCGTTGGCTAGGGTCACCCCTACAAATGCCGGCTGTGAAAACACCTAGCAGTGCGAAATCAGACAAGGAGAATAATGGCATGAACGTGGATTGCATACCTCAATCTCTTCATCCGCAATCTTTTCTCAGACCCATTACAGCATCGTCAGAGTCTGAGACAGAGCCCGAAACTGAATGCGAAGGATGCAATAGAGGTCGTGTAAGTTATACAGCTGTGTGTAACGATGAGAATACTTACAAGATCATAATACTAGACAAAACTCGGCCTTCCTCCATTAAACACAACTCTTCGCAAGTCGACATGTGTTCACGCTCGGTTATGGAACAAAGTCCTTGATAGACGTCAGAGATGTCTTCACAAAACGCTCAAAGCTCGTACCGATACGTACCACATCATTCGAGATCAAAGAAATAGGGCTTTTGAGTCCTATAGTATAAATAGTCGAGCTCGACACCGAGAGCAGTTGGTAAGATGATATAGACTACGCACCGTTACAAAATTGATGTTGAGCTCCTATGATAGCCATCTCAAAACCACGTATGTGATTCTGAAGAAGAGTTGGGATCTTTTTGCTTCAAACACTGTCGACGGAAAGTTGCCAGCGCAAGATCTAGTATTAATGTTGAGAGGTGTGGTGTTAATGATATGGTAAGCACAACAACCACTCGACTTTGTACTCGACATACTCACTAGGCTTCGGCAAACCTTTTTACAGCACAGTAGAATAGTGAGTGAGGATAGTGAGGTTAAGGTAGAGGGAAAGGCGGTTAATGTGGGATTGGGGGAGTAGGCGGCATGAGACATCAAATAGACCAATAAGGCAGGTATTATCCTAGTCGATGGTCTAGAAATCTCGGATACACCTCAGTGCACCCAAGCAATACGTTCTTGAGCTTTACACGCCTCGTCTCTCAACTTTATTTCATGATCTTTGTGGTAGCTCTCATTAATACGATCTCAATGTGTCGCTAGTGCTATCAATTTTGACTTGCTTGCTACAAGTTTACCTTTAAGTTTATTATCTGACTCGAAGTACAGGAAGCAGATTTAAATGTCGAAGCATATATTATGAACCTGCAAGATACTAGCATGAAAAGCCAATCCATTGTCGAGTTGCAGGTGCAATATTTAATATTTGCTTAGTCAGCATAATGATTTCTCTGACTGACGAAGTAAGCTTCCTACCACCTACGCTCAAGGTCCTGCAACCATCCGAGTCTATATCCCTGTCATGTCTACTCCTACTCAGTCGCACTCTGGATCGACTCATCGGTTGACAACAGTAACAGGAGCTGAAATACTCGCTAGCATTAAAGAAGAAACCGTGCAAAAAGCTGAGGAGCTTGCACAGAAAAATGCTCTCCTACTCAAGGCTGCTCAAGAACTTCTAACGGTTCGCTTGAGTCTCACTCAATTGCTAGAGCAAGTCAATAGTACTCTTTTTAAGCCTGTGAAAAATGTATGTATTGATTATTTATATATATTGTCTCATGATCCTAAAGAAATCATCTAGGGTCATCAATCCGATGTCCGATCTGCTCCAATACGGAGTATGTTCATGAAGCTATTGAAGCTAGAAGCTCACGAGGATGATATAGAGGGCTACATGCGAAGAGCAGAGCATCACGAGGAGTGGTATTGGTACTTGGTGGATAGCACTGATGGATGTGGTCTGACACACGAGAATGCTTATGCGATGAGTGTGGCTATGCATGCAGACGCAGGGATCCCATTTGACAAAGTAACTTGTACTTATACTCCTTGGTCACCGTAGACAAAAACTATAATTCTACTCATTATCATTGTCTTGACCCGAAACTTGGGATACATCACGAAATGAATCTATCTCGTCATCCCCCTTCTCGTAAGTATAGAACCGATTATCTTCTATAGGCGGAGCAGAAGCAGGATAGCCCAGCTGTGCTAGCCTTTCGGCAGTTACAACTGGTTGAGGAGGTAGTGCAAGAGTAGAAAGAATACTAGATATATCAATAACGGCAAGACCGTCATCACCTCTATGCTGTAACGAGGATACTACACCAACCGAACATGAAAGAAGATCTGTATCTGGTTTTGAACAGACGGAGACCATAGCGAAACCAACAGGGCCTTCCGAAAAGTCTAGTTTGAAATAGTAAAGCACTTCCGCATACTCGATTAAGCTGGGAACTCGACAAAGCTGGTGTAGAGAGCACGTAAGAAGCATGTTTAGATAAATGACAAAAGCGTACCTTAATCATGCGAGCCATGCGTACTTTTGTAAGTGGCTTCAACGCCTCCTTCCACCGTGACCGAGCTTTTGTCCCATTAGGTAGTAATACCCGTGCCCATTTTTTCACCCTTGGATTGACCAGCCAATCGGCAGACACGGAGTCTCTGTTACGAAAGAATAGTTGCAGTGCAACTGCTTCGCATGGACGAACTTCACGCTCTTTATCATCAACAGCACGGAGAAGTGCATATCCGTGACCCAGGTTACAGGCACCACGAGGCAACTGTGTCGTCGCTGTATCATCGCCAAGCGTCGGCACCATATGCTTAATAGCGTTAAGCTGACAGCGTCGTAAAGCGCGCTGGGACAGGTTAGAGAATGGATTAGATGGCTGTCGAATTTCACTTCCTAGGTCTCCAATGACTCTTTCCATTGTCCACTGTGAGTAGATTGTTGGCGGACCAACACGTACAACCTCGGGTGCAAGGTGAGCAAGTCCGTGGATACTCTGGCGGATGAAGTGGATGCGGGAGGGATTGCGTTGGTAATATAGCTCTTCGAACTCCTCAAGAAACAAGATGAATTGCTTGTGTGCTTCACGAAGATGCTCCGGAGTCAGTTTACGATTAGGTGGATTCATGAGACGCCAACCGCGAACGAGACGACAGTAGTTCTGCCAGTACCGGAAGGGCAGTACTCCATAGAGTAACGCGGGGCCAACACCAAATACGTAGTGAATAAACTCGACTGCTTTGTATCCACTGTTTATCTTCTCCGCAGGATTACGTGGTGGACGGTCAAAAGAACCAGGCAGATAGGGTGTAACAGCCGCAACAAGAGCACCGTGAGCTTTCCATGCATTAGTCTCCCTAAGTACGGCCCATTCCCATGTACTCTTATCATCGGAAGAGTCACATTTTATGGATGCGCGCCACAAGGAGATCATTAGGTCAGGCAGCGTGCTTCCTCCGGCATGCATGATGTCACTAACGAAGCATTGCGGGATCCCAAACATACTTCGCGTCGGTAAGCCACTGAGCAAAGTGGGTCGTGCGATACCAGTTTCCAATCGACGTTTTGCGTATTGGGCAAATGACGTGGACTGTTCAACATGTCGAAGATTGGTTTGGTAGCGTTCCGCCGCTTGTTGAGCAGCTACGTCTGGACGACTGATGGAGATTGTTCGTAAGGATATATCATCATGCGAAGATCCCTCGACCATGTAGTCAAGCGGCTTGAGTAGAGCAGGATAATAGTGACCGGCTCCAGGTTTATGTCGTCCTTGGATAGGACAGTACAAGCGACAGCCATACCGTCCAGAGTGCCCAACTAGTCCATTGACAAATTGCAGACCTGGTCCATCGGCGGTGACGTACGCGAGAAAGGGCGTAGAGCGGAAGAGACGGTCAATACTCGCATCCCAGATCAGTAGACCTTCTCGCATAAGAGCAGATAGATGAGCAAGGCCGGGGAACAAGAAGGAGTCAATGTTCTTGGGTTTTTGTGGACCCGGTATAACTCCTCCTATAAGAACGTGCTTCTTCTTGTAGCGCGTACTAGGGTGTCGATCGAGTAGAACCCATATGTATATCCAGCAGTCGGATTGCTTCATACGGTAAAGCTGTGCACCATCCAAGGAAAGTAAGAGGACAGACGAGTCACTGTCCATGTCGCCACGTAGTGCAGCGTTGATGGCCTCGCTTCCGTGAATCCAATCGTCGTACTCCGGAATTACAATACCTGCTGCGCCGACAGAAGCAAGTATTCTGTCCATGCTCTCTCTACGATAGCGCATAGCAGAGGCACTTTCTGGAGATCGCCAGGCTGCCTGGATCTGCGGTCCGATAGGTATAGTGAGGAACTGTTTCCGGGGTCTTGGTTTCTGACGAGGAAGAAGGCTTGCTGCTTCGTAGCGAGGCTTATTGCATTGGGGACAGCAGGTCAAATCCGCGAATGGACCAGTAAAAGCGACACAGGTGTCGATACACATGTCTGTATATACTGGATAAATACCACTTATTTCTTGCACCTTGCGCTTCACCTGGTCCAGAGATAGCAGGGGAACGTTCTGGGGAAACTGAGCATTTGCTTCTCGAAAGGTGTTGTATACATTGTCAGATGCGTGGTCTAGTGATAGGAATAGTTCAAGAGAAAACCGTAGCGAGTCGTCGCTGATATCCAGAATCTCTTGTGGAGGTGAACGTAGGCGTTCAACCAAATCGGGATGCAATCCGTCAGCCAGACCAGCCGCTTTCAGTGCCTCGATAAACTGCTGGGCAATCCTGAGGTCCTTGATATGTGCGTACAAGGGATCGGCTTCGTCTTCCGGCAACGGATTGCTGTCTTCGAGCAGTTCCCTCGAAGGACCCTCATTGGACAGTGACTGGGCTGATGGTTCGACATCGTCCAGACAGCCTTGATCTCCTTGTAATGTATGTTCCTCTACCGGAACTGTTGCTCCCTCAGGGCTCGAATCATGGGATGACCCTTGTATGAAGTCGGAATCCTGTAGCGGAGTAGAACTGACGGTAGTAGTGATAGGGGATGGAGATGCGACGGAGGTAAATGACGAGGACGAGGGAAAGCCTGAAGCGGGATTGTTCTACAAAAATTCAGTGGATTTAACATGATATAAATTCAATATATGACTCACCTCAGGCTCATCTGTCTCAGACACATCATCGTCTAGGTCGGCACGAGTGCGTTTACGTGGTGAAGGCGACAACCGAGTGGCGTGTCCGGTTAGTCGCTGTTTTCGACGACGTGCAGCACCATTGATAGCTTCCTGCTGCTCTGCAATAATCTCTGCTCGTACTGCTGCAAGTTCGCGAGTGACTGGTTCATACTGAGGAAGCGCCATGTGGGGCGCAAGCTTGCGATGAGCATAGTAAGTCGCCTTTGAAACCAGACGAGGTGTCCTGCAGTAGATCCCGCAATGACACCAAAACTTCTTGTTTGCCATCTAGATCCATCAGGTCAGTAAACGAGAGCAGAGACTTCAATACAACGCACTTACCGTCTCGATGGAAAAAGCGACTGCAGTGCCACAAGCCAGTGGGCTGAAAGTCGCGCAAATACCACGTACCTGCACTCACCCGAAGGCGCTTACAAATGCTTCGAACGATTCCCACATGGCTCGCAAAGACATACGGAGAACCCTGCAACGATATACGTGCGTGGTGGAGTATTTAGATTGTGGTAGAGTACGAAAGAATGGGAACAGCGGCTAAACGCTGAAATACGCAAATAAGCGCTGAAATACACAAGGAGTTAGATTGGCTACGATTGGGCTACAAACACGTTAGAATGTCGGAGATTAGCTTATATTGGCTTTTTACTGGGAATCATTGCTCACAGCACCCATACCCTTGCATAGCGCGCAGTGAGAAACAGAAGGCACCCTCGCAGACGAAAGCCGTGCCTTGTTTGGTGAGTCACAGCACTTATCTGGCAGCTGCTGACCACACACGGGGCATTGTTCTCACTCCCATTTAGTTAAAGCAACACTGCCAGAGTTTGTTGAAGTGATGGTGAGAGCGAAATCCAAAGTTCGACCAGCGCTCGCTCAGCGGTGGAAGGGATATAATAATACTACGCGCTGAGAACGCCGCGCTGGGACTCGTCACTGGCACTCAGCTTAGTCTCAGACGTAGGCTAGTCTCTCCTCTGGACCCTCACGTCGCTTCCCCAATGTGGCCGGCTCTACAATACTTGGTGCGCTCAGTGACAGGGTCTCCGAGCTCTCCTTTGGCAGCTACTGCTGAGGTGGACCCAGACACGGGTGCAGCACCTGTCGTACCACCAGTCATAAAGCCACTGGTAAGTGGGAGCTCCGAAAGGGACCGCATCATCACGCCCTATCGCGCAGACGCCTTCGAACGACGTCTACGCAGGCTCAATCTGCTGAACAAGTACCCCCATCTACCCGGTCGCATTCGCAATGGGTTCCCAATGGGTGACTTCAGTCCCCTCGAGAAAACATACACATCCGACATCTACAACTCCGGTCTCAACCACCTTGACTTTATTGAAGATTATGTCAAGAAACAAAAAGACCTCGGACGTATGACTGGCCCCTACGGCCGTAACAAAGTCGAATCTATCCTGGGCTCCAAGTTCATGACATCCCCGCTGTTTGTCATTGACAAGGCTGGCTCCCCAGGAAAGTTTCGTCTTATTCAAGACCTTTCGTCCAAAAACGAAGACGGGTTTTCAGTCAACGACTCCATCGACTCTGACGACTTTCCCACCATGTGGGTAAATGCCGCCGCAGTCGCCCAAATAGTGAGTGGTCCCATCTAATCATCTTATTCTCTATCCCGCACACGCTTTCTAGCATCTGCTTATATCCTCCTGTATCGGTAACGCCATGCCTACCAGCGTGCGAGAACTGCTGAAGCCTTATGGCCTTGCTGCTGTTCGCCTGCGCGCTGATAAGCTGGTGCTCCTGTTTAAATCGATCGTTAATATACTCCTCTGCATGTCTAGGTTGCCGACGCGCCTGAGGGAGCGCAGGCAGCATCTCTCGATATCGATTCCGCATACCGAAACATACCTATCAGTCCCGAACACAAGCCATACTTTGTCATCCAGACCAACCGTGGAGAATTCTACATAGACCATGTATGCCCCTTCGGCGTGGCGTCGGGCGCAGGCTTACAAGGACAGCTGATGGACGCCATCCTTGACATCCTCGACTGTTCCGGAATCAAACCCACTGCAAAGTGGGTGGACGATGTAGTCAGCTTTCGCTTCCCAAAGGGCAAAAACGCTCGCGGGGAGTTCGTCTACTCGCACGACGTCGAAGACATCTTCCGTCTAACAGAGGATCTAGGCGTACCTTGGAAACTGGGTAAATGTTTCCGTTACGCCGAACTCGTCCTCTACGTTGGGTTCCTATGGAACCTACGTGACCGCTGCGTCTCAGTCCCCGACAAAAACCGCAAAAAGTACATCGACAAGCTGCAGGCCTTCCGCACTGCAGCGCAATCCGACTCTGTCTCGCACAAAGACACGATGTCGATCCTGGGCACACTATCCCACCTTACCTTTGTCTATGTATCCGGGAGGTCGTACCTCCCCAACCTCACCTCATTCGCCGCTGCATTCCCACACCCAGGAAAGCGCAGATTCGTCCCAGTTTCTGTCAAGAAAGACCTACAGTGGTGGCTCAAAACACTCAAAACACCAAACTTCTCTCGATCGTTGAGTCCACGCTCAACAGACCGCGACCCAGGCGTATGGGTAGTATCCCACACATCGCCATCAAGCATGATCGGTATCCTCATCGACAAAAAATGGGCACTGTGGGAACTCGTAGGCGAATGGAAATCCGAAGGGAGAGACGTCGGCTGGGTCGAGATGCTTGCGATCGAGCTGGCGTGTCTTTATCTCGAGGTACTAAACATCTCTAATGCCGATATCGTCGTTCATAGCGATAGCAGGGGAATTGGCCGTGTGCTCCAACATGGTCGAAGTCGTAACATACACACAAACCTCTCGATTCGTCGTATCGAGTTTATTATCACGGCAGCTAATGTCAACGTCGTTCTGGAATATGTGGAGCCAGAGAAGAACCGAGCTGAGCCGGTGGCGAGGGGTGGTTGGGGGCGTAAGAAGCAGCGTCTGCCGGGTTTGGAGAGGCTCCCTGTGGAGATTCAGCCTTTCCTTCGACTTGTGCAGCAGACTTCACCAGCGGTTCATCGTGCCAACACGTCTCAATCGGCTACTGGCTCCGCGTCAGATGCACGACTTTAGAACTACACTCTTACGAAGAAGAAAAAAATCCCTTTTATTTGTTCTTCGTTCTTCGGACGTCGTCGCCAGTAACGGACCTTGTATATTCAAAGCATTCGGAAGTCTCGCCTTTCCCTCGATTACTCGAGTTCACGTAGCAAAGTTATTTCAAGTTCTTTTGGTGTGTATTTTCAACCCATTCTTCCAACTGAATCCCCTTTCCTAGTTCGTACTAGTATTGCGCTCGCACTTCTCCCGAGTCGATCGAAAACTATCGTTGTCTCGTTCGACAGGGTAGTACTTGTATACTAACATTGACTCGGAAGTTGTACTACGTGATCATGGTTTGATCATATATGTTCTCCCTTTCTATCGTTCTGTACTTATAGCTGAACGGCATTAGTTTGCCATTGACCCGCCTCTTTGTAGTCTCGCGACTCTCGATCTCCGTTGTACTGTACTTGTATTTGTTTCACGCTGTCGTTCATATATCCACCTATGGACACATATACTTATCTGTGGTCCTTGTGAACAGAGTCGTGTGCACATCAAGTACTGGTAACGACACTAAAGTCTCCGTTGGAGTAAAGTTCAAGCCGGTTATGAATCTAAACATACATTCGCCCAACTAATCCGGATCCGTAATTATTACACCGCGTTCTGACCCGGTATTCTGTAGTACCTGCCCAATGACTCCACCATGCATTCAGCCATAACGACAAACAACCTCTAAACTTCTTGGAGCAGGCAGCAGCGTCTTGACCCTACACCACGCCGCTGACTGGGGTAGGAGGTGTATGAATCTCCCATCGAATCCGAAAACAGAGAGTCCCACAACTGGCTGTGTCGAAGTGCCAGGATTCGTGTCGCAACAATATCTTCTACCACTGCACGGCCTTGATTCCCTTTCACTGCACGATCTTGGTTCCCTCTTCAAAGCCACCTTCAGTCGTACTTGACCCATCGACTCAACGGAAAGGTCAAGTCTTGAAGAACTCAACGTCCTTGGACAAGGGATGCTTTCCAATTCTCTCAGGACCCGTCACACCGTTTCTCGACCAACTCTTGAGCATCGTCTGCCTTGATGAAAGCTTTGTTCTGTCCCTTGATCCTTCCGCGCTGTAGAAGCTTAGGAACTTGAACCTCGATCGGGGAAGTCGGATTTCGGCAGAGGCGGTGGAGGAATCACAACGTCGAATGTCCCTAGCGTTTTGCCGGCTTGAGCACCTTCCTCTGTGTCGCATAAGAAATGGCGCCTTTCCCAGGGTTCTTCGTATGCCTAGCCAGTGCAAGTTGCTCACGCTGGACGTCGGGAGGTAGGGACAGAAACACTTCGGGGTCCATTTCCATTTTACGAAGATCTTCCTCAGAGACTTTCAACTTGACAGAGTTGCCGACATCACTAGGAATCATTGCCGGTCTCTTGTGGAACAATGTATTCTTCTTTGCTGAAAGTCCCGCGCGACTCTTTGGTGCTAGCTGTTTTGTGATATGCTTCACGTTCAAGCGGTCAGTGCCTTTCACTCCCATCTTTTCCTTTCGTGGTGAGGTATCCGAGAAGACAGAAGTAGAACGAGCCCGATTCTTTCCTTTTACGTCCTCCTCAGCGACTGCAGGGGTGACCGAGCGACTCCGGTACTCTGTTTCGAGCTCGGCTCGTAAATCGTCTGGTAGCGCCTCGAATACAGACCTATCAACCCGCGAGAACGAAGGCAGGTCGTACGTCGTTTCCGGAACAGTCTGGGGAGGGGCAGTGGGGTCTTCGGTACCTGTCGACTCGTCCACCATCTCTGCTTGCTCTACCTTCTCAGGACGCTCCTTTCGGGGGCTTGAAACAGGCTTGAAATCCAAGACACTCTGTTCTTGATAGCCACTGCCAGACGACAAATCTGCCTTCTCGAGCTTCTGCATCTGTATCCCAATTCCTCTAAGCTCCTTCGGATTAAAGTTCATACTATTGAGCAGTTTCCAGGCGTGGTCTCCAATGATCTTGGGATTGCTCGTCGCTCGACTTCTAGGGGCAATAACGGCTATTTGCTTCGTGAAGGATTCGCACAGTCCGTGGCCCATAAACTGAAAATAATGCTATTAGTATGATCACGAGACAACCACACGGAGGGATAAGCTACCTTTGGGGCTTCTACAGGAGCAGAAGGGTCCCGTTTCATAATCTTCAGAGTGAGAGAGCGCCCACCCATTGAAATACTCTGCAAACGTCGCGCTACTTCTTCAGAGAGCTGGTAGATGAAGGTTTCTGCTTGTTCGTTGTTCTCGAACCGGATGCCGTACTAATGTGCAGCAATCGTCAGCAAGCTTCGCATTGAAGACAATGCAGAAAAATCGAAAAGCCTACATTTATATCGCAAGACACGCTGCGTCTTGGCTTATCACTTTCAAGCTTCCTATCGTCGATGCCCCTAAGAGCCTTGTACAGCGTCTCTCCCGTACCCTTACCCAGCGCATCGCAGAGCACTGCTCTACTTTTCTGTACCAGCTCTCGCAAAGAGGTGGTCCCGAGCTTCCCTTGGGCCTTCTGATATGCGGCGTATCCGAAGCCATGGAGGTCGTCAATATCCAAGTTTTCAATGAACGATGATACGTCTTCCTGAAGAAGATGATACGACCCGGCAGGCTTTGCTTTTCTGGATGCTAAACGAGCCAACATGATATTGTGCGCAATCCCAATGCTAACTGTATTCATTCATCTCGTGAGTGGTGGACTTCTAGGAAATAAGAGACAATTACCTTCACAACCAGTCGCGCTCCTGACTTGTGTACGAATGGCCTCTGCAAAATCCTCCGCTGGGTCGCGATGATCGGGGGCCGCGGAGCTGCCTTCTTTATCTTGGACGAGGGAGATCCCTGCCTTAATACGTCGTACGCTGCTGGTAACATCGATCAAGACTTCGTCCACCGAGACAGCCTGAAGATCGTCCGCGTGTGCCATGAGGATAGTGTAGAATTGTAGCGAAAGTTGTTTGTACCTAGAATGAATTACATTGAACCCGGAGTATCTTAAGCAGATCAGGATAATCTTACCGTTGAAACTCATAAGGTATCGTTATAATATCTGGACATAGCGCGCGTGCTTGTTGCAAGCTAAGACCAGCTCAGGGTGCGTTGACTACTTTAAACGATAGCAACACGTACCTCATCCCACCCTTGATACCAAATGATCTTGCCTCGTAGCTCGCACTAGCGATCTCACTTGTACTGCTCCGACCACCTTGTGCACCCTGTGAATGACAGACGACGACAGGCTTCCCCCTCAGATGTGGCCGATCCACCAACCCAGCGGAGACAAAGAAACTGTCAAAGTCGCAATGCATAATTACACGCTCTCCATTATCGCTTGCCTTTTCCTTTCCTTTCCCTTTCACTAAGTGTGCGCCCTTCAAGCTGACATCCTCATCCACGCCTGACTCAGTCCAGGTTTTGCCATCCATGTTGTCCAGTACGACGTTCATTACCGCGCTGTTTCCTTCGTCTACACTCAATGGTGGTCTGTTTACCGTATGATTTCCGCTCTCTGCGAGCTCCTGAGCTTCTGAGACGAGGTTCCTCAGTTCAGCTTTCCACATTGACAGGTGATGTAGCCGTGAATTCCGGTAGAAGCCTTCGATAAAGTCGGGGGCAACAGATGTATGGGCAGCTCGCCATGCCGGATCAGCCATGGCTCGCTGGGCTGCTGCATTGGACTCGTCAGGAGCATATTCAGGGATGAATGCAGCGTCTTTTAACGTTGAAGGCCCACCCGAGGATAGGATACGTGTAAGTGTGGTGGTGGCTGGTTTTGTCTGGAGATCAGCGGGAGGAGGTGGCGTGGACGGGCCGGGGACATGTTTCTGTTGGCGTGAGGGCGGGGTAGTTGTAATGTTCGGATCAGGTGAGTTCGACTGTCGTGAAGAACCTTCCACAAAGTCGCCTCCCGTAGAAATATGCTGTTCTGCCTTGTACGCTGGCCCTTTCGCAGGCATGAGAAGGGGAGACTGAGGAAAAAAAAACAGGTGGTGAGAAGTGACTTCTAGGTAGCCTTTTTACCCTGAGATATATCTGCACGTACGTTCGGCTCATACTTGAAGTTTGACCAGGGCAAAAGTACGCCAGCTTCCGCGCTTTTCACAAGCCAGTCCGGTGTTGCCATCTTCATGTGCTTAAACTCCTGAATCTCGACGGGAGTGAGAGAACAAGTGACGATGTGAGTGCTAGTGTAACGCGATTAGCTGTAAACTCGTAGCGTTAAATGGCCAACATACACAAGAGACTTATTATCTAGATAAGCATGGAATATACCTCCATGGTTGACTATCAGTTGCCGTAACTCCTGCGCGGACGGATGTGTCCAGCCGTTAATCTAGTTTGCCGAATGAGTTGAATTCATACTACAGCAAAAATCAAGACTCACATATATCCGGAGACCGCTAAATATGTTCCCTAGCTGCGGGCTCAGACCGTTTGTGTGTGTGTCGATCTCCGGATTTTGGATTTGTAGCTTCTGTCGCTTTCTGCGTATGTGTTCACTGAAGTTCCCGAAGGGAGAGGATCCGTACGTATCTGACAAAAGATATGGAGTCTTGGACTGAGCGTGGTCTATGGAGTCAGTTACACTATCATTCAATGTACGAGCAACTCTGTCACCCTCTTCTGAAGAACTGGAGCGTCTTCGTTTGTGAGGAGGTTGCGTTGAAGGCGGGGGAACGATGTCGTCGTCATTTCTATCTTCGCTCTCTTCTGGCCCTTTTGATGCTATATTCACACGTACGCTAGAATTGTCGGTGGTGTCTTCAGGAATCACAATGTTTACGAGAGCCTTGATGAACTCGGGGTCGTTGTCGAAGTAGTCCGAGATGCTTGCGATAGTTTGTCTTGCATAGTATGGGCCATATAGGAGGGAGTTGAATAGCTTGCTATGCGAACGGAGTATCCTTCATAGAGTGTTATTATTGGTATTAAACCGCCTAGGACAGGGAAGCCGCAAAATATAACTTGAAAGATGGCGGTAAATGCAGAAGCAAAAACCAACCCTGACTCGGAGACTTCGTGGTTGCCCGGTTCTCTCACGCCACGAAGTTTCTGCTTATGTCAGCAAGCGGGCCAAGCTCACGTGGATAAGGCGTCTAAACTCAAATAAAAATTGTCGTGCTTTGGGCGCTTGATTACGCGCTTCTTCATCTCCTCTCCCTCCACGACCTTTTCGAAATGTCTGGCAGACAGAGTCCTGTAACGCCGGAGCTCTCAACGTCTGGGACACCGGTTGTCTTAAGAACGAACACGCTCGTCGTAACATCACTCCCGCTTTCGTTTTTCGAACCTGTGGTGCTCGAGGCTTTGAAACTACACTTCGAATCCTACGGTGATGTTCATACCTGGGCGCCCCTGAAAGCGTTTGCGCGAGTGTTCCTCATTTACTACGATGAAGAGGCTGCTGAACTCGCGAAGGATGCTTGCGACAACCTATATGTCAAGGAGACAGGAGAGAGGTAAGTGTCCCACGTCGTGTCTTACTCGCATTCTCTAATCGCATGACAGCCCCGCAACGCTCTTGAGGGTCTTCCGTGCAGATCCTACACCCCTCGCTCAACTCGTCAACCCCGACCTGTTGCGCCCACCTGAGCTAGAGAAGAATTTCCTCATTTCTCCTCCGGGGTCCCCGCCCGTGGGATGGGAACAAATTCGCGAAGAGCCCCCTAACCATGCGCCTCTTGCCGACGATCTCATTGCTGCTTTGAAGAAGCTACAACTTCAACGCGAAGCCCCAGGACAACACGGTATCGAGGTCCTCATAGAGCCAGAAGATGGCGGAGGGATCAGGATCTGTGTCGAAGATTGTGGAGGCGACATCCCCGCTACGCTTGACGAAGCGGAAGAAGGGGAGCAACGGTTTTACAACTTGGGTCTGATATCGAAAGCCAAATTGCAATTCAAGCCCGCACCTACCGCCATGCCTCCCATGCCCATGTCATGAGTTACTCTTTCGTGAGTTTTATTCCTTCTCTTCTTCTTTGGTTGTCTTCCCTTGCCAGCCATTGTATATGATGATTTATTTCTCAGACCTGTACCGATCCCGCAAGGGTGTGCGGAAACTATATATTGCCTTTTATTCTGACTTCTACTTGCATCAATCATTTCTACGACTTTACTGACGACTGTATCACAGATCACGACTCCGGAACTCTTGTTGATCTTCTACTGCAGTGAGTATTTCTTTTCTGTCTTCACCATAGGATGAGAACCATTCAGACCTGTTCTGACAAAACATCTCATGGAGAAAACCAAAATATTGCCAATTGTTCCTTCTGATACCCCCTACATTTGTCATAATGTTCGAGCTTTCGCTGACGATCTCCTTACAGTTCTTCTAACTCTTCGCCGCCCGGATACGCATTTGTAACATAATAACATTGAACATTGATTGGACTCCTGGATTATTCTCGCCGTGTACCCCTATGACCGAAGCTTGCTGTACGATTACATATACCTACGCATTATTTCATACGTATCAAACATCTTTGTGTCTTGCGATATTGGAACAGTGGTGTCATTACGAAGGTATAGCTACAAATGATGATGGTATGCGTGAATGAGAGTATGTGAACGAAAGGAAGGCGGTGTAAGATAAGTACGATGGTGATAGTGGGCAAATGAGTTGCGACGGGCAGAATACATGTTCATATGTACGTACGTGTCCATGAAACGATCAAAGGAAAGAGTAATAATGTGAATGCACGAGGTCTACGGAGCCGATATCGAGTTACGAGGTAAAGTTCCAAAACTAATAATCACGATCACGAAGGAACGGATTATGTGAGTTTCCCGTTTGATTAGGGGTAACCCAATACGCCCCTCGAGCCTCTGTCGCTGGTTGTTGCTGGTTTTGATTGAGTGTATACTGACGAGCAAATTCCTGCGCAGGTGTAGGAGGCCTCGACGTCTTCAACAACTCTTCCATCGTTGGAGGCGGGCTACCCTGGGGACCAGACTTATCTGACGTGGTATCCGAAAACCTCGAGGGTAAGAGATCTCGAGCATTCCGTACTGGCTGCCTTGGTTCAGGTCCTCTACGAGGTAAACCAGTTACCTGTGAGTAGATCGAGTCGTGAGTGAGCGATACGCCGGAGAGGCGTTTGCGGGCGCGCTCTCGATGATATTCGTAGTCCTTTAATGACGGTAGAGGCGACGGTCCTCGACTAGATCCCGCACGAGAATAATCGTAGGAATCGAGAAGCTTGTCCATGTCTCGATTGTACTGATCTTCTTCTGCAGAACGCATCTTCTCCATCCTCACTTGTTCGACGTCGTACGCAGGCACCATGCGACTCCGCTTATGACCGAAAAGCTTCTCTCCGAAGCGGACCAGACGATACTTCAAACCGCCAGGGCGATCGAGCCGTTTGGACGATGCGAAGAGAGCTGTTGCCTGGGCACGCTTTCTGCGGGCACGACGCCTCCAGAGCATCAGAATCACGACAAAGATGAATGCACAGCCGAGAGCCATCAGCAGGATTTCCCACCACGCCAAAGGACGAGTACTTGAGGTCGAGGTAGCCGGAGCCGAAGGAGAATCTATGCCACTAATCGTGGGAAGAGGGGCCTGGGTATTCGTGCCAGATGGTTTAGGTACTTCGACTAGGTCTGATAGACAAAGCCCAAGTCCCTGTACCACGCTCGAGGAACCGCTGCATGCTGTCGAGACACAGCTCCCGCCACGAAGAACTTGTGTAGAGCTCGAACATGCCAAACAATTGCTTGGGCCAGCTCCGGAGCAGCTCGAGCAGCTGGAGTCGCACGACTGACAAGACGAAGAGGTCTTGTCAAAGTATTGCGATTTGCTGCAGGTGGGAAGGCAGCGACCGTTGGTCAACACCGGGCGGTCCGAAGGGCAGCTTGAGCACTGGTTGAACGATTGTCCGCTGCATGTCGCACAATCTGGGTGGCATGTTATGCAAGAGCCGGAAGAACTGAACGTGTTTGAAGGGCAGGACGCAACGCATTTGCCCTTCGAGGCTAGCTGGTTGTTTGCGCACGTTAAGCAGAATGTCGAGGAGCCAGCACATGTACTACAAGATGAGTCGCACGCTACATAACTGGGTCAGAAAGTGAAAATGATGAGGTACTAGAAGCTATGCTTACCTGTGCATGTTAGGTTATCCTGAGGGGATAGGAAAGTGCCGGACGGACAACTCTCCGCGCATTTCCCTTGGGACAGGACGAAGCCAGGTAGACAACCCGTGCACTGCACCTGGTCAATAGTCGATGCAACATTGAAGTTAGGGATCTTGCAACTCGTACACTTTGACGGGCAGCTGTCGCATTCGTGCTTGTTGTTATCCGCAATCAAATTTGACCCTTGGCAAACACCGTTTCCATCTGTTTGCACGCAGGTTCCATTGAGAGTGTATTTTCCAGCTCCGCAGATGACACAATCGTTCGATGTTGCTCCAGTGCACGTTTGGCAAAGGGGAGAGCAAGGCGTACAGGAGGTGCCATTGGAGAAGCTACCGTCGGGACAGACAGTGCCCGTGGAAGTGACCGACTGAGGTGGAATACACTTCGTTCTGTCATTCGCGTTCTGAGAGAAATTGGTCTTACAAGAAATGCAATCTCCAGTACTGTCCGCGCACTGTGAGCACCCGAGTTGGCACACTGATGGAGTGATTAGTATGCCTTGCAATATTATGGCGATTATACATACCTTGACAGTTTCCGTCGGAGTTCAAGAAGAACCCGTCGGCGCACTTCGCGCACGCAGTACCATTAGTGGCCATAGTCCACCCAGCATTGCACGTGCATCCACCTGTCGAGCCACACACTCCGTTCAAGCAATTGCACGATGACGGTGGGTTGGTGACTGGTGCACTGAGGCATCGACCGCTCCCGGAAATCCCGTCATCACAGGTCTGGCAGCCAGCAGGGCAAGCATTACAATTGGGACCAAAGGAACCCGTTGCACAGGACTCGCAGGAGGATCCGGTGAATCCGGGAGGGCATGTGCACGTCCCAGATGCTGAACAGATGCCCGCACCAGAGCATGGAGGCGAGCAAGCAGCCGACTGTATATCAAGGAGGGAAATACTATTTAGCGAAGACCCAGCCGGGAGCTGGGAAAGGTCAGGAGCTGAATCCCATAGGATAAGCCGCTCTGAGGATGATGGTCCGGAGGAAACAGCGGCCCATATATTGGATGCGAGCATGACAGAGTTGGCCGCAGTACTCGTTGAGTCGCGACTTGCGTTAGATGTTGGCAGCGCCGTGAAAACAGCAGCTCCAGAGTAATTCGCCCCAGGATACGTGACAATTCCGGCTTGCAAAGCGAGGTTCAGTGGGAGAGAGAGGGATGTCGAGTTGCCATTAGCAAACCCGGGAGAGTATGCGATTGAGGCATCGGAAGACGTCAGCAGAGAGCTTATAAGTTGGGGGTTGGTCGTAGAGGTGTACTGTCCAGGTAACAGTTGTATTGATGCTTTAACATTGGGAGAAGATAGAGTCGCCCCGGCTGTGAAGTCCAGTTAGCTCAGCTTGCACATGTCCGCCAGAAAATGTATGGTTCGCGTTCGAACATTTCCAGGCCACCATATCCCAAGCCTATTACATCCCCAACCCGCCCAATACACATATACCCGCAAATGACACTCACTCGTTATGTTCGTAAAACCTTGGAGGCATTGACCCGCAACGCAAACGACCGACGGGGTAGATTGAGCAGCTGTGTATCCACAATTCAGTATTGTATTAGAGCCGCCTTCTACGAGTACTCACCAACGGATGCGCCGAGTAATAAGGGAATGACAGCGAAAAGGCTCGAAAACATGGCGAGCTCACCAGGAGGAAACCAAGAAAGAGGCGGGAGGGAAAAGACACGTCGTCCGCCTACTTAGCCTGACAGTCGGTCCAAAAATATGGTATCCGAAAATGATTGCCATGGTGCCCTTTTGTCTTTTACCTTTGCTCGACGACGCAGAGTGAGACGCAGTCTTGTTATTGTCTCCGCTTGGCCGCTTATTGTTCTAAGTAAGGAAATAGGCGGATCAAAACCATCCAGAAATGGGAAAAAAGCTGAACCAGCCGACGTATTGTCCATTTCGGGAACAATTACCGCCTGGACAACACGAGCCGGAGTAGACAAATCTCCACCGAGGACACGTTGAAAATACAAAGCATGGATTCCGAGAATGCAGTAGTCATACAAGCAATGTAGAGATAACAATATAAAGAGTATAAAGCACAAACTATAAATGTCCGACAAAGAAATCCGCGTCTGCCATCTGGGCGAGACAAACTTGCCGAAGGATATTTTGTGCGAAGAGAATGCTTCAATCAACAGGCACATCCTTCCGAGTCTTTCTCAGTTTCCAGTGAGCGGCCAACAGTCACGTTTCCGGACTTCGAATTGTTGGAAGGCTCCGGTGTGGAATCGACGCTGCATTAATAGAAATTCATTGCTGCTGCCGCACAGGTATTCAGACTGTGTCTCACCTCTCTTTGATTTGCTTCGCCATAGCTATGAATGCGTCTTCAACGCCTGCAGCTGTCTTCGCCGAAGTTTCCAGTAGAGGAATATCAAGCTGAGCGGCGAATTCCTATGGGCAGAGACAGACATAAGTCATAGTTTATTGTCCGCCCAGCAGAACATTCGCGCACCTGAGCAGCGCCGTGCTGCACGACCCTTCTCTCCGCTAAATCTGCCTTGTTACCCACCAACAACTTATGGACACCTTCTGTAGCATAACGGTCGATTTCTGTTAACCAGCTCTTGATGTGCTCGTACGATTCTAGAAATCACGTTTAATTTGACAGGATCCATGGAAGAGGCCTACTAACATACCGCCGTCTGTGACGTCGTATACAACGATAATGCCATGCGCGCCACGGTAGTAGGCAGCCGCAATTGTACGGAATCTTTCCTGGCCTGTACAAGACATATTAAGACAACCTTTGTGCAAGAAGACGGATCATACGTACCAGCAGTATCCCACTATTTCGCATCAAAAGCCTTTGAGTTACTGTCAATAGACTGCGGTATATAAGACGTACGATTTGCAGTTTCACCGTCTTCCCATCCAACTCAATTGTTCTAATCTTGAAGTCAACCCCAATCGTACTCAAATAACTATCTGTGAATGCATCCTCTGCGAAACGCAGTAGCAAGCAGGACTACGTGTACAAAAGCGTTTGTCAGTGTTGTAGTCCAATCAACAATCGACTATTGGCTGCATAACGCACCTTTCCTACGCCAGAATCTCCAATGAGGAGTAACTTGAAGAGGTAGTCGTATCCTTCAGGCATGGCAGAGGAGTTGGTTGGTTATAGACAGTTAGCGATGAGGCTCAAAAGAGTTGAGCAAGACGCTGAGCAATACCGGGCGGTGATTGAAGGTGTGTTAAGCTGTGCCCAGTGCTATTCACAGACTGGCAAGAAGTCGAGGTGATACGAGGATAAGATGCACGTCCGGCGTACAATCAAGAACAAAACAAGGGTGCAAGATTCGGCGAGGTCGCGCGCAATACCGTGGGCGGTGGTGGCTCAAGCAGAAGAACGAAAGGTAACGCGACAGCCTCGAGCTCAGTCAGGCTGACAACTTGATGTGATCTTAGGCGCTCATTCGAAATAGCGTACAGTATAGTGACCGTGCTACCGAGCGATCCGACGAGTACCGTCTCAAATCCAATGAGGACGATTATAGAGCAGCTCTGAGCAAGGAAATATTTTTGAGGATACATTTGACAATTTTTGGATATTTGATCTATGCTACATCTCTAAGATTGCTCTTCCTTAGAACATGACTATGAGTGCGTGAAGTGCAGGGTGAACAATCTAAACTTACTGTGTCTGATCGTCTATAAATCACAGCAGATTCAACGCCATGTCCCAGAATCCTTTCTCAAGCATAGTACATCTCTCCCACACAGATCTCCACTCTTCAAAGCGAGCTGGACTGGGAGGATCTCTTGCAGCAATGGTCTCTATAGTGGCTGACATCGGATCGTAAAAGATGAGCTACATGATCATGCCATGAAGGTGCAAAGCTACCCACCTATTCCGACCTTGACAGCATTCTGGTAATGTTCGCCACTATAATCCTCTATCCACGGCGCGTACGGGTTCCCTTCGATGACGACCCAAGTACCGGGTTTCTGCGATTCTTTCTGCAGCCACAGACCAACTTCGCCATAGCCAAGGAGACAAGCAGCAGCAGCCATAGTCAGTTTTGCCGCGTCGCCTAACACAAAGCAATCAGGAAAGCTTCGAGTGCGAGACTGTTCTGGACGTACCTTGAATACCACAATCGATAATGTACGCTCCATATGCAGTCGTAGAGGGTGATTCTGGCGTTGCAAGGAGCTCTTCTTCACTAATACCCCACTTTGCGCAGAAGGATTTATGTGTAGCGACCTCGTTGACGATGTTGATTATCGTGTCTGTTGCGGATTTTATTGCTGCGAAGGATGTAGATTTTGCAACTAGCAGTCTGAGGTAGAGTCAGGATCGCGTTGTAGTATTAAGCATAGTGCAAGCTCACCCATATGCGCGAGCATAATATCGCAGGTATAGGTAATCCTGCCTGTAAAAATCAATATGTGGAACGGAAGTACACATAGGAGTGACGTACTTGACAAAATGGAGGAAACACTCTTTCAGCAGTGTCCCCTTACCAAGCTGCTTCACAAACTCGTGCTCTACGTACTCTTTCCAAATACTAGCGGTTGACTGAAGGAGTAAGCGAATGAGGGGGTGTGGGTTGCTTGCTGTCGGTCTAAGAGACGTGGGAATTAGCAGATGATATCGCGACACTATAGAGAGAGCGATATGCATACTTTGGAATACAGCGAACAGTTAGTGAGTGCATGTGGTTGAGCGGACCGAACCCCTTTCCTATTGGGACCGCAGTTTCAATGCCTTGGTGAGTATATTCTGTTGCTCGAGCCGTAGCCTCGTACACTAGACTGCATTCAGCATCCACAATGAAGATCGTACCGAGACCGATGGCTTACCAGATCGACCCCTACTCAGCTCGCACGTCAGAGCCGCAGCTAGCGTACACCCCGTTCCATGTGTGCTTGTCGAGTCAATGCGAGGACGCAAGTAAAGTGTCGCCCCTTCAGCGTTCTGCAATGCATCGACAACGATACCGTGGGACAGCAAATTCTCTTCTGATACTTGCAAGATTTCCATATTCTCGCCATATAAACTGCTAGAAACCAACCGAACGTCCGGCCTGGCCTTCTTGAACTCTAGGACCTGCTGATAAGTCACCGTCAAATGCCCACCTTTCAACAAGATGTTCTTGGGGCCTAACGTTAACAGCTTTTCAGCGGCGACTAGCATCCCTTCTAGATCGGTGATACTGGATGGCTCGAGGTTCCGGGAAGAGAGAATAAGTTCTGCCTCGGATTTGTTGGGGGTGAGGAGGAAGGTCAAGGGTAGCAGTTCCGAAATGAGCACATCCAGGGCATCGCTTTGGAGCAGCGTATGTCCAGAAGTCGATACGCAAACAGGATCGCAGACCAGTGGAGGTAACGACATGCCGTCTTTCAGGTAGAAAGACCTCAGCATGCCTACGACTGTGCGAATGGACTTGGCATCGAACAACATTCCAGTCTTCATAGCCTTGATGTCTATATCATCCAGAACTGAGCGCAACTAGAGATAATTCAGAAAAAAACCGAGAGTGTAGGCTTTAGCTTATGTTGCTTACTTGTTGCTCGATGAATTCTGGAGGTACCGAGTGTACAGCCTGCACACCCGTAGTATTTTGAGCTGTCATCGCAACAACAACACTCGTTCCATAGCAGTTATGTGCCGTAAAGGTCTTCAGATCTGCCTGCAAGGTCGGGATGAGAACCACACAGTCTGTTCATGAGGGCCGCAAAAGCAAGGGCGCGCACCTGTATACCAGCACCACCACTACTATCCGTTCCCGCAATTGTCAGCACGGCTGGCTGAACGTTGGTCACCATGGTTCCTTGAGCGGGATGGAGGTAGAGAACAAATTTGAAGCTTTGAGCAAGAGTTAGACTCTTGTCCTTGAGATAATCGCTGCAAACATCGGCCGAGGCACTATGCCACTAACAACTGTTGAACTCTACTTCAGATGTCCTCGTTCGCTAGTCCAACTTAATCGACGGCGGCCAAAACACCACTGTAACAAATTCATGAATTCAAGTTGGCAAAGTTCAGGTGGGAGATGGAGGTTGATGCATGATGCATGATGGTTTGAAGCAGGTATGCAGCTGGGTGTCAGTGGCATGCTCAGCGAGAACTTTTTGACCTTTTCCGCGACAGAGGTCGATCGACTCGGACAGCATTTAAAAGAAGATATGACAGTGACAGAGCAACCAGCGGTGTTGACGATAGCAGGGAGCGACAGCGGTGGTGGTGCCGGGATACAGGTGTGTATGCTGTCCCTTTTTACTTGAATATACGTTGATTTTGTATAAAACAACCCAGGCAGATCTCAAAGTATTCACAGCAAACGGTTGTTATGGTGCAAGCGTAGCGGTTGCATTGACGGCACAGAATACCAGAGGTGTCCAGGCTGTATATGCTTCACCTCCTGCTTTCATCGAACAACAAGTGGGCCACATGTGTTCTCCCTCCCATGCCCAATACGCTGCAATCTCATAGTATTATTTCCTCTCTGCCAGCTTCGCTCCGTCCTCGATGATATCCCTATCAAAGCTATGAAGACAGGGATGCTTTTCGACGTATCATCCATCTGCACGGTCGTCCAAGTGCTCAGGTCACACTACGCCAAAGATCCCGAATCTATTCCACCACTTGTATGCGACCCCGTCTGCGTATCAACTTCCGGACACAATCTTCTACAACCCGATGCCGTCAACGTACTGGTATCTGAGCTACTTCCTCTAGTCTTCCTATTCACGCCGAATAAATCGGAGGCCGAAATCATTCTCTCCTCTCATGGTCTGGAGCCGTCGGATATCATCGACCTAGAAGGTATGGTAGAAGCATCTCAAGCTCTGCTTACGCTGGGTCCAAAGAACGTATTGCTGAAGGGCGGACACTTGACGACTACGTACAACGAAGTATTGAAGTTTAGAGCAGCTCGGCCAGACGTGCGCATGGTCTCGACTAATTTCGACGGCGAGAACACGGAAATCCTGCAGGCAGCAGGCTATGATACACAAGATTGTGAAGTCGTCGTCGACGTACTACGCACTCCTCAAAGAGTCGCACTATTCTTGCATCCTCGCGTCGACTCCACTAGCACCCATGGTACGGGATGTACACTCTCTGCAGCTATTGCGTCTCAGCTTGCCCATGGGAAGAGCGGTACGCGGAAAACCGGATAGCAAGTACTCACCCCCTGATTTACTGTAACGCTCTAGTCAATGATGGCACTGCCCTTGCTATTGAATACACTCATACCGCCATCGAATCCGCCATACCGATAGGCAAAGGGCATAGTCCCCTCAATCATGGTCATGCTCTCATCATGCGCACTATCCCAAAGTAAGAGTAGTTTAATATTCACAACATAAGTCTACGCTGACGTTTTTAACCTGATAGAGCTACTCCGCGGGACCCTTACCCGTTTGTGCGGATGCTCATCCAATCTACTACGCAACAATGGAAGGCATATGTAGAGCACCAATTTGTGCAGCAAATGGCCCGAGGAACGTTACCTCTAGAATGTCTTCAGCATGTTACCAAGTAAGTCCTTCACCGACAGTACGCATAAGGTCGTTAAGACGAGGTTTAACAGACAGGGAGCGTTATACCTGAAGTATTATGGGCGAGCTCATGGGTATGTTTTCTGCCCTTTACTGTGGAGTGAGTCTTAAGATGGTCATAGACTCTTAGTCGCTAAGTCATCATCATCCGCCGAAATCAAAGCCGCCTCGAATACGATCATCGACGTGTTGAACGAGGTCTCTCCGTCTAATACCGCTCGTGCCCGCTGGGGTGTGACAGATGTAGATATACATTTGACACCAGAGTCAACTGCCACAACTGCGTATGGGGCATTTCTCATGGACTGCGGGCTACGAGGTACATGGAACTTTTGTCATCTTCACTCACTCTGAGCTTATACGGATGACTAGGTGATGGCATGTCAGTAACAATGGCAGCAGCGGCCTGTCTTATCGGCTACGGAGAGGTAGGTCTCTGGTTCAAGAAAGAGCAAAGCAGACCGGGAACTTGGGTTGTGGTCGAAGGCAATCCGTATGCGCAGTGGTTTGAGCAGTGGAGCGGTGAGCAGTATCAAACCGCAGTGAAAACTGGCATGGGTGAGTGGAACTGGCATTCCGTATTCACCTGTCACGCGTTGTTCATATATCATGCATGTCAGATATTCTAGAAACTATTGCTGCGGAAGATTCGCCTAGTCCTGCACGTTTCGAAGAGTGGCGGACTGTCTGGGAACGATGCACAGAGCTTGAAAGAGGGTTTTGGGATATGGCGCTGCAACAATCGTGATTAGAGCAAGTACCAATGTTAGAAATCAATTCGTCAGTATTTTTGCGTTGTTTTGGGTTATTACTGACGAGCCTGAGCAGAGTCGAAGCAATAATGCGGAAAGCAGATGTGCGGCGGTGCTTCATAGCCTTTTGAACTCGACCATATCATGTGCCAGGCTTCTAATCCGATAGCAAATACCCGCTGCTCACATTACTGAATAGATTTTCTTGTACGAGTTCTGCACGAATGTGCGAATCAGCAACGAGGTGTTCGTCAAATGAACGTTGAATGGTTAGAGTCACTACGTAAGTAGCGCTACTTCGGGAAGTCCAAACAGTGCCACACATGTTGGGGTTATAAGAACTTGTTCACCAAAGCCAACAACCATTCTCTTAACCACCACCATCCTTACCATGCTATCGTATGTTGCTGTCTCCATTTTCCTTACGCTCACTCTCGTCGCCGTCGGTATGAGAGCTTTCAGACAACCTCCAGCGAGTCGCACCACCAGTGCCACTTCGCTGAGGGATGTCCGTGAGCTACTCGCTCCGAAAGACGTCCCACTCGCAAACCAACTGCGGTCTCGCTCACTGCCCAACATGCGTTTAATACGCGCTTTCCATCTAACTAACACATTTGTATCTTCAGACGTTAACGTGCATTCTCATTTTACCTCTACTGCTCGCAAGCTGCTGTTAACGGCGACCCCAGGAGGCAACTGGAGGTTCTTCACAGAGTCGGCCACCAACATATTCGATGATACTCTCTCCTCTTCACCCATTACATCAGTATTTGCATTCGACTCTTCCATGCAACATTTCGTGCTGAAGATCATCCTACATACCCTCTTCGGAGTTCCTACCACAGATCTTGATGATCGAGGCATCGCACTGGTTGCCCAAGGCGTCAACACTCTGTGGAAGCTGTCTAAGACACAGGAAGAGCTTCCTCTCGACCTTCTTCCGTCCATGAACGAGTACCTCCGTGCATGGGTCCCCGCAATCGAGAATCCCCTCGACTTTGTCATACCGACTTTCGAGACCCTATGGCGCGTCGTCGCCATCACAGTCGCCATGATTCATAACGATCGGCGCGCAATTCAGGTATTCCGCGACCTCCTGGACAACCCTACCAAAGGCCAGTTTGACAACTTCCCTGCGGGCACACCGAGTGTTGGCGCTGTTGTCGCCGAAGTCATGCGACTTCATCCTCCCACGAAGAGTATTTCCCGCGCCAGCACCACCTCTTTCTCCACGTTCGGTGAATGCCTTAGGACCATCTTCCCACTCCTGCGCACCTCGACGGTGCATGTCGCGAGCATCCGTGCCATCCAACGCGATCCGGAGATATGGGGTCCAGATGCGGAAGACTTCAGCCCTATGCGTCACCATCCTGACACACTCACTTCAGAGCAGTCTCGTGCACTGCTGGGCTTCGGCTTTGGGAAGCTTCAATGCGTGGCGAGCAGCTGGGCACCTATGGCTGTCGGTCTCATCGCCGCCTCTGTAGTTGACAAGATCGGCAGCGGACTGGAAATTATTGAAGGAGAGGGTATTGGCGGGAGAGAAGGGTGGGACGGCTGGTCCATTCTATTTAAGTCTGTTTAAGCAGACGTAACTTCCGTTCGTGTCAGAAGTAAAGGGTTTCTTTTTCTCTCCTCTGCTGTGCTGTGTAGTATATAGTTCATTTGCTCTTAACGTTTAGTTGCTGATTCCACTGCTTTCTCTGCGCTTTTTGTCTCTGCTGTCTCTATGTATTCGTTCATGTCCTATTGTTTGCATTTCCTGTGTATTTCTACGTCTGTAATTCTAGCATATAGGGTATGAAACCGAATTTAACATGTCATATTAGGTCTTTAGATGTGCTCGAGTTAGGGGAACTCTGTCTCATGTCGCCAACATTGTATTCGAATTTGCACTGCGTAACGGGCATAATTTTTCCTCAGGAAAAATGAGGGAAAAATGAATGGTAAAATGCCCCTTTTACTTTTGCCTTTTCCTCTGTAAAAATGAAAGGAAAAATGTCTTCACAAAACAAAGGGCACAAAGGCTGTTCAAGAAAAAGGAGTGAGAAAAGGCGTGGAAAAAGGTCTGTGGAAAAGGTGAGAGAAAATGGCCCCTTTCTCTCAACATTTTGCTCACATTTTTCCAGAAGAAAAATGTTGCTGGTTACGCAGTGTTGTAAGCGGACGAGAGATACGGTTTACAGACCGTGTGTCAGAAAAGGCGTTTTTTTTTCGTAGATAGCGTTCCTTTGCTATGCAGTAGTTTCTGCGCGTATACGCAGAATGTCTTCCCGCCTCAAGCCAGCCTCGTTGCACAATGACCGGAGGATAGACTGTTCCTGGTCAAACAGAACCAGCGGCGTATCGAATTCAGCCACCTTGCCAGCGTCCATAACCAGTACTCGATCGTAGTTGACTACACAGAGCTACATGTAAGTAGGAGTGTGAGGCAGGTGGATTTGGATGGTCGACGTACCGATGGTATGCAATCGATGAGCAATGCAGAGTAAGGTTGAGGAGGCAAACTCGGAATGGATTGTCTTCTGGATTTTGGCGTCCGTTTCTACATCTACGCTACTCGTTGCTTCATCCTGTATATATCGACAATGAAATTTTCTGAATTTCGCCACGATAGGTGGTAATGCACTCACGAGAACGATGATTCGACTTCTCTTTCCCAAGGCTCTGCACAAAGCCAACAATTGCTTCTCTCCAGCGCTGTAATTAGAGCCTAGCACAGATCAGCCCATATCGCGAGTAAACTTGGAGACTATTCTACCTTCGTCGTACACCAACGCATCAAGGGTAAATTTTGCTTCAACTGTGGGATCTACCTGAGCTCCATTTCCCGGAAGTAGCCAGGCACGTTGCAACGTAGAGATCAACTCGGCATCGGTAAGATTCCCTTGTGGATCTCTGACAAAATACTCTATAAGCATGGCTCTGACAAAACTAGGGCCACTGTGGTCTTCTTACAGATTGTTTCGCAACGTTCCATGTAACAGTGTACTATCTTGAGGAACGAGGGCCATACGGCTGCGTAGAGTATGTAGTCCAATAGTGGCAGTGTTGTGGCCATCGATGGTAATTGAGCCAGTAGAAATGTCCACAATTCTGTAAAAGTATCAGACGACATCGGCATCATATATTTAGGAGCGCTTGCCTGAACAAGGCCTGGAGTAAAGAACTCTTCCCCGCACCAGTACGTCCAACTATGGCAACCTATATTCTCGTCAGTACGAATTCAACTGCTTAAAAGTATCCAGATGTTCTACTTTTTCTCCCGGTGCGATTTTGAAGGTTACCCTCTTAAGTACGAGCGGCAAGTCTTTCCTGTACGCAAGCTCGACGTCTTGGAAGTGAATTTCACTATGTTCTGGCCAGGAATTAGGAGTATCTGATGATATTATGGCCTGCCCTTCTGACGGAAGAGTCGTATAATGCAGTACGCGTTCGACTGAGTTGAAGTTCTGCTCGTTCTGGGCATATGTAGACACGAGCTCGGCTGAAACAAATGTCAGCGCCGTTCATCAGAGTTGACAGATATGGAATTTGCGTACAGAATACCTGTGTAACTAATGCATGATTAGTTCCATGTCAAGCTACTGGATCGTCATCCGTATCACTTACTAGTCAATGTGTACGACAAAATTACGCCGATTTTCGAGGGATCGACAGTGTTGCGGAACCCAACACCGAACAGAGCAATTCCGAGAATAAGCGTATTCCCTAGAAAGTCAAGACGTACACCCAGCCATCGCTGGATGCTGATAGTCATATAATATGCTCTGTTTTCCAAGTCAAACCCGGTCTCTGACCTCGTTATGAAATGATTCTAGCAGAGCCTGTTAGTCAAAGGAAATGGTGCAAGAGGACGGCATACCTGCATGCCGTACGCGCGCACAGTACTCAGGCCAGTAAGGGTTTCTGTCAGTCTGAACTCAGTGAATGATAGAAGCAGGGAAATAGGATGATTTACCCGAGTATGCAGCATACCGAACAGAGCGCATCAAGGAATCAAGCCGCTTTGTCTCAACAGAGCTACGCCTATAATATGTCGCTGCTGTGTAGTATAGGAGAGCTAGGGGCACGAAAATAATTCCAAGGTACGGGAAGGTATAAAATACGAGGAATACGGTTCCCAGTACAATCCTGTCGCATAAAATCAGCTGCTGTAAAATCGCTTAGTTAGCTCATGAGCATACATGAGAGTTTGCATCATCTATGAGAGGACGAGTTGAGCGATATCTCAAATAGCGATAGTTCCCGGTTCTCGACGAACCTGGTTTAAGGTCATTGCAACTTCGGTGTCCAGAGTATCTTGATCCCTTGATAGTCTTGAAATGACTCTCCCTAAAACGTGTCAGCGGTAATGTTTGAAAGCATTAATCGACTACATACCCAGTGGTGTGGTGTCGAAGAAAGATACTGGAGAGCGTATAACGGCATTCAGAGCTGCCTTGAAGAGGGCTGAACTTGCTTTTAGACAGGTAATACTGTAAGGGAAATTAGTCCCTATGTACAAGCATAAGTGACCCGTAGTCTTACCTAATAGAAAAGCTTAGGGTGAATAAGAAGATGGACGTGGCCATGCCTAACCCGGCGTATGTTTCCATGTATTGTCCAGAAGAGAAACCAGATATTCTTTGCGAAGTCCACAAACCGAGGAAGATATTAGTAGCAACTATATGCTATGTCAGCTCATATCAGACGATTGGGATATTGTGAGACGCACTGACCTTGCGCTCCTTGTGCTAGTAGTAGTAGCGCACAGATCATAGGGCCCCAGAAGATTCCACCAGCGTAATGCAGATACCTGGCGTACATTCTAGTAGCGACAGAACCAGTGACACGCTCTTCTGCCTGCATGAGCCCTATGTCAGACTTTTTCGTTACTTCAACATTTTCGACGATAGGTTCATGTCGATGGGTTGCATTAACAGCATCTTCCGGGTTATCACGAGCGCCGTACTCGGCCAGCAATCTCGAAAATAACGCGCTCTTTGTTGCCAAGCCCTGGAGGATGGTAAGTCACAGGTTGCAAACATTTAGAAAACGTTCAATTACATTGAAATGCCCTTCATCGACGATCCTGCCTTAGTCCATTACATAGATATAATCCGCCTTCGGAAGGACGTGTAGAGCGTGAGTGACCAATACACGAGTTCTCCCAGCTAACGGTCCCGAGAGTAGACAGTTGTGTAGGATTGCGTTACCAACGTAGGCATCCACAGCGCTGAGTACGTCATCCAGCAGTACAATGCCCGCGTTTGAGTATGCAGCGCGGGCAAGGGATACGCGAGCCTAGGGTTATATAAAGGTGATCAGTGAAAAAGGGGTGGAATATGGGGAACCTTTTCTACCCTCTGCCCTCCTGAGGATGAACAATGATAGTCGTAAGAATAGTATCATTTCCAGAGAAAGCATGGCGTACCGCTCAAGTTGATCCCTCTCTCACCGATCTCTGTATAATCTGCGTTTGGGAGCATCGTCAAATCTTTGTCAAGACAGCACGCGCGAACAACAGCACGGAACCTGTATCGCAACGTTCAGGAGTAAAATTCATGTAGAGCCTCATGCGACTCACTTCTCCTCATTTTCATCACGACCAAATATAATGTTGTCCCTCAACGTCGCATTCATGATCCACGGTGATTGTTTCACGTAGGCAACATCTGACGATAAAACCGACTAAAATGTTTCAACCGTCAATCCATATCTTTACACGCATAACTCATGAACTGACCTTCCCTGTTATACGCCGCATTTCTCCGAGGATGGCTGAAAGCAGTGATGACTATCGAGCTGTAGTAAGCCATCGAGACCTTGATTAAAATTATAACTACTACCTTTCCTGATCCAACGTTTCCTACGACTGCAACGAATGTACCCTGAGTGATCTTGATATCGAGACCATAGAGCGCAAAAGGTTCAGTATGTTGTTCTGAACATGGTTCGCCATCGGATTTATGCTTTTCGTCGCCTGAGATACTAGAGAGTTCGTTTTCGACAGAAGCATTGTCGGGATTGGACGAAGAAGCTGAATCCCATACAAAATCGCCTTCAATATCGATAGCAAACTTGCTCGTTTTATCAATGACGTATGAGTCGCCTAACTCTTCGGCTTGTAGGAAATCTGAGATCCTTTGTAAAGCTACAACCGCATCTGTTGCGCTCGCGAAAACATTTGGAAACAGATCCAGTGGTTGCTTGATGATCTATAAGTATACTGGTGAGTTGGTGCAGTTTAACAATTTAACTGAGCTTACGTTGAAAAGCTGGAGAGAGCTGAAGATAGTTGCGACGTCTAATTGACGTCCACTCAGTGCGTAGGTGACCTGGCATTTAATGAGTCACGGTAATTCTCAAGTAGAAAATCCGCTTGCACTCACAAACGACAGGATGGCCGCTAGGATTGGTATCATAGAAACAACAGCTACTAACGCCGCTCTGGCAAAGCTTTTTGAAAAGGCTTTCTTTTCAGTTGTTGCTACTTTCTAGGAATGTGAAAGCACGCACGCGACCCGCCTAATAGTATCCAGCTCTCGCTCTCGCAGACTTTCTATACGATATGCATAGATCGTCTCCCACACGTAATATTTCAAAAGTCGTATAGCCTGTAGCACCTTTAAAAGCAGTCAGTCCTGGAGGAATCTTGCGTATTATACTAATCACGAGCCAGGACAACAAACCTCAGTTATTAATCGAACTCGTTGGTCTGTTATGTCAACGCCCTTTTTGCGTTGTCGAAACATTACGCGAATGAGTGCCATCTGAACAGGAAGTCCAAGTGAAAGAATCTATTGGTCGCCTTTTAGAATCGTATCCTGTCAACCGACTGAAGAAACTTACACCAAGGCCAACGAGCGCGGAATAACCAAGCTGAAGAAGAGAAAGATCGTTCATTCTTGCCTGCGATAGATACGAACGGATACTTACGTTCCCAACCAGAAGGCCTATGCCGATAGTGATCTAAAACTAGCGTGAATAAGCAAACTCTACGCATACAATTAGATTTCTTACCTGAAGCGGTGCTGCCCATAGGCTATAGGGGGAATCAGTAATACTCGCTAGCATTCCTTGAAGCGTACATACTTATGAGAAAATGCAGTACTCCTGTCAAGTCTAGTTGCGTCTGTTGATATCATTGTAACGATCTGGCCAACACTGTGATCTAGGCGAGAACGGCCACTAAGTCTCAAAGCCTTGCGAAATATCGCGCCAATGACCTATTAGTTCGGCGTTAGACAATATTAGTATGTCTGAGAAACTAAGACTCACGCCGGTGCGAACTGAGAGTCCAGTCGTCATCGTGACTATAGGTAGCTTGAGTTAACCTATTTCTGAGCTGACAACCTAAGTACTGGCACGCACTCAGAATGAAGTGATTAGTCGTCTGAAATGAGATGGTAAATATTTGTATTTAAATAGGTGAACGTGACGAAGCTTACTATGCTTGCAACCTCTAATAGTGTAGATCATCACAGTCAGTAATGTCGCAAATGATCCATTTAGATGAGAATTCTCGCCTTGCATGGCAAACAGCGCGAATGCAAGTCCTATACCATAACCAACGCCTCGAGGAGCTATCAAACCCGTTCCAGAGGGGTCCTTGTGATAATGATACGTCTCACTTAGCCATCTCAGCATGACCTTGTTCAAGAGCGGTGTGGTCGTTTTAAGTGTGTCTAAAGCGAATCTCATTAGCATACATTTACCACAATACTCTTGCGATACCATGACGCATACCTGAACCAAGCTTCAAAAGACCAGTTCCCCAGATACGCCAAACAAATATATGATACAAGGCCTTCAACAAAGACGCGTCATATCGTGGTGGGCTGATTTTTTTTGATTGCCCTGTGAAGCGTCAGAGGATTCTTTCGTCTGCTCAGCTTGCTCAGCTGCCGCTTCCAGACTTAGCCCAATGTCAGATACAGTTGAAAAATCAGACAGCAGTTTAGGATCTCCTTCATCCTTGCCGCAGATATCTGACACTTGATGATGATGGTTCGCTCTCAGCCGTTTATGTGGGCTGCATCTTGCGTAAAAGGACCGTTCCACAGAGTCAGTTAAGGACGCAGTGAGCCTCTTATCTGGCAACGCCCATAAATCTACCAGTTGTTGTGTTAGCTATGTGAGATAATATGAGCCAGAAATACGTGCCATCTTGCTGTAGTGGACGTGAAAATCCTACTTTGAGGAAAGGGCTCAGCCATTGAAAGATGAGCCTCGAGAGGAACCTGCGTAACGTAGGTGTTAGAATGGGCTCTTTCTTAATAAAGTTAAACATATGTAAGATACTAACGGGGCGTTGTCCTCTGGTATATTCCCACCGTCTGCAAAGCTAGGAGGGGCTGCAGGAGGGTGTACCAATTTCTTCAACGAAGCGACAGCTTGAGGGAACATCCTGAGCTTCACTACACCGGGCAGCGCAACAATCTCATACCATGGCCTTATATACGCACGAACGAACGCTAGAAAGCCTCAGATTTACATCAAGTCGAGGTTAGACTCCGAAGGACAGGTTGCATTGCGCGGTGGCAGTGCCAGAGTTTGAGGAAAAGGCGAGACTAAGAACGAGACAGCGCATTGGGAACCTTCGGTAGAAGCCGAACCTCTGTTTCTCCGGATTTGGTAATTTGTCAGGCGTTCCTTTCTCCAACCGCCATGATCATCGTTTGTCTTCAGTACTATATTTACTCTATCAACACAAGTATGGCAATAATGAGTAAGCCTATCTCGCTGTAATATGATAAATTATTGATTTGGTTACTCTAAAGGGTGGACCGGTGGCCGGACGAGACGTACCCAGGTACAAACGGCCTGCTGAGACAACGACGTTGACAGATCTCGGAGCCAATCCTGTTGTATGAAAGTGGTCGTGTGCTGCTTTTTTCAGGGCGAAAGGCCTGCTGTCTTTCAGCAATACGAATGATATTCGACCCTGGAATCCGAGTTCCTTTTATCCGGTGAAGATCATCCCCGAGCTCCCTTTTCCTTCATCTCTCTGTGAGGGCCTTGTTGAACGCATTAGACCAAAGGTACCAACGAAGCCGTGTCGCCTAAGTTCAATGTAAATTCTCCTAGTAAAAGTATGTTCACTCTATGATTGCACCTCTTTTTGTCACTGATATCGCTTCTAGTCCATCATTATTGTATTGTGTCGTGCCTGAAGCTCGTTCGAGGATCGCAGCGGCGAGTGCTGTCTACTGCCCATAATTTCATTGACTTTTCCGTCCGCCGGAGTGGTACTGACTGTCTGGCCTAAACTCGACCTGATGCATTATGGCATATTGACGTCGGACCACGTACAATGGTCAGTCGGCGGAACATCGTATGTCATATAACTTACCAAGTCTGTATTCAGATATGCAGGTAGGGCTGTGCGATTCCGCAATTTCTACACGTATGCAAAAATTTTACAAGATGGCGTAGCCCAAAGAGCAATTCTAACTCTCTACCCATAGGCCTAGTCCCGTCACATATTTTGAATAATCTGCTATGAACATGGTTTGGGATGCATCACATGTACTCCTGAAGACAGATCCACGGTGTCCTTCAAGTCATATCTTCGGAATACGGCTCAATTGTCTATGACAATGTCAATACGGCATACCTCAACTACCGTTCCAGAATGGCTCCATGCACTCCAACTGTCCATTGCAACACAGTAAGCAAGACCGGTATTTATTGCCTTCATCGCGCTCACAATTTCCCCTCGTATCCGAAACCATACCAGTCGTCCGCTTGGATCTCTTCGTCTTCAGCGTGGTTCCAATTACCATCGCTCTTATTTGTCTATATTCGCGGTACCGATGGTCGAAGAAGCCTGTGGTCATTGTGGCCTCACTTCCAGAAATCGTGGCGCTTCTGACGCCTCCGGAATCTGTAGACATGCGAGAGGCTCTCAAGGCACACGCGATCCCCAACCTCCCTCTCGTCCGCGCTTTTGGTATCACCAACACGTTTTCCACCGATGATCCCGACGTTCATCGCGCCTTCTCTCGAGAAGCGCGCTCCGTGCTCTCCTCTGCTGTTCCCAATGATGCAGACTGGGATGCTTTTGCTCAAGTTGCGTCAGAGACAGTAAACAGGTATATCCTGGAGTTACACCGTCCCTCGCGTTCCGACTTCACCACGTTTTCGCGGGTCATCACTTTCCGAATTGTCGCTGTAATACTCTTCAAGGTTGACCCTAGCCTCCTTCGCCATGAAGACGTCGATTATGTGACCAGAGGGATTAACGAGCTCTGGGCGTTGTCGACGACGACAACCACATTCCGTCCTGGCCTTCTCGATGGCATCAACGTACATCTCAAACGATGGATCCCACAGTATTCGAATCCCATCGACTTCGTCCTCCCAACCTACGAGACAATGTGGAGGCTCATCGCAACCTCTCTTGCCATCCTTCACAAAGACGTCGTATCCCGCCAGACGTTAGCAGATTTTCTCGACAATCCTCTCCGTCGCCATTTCATAACATACCCGGCTCAGAGCGCCAGCGTAGAGTCGATAATGAAAGAGATTCTCCGAATATACCCACCTACTCGAGGCATCTTTCGTGCCGTACAAGAACCATTGTTATCCTTCCTCCCGCCTCCGCTCTCCCAGTTCTTCACCCGCACTATCGTTCGAGCAGCGGAGATTGGCTATTTACAGCGAGACAAGACTATCTGGGGACCTGACGCCGACGTATTCGATCCAATGCGGCATCATCCGAAGAGGTGCACTGAAATGCAGCAGAGGAGTATGCTGGGTTTCGGGTTCAGCAGCTTGAAGTGTGTAGCGAGTAATTGGGCGCCACATGCTGCCGCGATTATGGTTGCTGCGATTTTAGAGCGCGTAGGTGAGGATGTACAGATTGTAGAGGGTCCGAGGATAGGTGGTCGGGAAGGGTGGGACGGATGGAGGGTGGTTTCAGTGAACTGTCAGTCCGAGTGGATGCGCAGCGACGAGAAAGCGCAAGAATGTCATAATCCAAAGAGATGAGATATTGCTGTAAAATTACGCAGCGAGATGTAGTGTAACTATTGTAATCATGAGGACAGCATAAGGTGTGTTATACCAATCCTACTAGTTTCCTAACCTTCCTGATCGTCCCCTCTGACCTGGCCTGTGCCTTTTCCGCCCCCTCTTTCGCGATCTGCTCCAAATAGCCCGGATCCTTGCTCAGCCTCTCAAACTCTTCTCTCGGCTCCCTCAGCAAATCAGACACCGCACTAGCCACGTCACTCTTGAGCGCACCGTGCCCCTTATCAGCGTAACGTACCGCAACGTCACTGACATCTTCGTCCGTACATGCGGCGAGGATGGTGAGGAGGTTAGAGGTGCCTGGACGGGATACGGGGTCGTAAGAAATTTCACGAATAGAATCTGTTACTGCAGAACGGATTTTAGACTTGATTTGGGTGTCGGTATCTGTGAGGAGGATGCGGGATGATACGTCGGGCGAAGATTTAGACATTTTGGAGCTCGGGTCCTTCAAAGAGAGGACACGGCGGGTGGGTGCTAGTTTGTATGAGTAAGTTTGTGAGAGTGCGTTGATGTCAGGGCTTACTGGCTACATATTCTGGGAGAGGGAATATTCGGCCGAATGTGCGGTTGAAGGTGTCACCGATATCGCGGGCGAGTTCCAAGTGTTGTTTTTGGTCTTCGCCTACAGGTACATGAGTCGCCCTACGATCCCCCGTGTTAGATAATACTTGTCATTAGTGAAGATAGACATACTTGTATAGAAGAATGTCTGCAGCTTGAAGCACTGGGTAGGTAAACAAGCCTGCGTTTAGCATAGATTCGTCGACTTCGGACTCGTCATTAGCGTTTCTAGAAGCGGCAAGCCGGCCCTTAATAACCAGGTATATGTTCAATAGGTTGCAAGATACGAAGCAAGAGTGATTTACCTTCCAAGTTGTCATCCGACGAAGTTTGCCCATTGGTGTAATGCAGTTAAACAACCACCCAAGCTCGACATGGTGTCGGTTCTGAATATGCAGAATCAAAATCAGTTCCGTAAGGCTCATTTCACAAGCGCAGATTGACCTCATCTTGATGGAAAATAGTTGACTTCTGCGGATCGAGTCCAATAGCCAACAATACAGCCAGCATGTCCCTTCGAGCAATGCTTAGCGCTTTCGGGTCTTGAGGAAGCGTTAGCGAGTGCCAGCCCACGATAGAGAATATCATGTCATCTTCAGGCTGTGCGTCTCGCTGGAGTTTTACCCAGTTTTGTAGTGCACCAAGAAAGTTTCCTAACTAATTTTTATGAATGACATTGGAGGTTCGGTGGAAAAAAGGGCGACACGTACATGCGGTGTACCTGTGGGCTGTATTCCAGAGAATACGATTCGTGGCTTTGGTTGAGCTTGTGTCCTTGATGGCGCAAAGGCAGAAAATGCTCTGCTACACCGAATATTTCTCGGGAACATGGCTACTTTCGTTGATGACTGTTGGTATAAATAATGAGTGCACCGAATAACTGTGACTTGAGCGCGTTGGCGCGACGCGTCCCGACGCGGAGGCTCTGAAAAGATCTTGGCTTCGAGCGACCAAATGCCAAATACGGAAGTACTGCTTTTTGAACGCTAACTCGGACTTGAACCTATACTTCGATCTTGCTGACTTCGCATACAATATCTTTGTGACATAATCTTGCCGCTGAATAGCACCAAGCTACAATCGTTATGGACATGACTACTGTGCAACATCAACCTCCTAAAGCCCTGTCTCGAGCTCAGGAGCGCAAGCTCATGGAGTACGTTGAGGACCACTTTCTTGAAATCACACGCAACTTCAAAAAGCGGTCTGTCTCTTTTTCTACTGGCTACCGTGTTGATTTAATCATGACACAATGTCGTCCATACTTATGGCTTGTAGCTCAGATGTCTCATCTACGCTTCAGACACTTTCCTCCTATCTCACGGCGACACATACGCTCATGTCAATAATTCTGCAAATACCGCCTGTCAATCCTTCTGGGTCCCTCCGAGTTACTCTTCTTCTACGCCTCACAGGAGATGCATTAAGTGCTATTCCTGGCTACAAGCCCGACGTAGAGACTTTGCCGACCTTGCTAGACTGGTTGAACGACTTGGATCGTGGATGGCTTGCTGTTCTGCGCTCCCAGGTTTGGGACACTAAGTCTCGAACGGGAATTGATATTTCTGGAGAAGATTCAAGTAGCGCGCAAATACCCCTACAATCACCGACGATGAGCCAGACAGAGCGTACTCGGTTAAGAAGTCTGATTATAGGCGGAACATCGACGATGGAAGAATGGCTGGTTGAACTGGACACAGGCGGACAAGATTACGACCTAGTACTGCAGACCCTTGGCCTTCAGCAAGGCTTTGATGATTTGTTCGCTGGAACGCTAGCCGAGATGGGGTCGTTCAGCGGGATTATGAACATGCCGGAAGGGATGACGGGGACGTGTTGAAAGAGGTGCTAAGGAAGCGGAAAGAGAACGTAGGTTCGTCATTATCATCTTGATTCGTTGCAATTATATGACCAGTTTATCGCTAGTAGGAACATCAAATACAAGATGGCCCAAACCACCCTATACCTTCCTACTCATCGCTCGGTTTTGCTTCTCGTCTGTCAGTATCTTTCCACGGGGCGCTAAAATAAACTGGTCGTGTCTCACAACAAAACATCGCCGTACAATAGATAGTAACGCAAATAACAAGGACGTTGGCTCTCGCATCGCCTCGCTTTTGGGAAGTAAAACTTCCATACGAGATCAAAAGAAATGAAAATACCAATGCTTGGCTTTGCCTAATCTACCTGGAGATCAAGCTGCAGGTCTCGGCCAACAAAAAATAGACGCTGAGCTATAAAAGCAGATGCAGTGAAATGCCCGTTGCAATCCTCGCTTTGTCCCCCCCCGTCTGTCGTCTCCCTCTCCTCACAAGGCCACCTCCTCTCGGTTTTTAGGAACCTCGTCTCTCGTTTCGTGGTCGTCTCGCATCTCACATCTCACATCTCGCGTCTCGCGTCTCACAAGTCACTCTCTCAAACCCTCGCATTCATCACAAGTTTCCCACGCTCATCTAGTACGATGTATGTTTTCAAGTCACTCGTCGCTTTCCTCGCCGTTGGCCTGGTTGCTGCCCTTCCCCACGGCTCTCATGGAACCCATTCGGATATCTTCAACCACCATGTTCGTGCCCGCGCTTTGAGACGCACTTGCAAGCCTGGTCAGGTCAACAACGGCACCGAGGCCGCCACACCCTCTCCTGCCATCGCTCAAACCTTTGCCGCCAGCCCAAGCAGCTCGGTCGCCCACACGAGTAGTAGCCACTCCGCCAGCCAAACGCACACCACCTCTTCTTCTGCCGATGCTGCGGCTAAGACCCCTTCTTCGATCAATGTCCATGGCTCATTAGCTGCTCTCGCCCCCCTCGGATTCGAGAACGGATGGTCAACCTCATCAAGCGCACCAAATGCCCTGTCCCTCAGTGATTCAACATTCCGCCCTCATGACAAGATCTCGGCTCTTCCTTGGAACTACAAGAACGCTCCCGATGGCAAGCTCTCGCTCGTTGCCCACTACCCTCAGGGTTCGTGGAATTTCCAGGGTAGTCCTTTGGGTGGTCTGTCTGCCTACCTTTCTGGGCCATCGGGCTTTGATTTTAGTAAGGCCAAGGAGGTCGTTTTCGGATACTCGCTTCTATTCGAGGATGGATTCGATTTCAACTTGGGTGGCAAGCTTTTCGGTCTTTGTAAGTTTGTTTTCCTTTTTTTCTACCCTTGGGCGACGATATTTATTCAGTGATGTAGACGGCGGTGATGATGGTGAGGGAGCTACTAGCTGCTCGGGTGGTAGCCGAAATGATGCCTGCTTCTCCGTCCGCACCATGTTCCGCCCCGATGGTGCAGGTGAAATCTACACTTATCTCCCTCCTTCGTTCTCGGCCAACGACAGGGTCTGCAATGTTGCTCCCAAGTCCGATTGCAACCCGACTTATGGTGCTTCCGTCGGTCGTGGCGCTTTCACATTCACTCCTGGCAACCGCAACAACATCGCTATTCGTGTTCTCTTGAATGACGCTGGCAAGGAGAATGGCGAGATTGAGTTGTTCGCTGATGGTAAAAGCGTTATAAGTGTCGACGGCCTTGTCCTGCGTCAGAGCGGAAAGGGTATTTTTGGCGGTATCATGGCTCAGACCTTCTTTGGTGGTATGTAAACGTTCAATGGAATAATATACCTTACACTCACGTGTATCCTACAGGTTCCAACAACCAATGGGCCTCCCCAAAGTCACAGAACTCGTACTTCAGCGACTTCACCGTCTCCGTGACCAAGACTTTGTGAGCTCCTTGCGACTCTCATCCACGATTATTCTCCTCCTTTCCCAACCACGACAAAGACGACAAACTCGTATCACTTAATCGACCTGTTAAAGGCCAAGATTCCGTTCATTGCTTACTTACGCATGCACGCGCACACTCGCTGCATCCTGCCCCTCACCCTCGTCTGCTAGGGTAGCTTCACGCATGACACTCTCGCATCTTCAGGATCGAATTCCTGAGCTTTCTATCCCATTATTCTTTCCTTTCAAGCTTTCTCTCCTAGCATTTACTTTTAAATTGCTCTTTATCGTTACGACACGGCCCTCAGCATGCTCGGCGCTGCTGCCGTTCCTCTTTTTCCTTGTTTACTAGCTTTAGACGGGACTGGTCTCTCACCCTACTTAGTTGTAGTGTGGGTAATGAGAGGATGTGTAGAGGTCATTAGCTTTTGTGCGCTGGCTTTTTTTTTTACGTAGCTTGACGTCTGTGATGTAGCTATAGCACTTTTGATATCGACTTGCTTTGCAAGAATGGTATATTGTGAGATAACAAATTATATAGAGAGCAAAATCAAAGCAATAAAAGCAGCGGGATGCGTCGATAGCTGGGATATAATACTTCAATGGAGCTCATTGAAAAGAATCCAATGGCCTCTGAGCGCGTGCTGGCATCTATGACTCCTCCAACTTAACTTCTTCCTCTTCGACAGATATCTCAATCTTTGGACCACCTTTACCTGACAGCGATGAGTCCTCTACAACGGCGGTTTCTGATGTCTTCTTGCTCTTAAGTTTCGCCTTGCTCGCACCCTTGCCTGCGCTAGGACAGAGACCATCACTGAGATCGCAGGAGCTACAGCGTGGGCCGACAGGAAGACAGATCATCTGTTCGAGTTTAGTATCAATATCGCAGTTACGAATGAGAAGACGAAGGATGCCGCACCTGGCCAAAGCCAACAAGCATATGGTTGATTTCTGCATGGTGTTCTTTTGGGAGCCAGGATTGTAGGTTCAGACTTCGCAGAAGCTTCAGTTTTGATAAAGTCAACAAAGAATGCGAGGCGTTTACCGTGTCTCATCGGGAGTTTTTGTCGGCGGTTTATGCCATCCGAGTCTATTTGTGATACGGTGGACGTGTACATCCACACCTATACCTACGTTACTACCGAGGAAGTCGATGAGCCTTGAGATCTTCCAAAGGTTTTGAAAAGCACACTGGACTCACATATTCCATGCAACTTGTAAACACAAAAATGCCATCTTCGGTCCGACGCCTGGCAGGGAGCAAAGCTCATCCACCGTCTTCGGCACGTCGGACTCAAATTCGTTATGGAGCTTTTGAGCAGTTTGTTTGATGTATCTTATCCACAGTTAGCCATCTCACGTTCGCTCGTAGAATCTAAACGAAGTGATTTACTGTGTCTTACGTCGCCAAAATCCGACTTTGGCCATAGCTTCTGCTACAGCCGATCCGTCCGCATCTAGAACGGCTTGAACAGACAAGGTCCCACCAACTGCGGTACGTAGTTTAGATACGGCTGCATCTGTGACTTCGTCTTTAGTTTGGGAAGAGAGCATCAGGGAGATGAGGGTCGCAAAGCGACGGTTCTGTCACACTTTGTTAGTAGTTCAATATAGGAGAAAAAAGAGCTGGAGATAATGAACTCACCTTGGGGTCACTCTCCTTATACTGGGCCTGGTCACAACCCATTGTATCGACGGGTGCGACGATATGTTCTCGCATACGTTTAATAGTATCATAGGCATCTTTCCATCGTAGAGGTGCGGGGTGAGGTACCCCCAATGATTGCTGTATAGGCTTTGTTTTTTTTGCTGTAGAAGGTGTTCCCGTACGAGAAGAGGACTTGACTAGTTTCAGCTCAATGTCTTCGACTTTGACAGTAGACGTGGTGGCCTTCGTACGGTTACTACCCTTGGCCACTCGCTTCTTGGGGGCCTCTGTAAGTTCCTCAACAGCGGCAGTGACTTCCTCCTGCTTGACCTTGACGCGCTTTGAACGTCTTAGAGTGCCCTCGTCTGGTTCGAAGAGGGTTACGGATGTATGGTAAGGACTTGGACGACCAAGCAGTTCTGGAGATGCATTGCGCTTTACGGATGGCATAGTAAAATCAAGCCACCGGTGACCGAAAGTTCTGAGGGAAAATATTCGCAGTTTATACTCTTGAATATGAGGAAAAGACGAAGCTCAAAAGCAGAAACGTTGGTGGTTGTCGCTAACGTGAACTGTTGCCTCGGCCACCATTTCGGCCTTTGGGTCTGAAATGCCGATCTCAGATCCCATCACATTGATCGCCCGTGTCCTTAACCGCCAAAGTCTCGGAGCCCTCCTTCACCTCTTTCCTCCATTACCGTCTCTCAGATCTCATGTCGGAATCAGACTCCATGGAGGTGGATTCCGACTATGATTTACCAGGAGGCGATAACTTTGAAGACATAACTTCACTGTTGTATCATGCGGCCAAGGGTGAGCAATACCGGTGAACGGAGATCTTCGTAAACCTTTTACATCACATTGCTTTAGATATGGCTGCAGATGAAGTCTTATTGACGGATGGATTTGTGCTGATGGATGCCATGAGTGCGTTTGAAGTGAGCACTGCATTCTGCGACAAGAACAATTGTATTGAGTTTCCAACTAGATCGGCGAGCCGCGAATGGATAGCGGTATGATCTTGGAAGAGGACAAGAAACCACCGTTCGACTCTACAGCTCTTTTACTTCCAGAAGAGTTATGCTGGATAATGGACAGAATGTTCGCGTGTGAGGTGAATACATTCCGTTAACCCGGCAGCCAATAATTGCAAACGTTCATGTCTCCTGTTCTAGATGTTATGGCATTCGGGCAACACGCTTTCTCAGACTGTCTATACGTTGCTATACGTCCACGAGCTCCAAGACCTAAATCCAGACTTCCTACCTGCAGGATGGCCTCCAAATCCTGATCCTGACAGGCCGTTGGAGCTGCTCACAGTTGTTTTAAGAGCTTCAGTACTTGGCCTCCTGAAGTGCTGTGACTTGGCCTGGAGAGAGCTCTCAAAACGACGGATTTATGATGTCGAGTGTCTACTCTTGCCATCTCAACATCCATGATGCTTATGCACAATATTCTACCGATAGATCGAAGATTGGCAGAGCGAGAAGAGCGAAGTATCCTTGTTGGAAAGCGTACCTGTGAGCATCGTCCTCCAGCGGCTGGATGATGCTTGTCGGTGGCTACGGGCTTCAAGCTTACCCGCGGAACAGAAAGAAGCTCTGTCTGACAGGATTTTACTGCGGAAAGTAATACGTCCTTTCACCTTTGGTTACTTTAGATTACTTATGATTCCCAGCACTTAACACGGTTATTCAATGTCGGCGTTTCAGAAAATTTAGAAGATCTAGGCATGGCTCCGCCGCTTATGAGAGCCAACCTTGATGCCCTACAGCGAGTACGAACGCGGCCATCTACTACACCTCAAGAAGGCTCTCCAGCATTACTTGCCTTCGATCCTCGAGTTTCCCGACAACTGCACACAGTGATTCCGATACGCGTCGTTGATCTGCCAGAGCAAACGACAGTCTGGGACTCCTTGGAACGGCTGCTCTATGGCTGGGCCGACGTGGATTATCTACGCAATACCGACACGATAGCATCTTGGAAGGTCAGTTTATAAAATCTCGTTTTGACGGTCGATGACGGATTACACGGGAGCAGGAGTTCGGTTCATACTGGGCTTGGTCCCCTCGCAGGGAATTACCCTTTGCCTATACGCGGTCACTCATGCAAGTATGTACTACGTCTAATCTAGAATATAGTATCTGTGCCTGACGATATCCATTGAGGGAGCCTTCTACGAAAAGCGGATTGTTATGGGACAATATCCTGCGGAATGGCTTGTACAGCAGTATTTCTTGGAAACACTGGGCGTCTCTTACGACTATATTTGCGACATTCTGGTCACAAGTTGGGCAGGGAGGGATGAGCTCGCCTTGGAAGATGTTGAGAGGCACATCATAAAGGTAGCACCAGGATCCGCGTTGATGAGTTCCCCTCAGTTTATTGGTCAACCCTTTAGATCACATCCCAGAACGTCCAATCGTTCTGGTACAACCCACCACGACGCCGACGGCATCTCATGAAGTCGATTATAGATCTACAAGCACTACAGGATGCTTTTGATGTGCTCAAAGCTGATGTTGTTGTTTCGGTACGTTGGTCCCGATTCTGCATGTGAACGTTTGCCGTATGTTAATATTTGCCGACAAGAATCCTAGGAGTGTGCATATCATGGCAGCCCTTCCCGAAGCAGCCAACATGTGGAAGTTGACTGTTGCAAGGGAAATCATACTATCAGGTTTCCAACAGGATCTGTATGCACCACACGAGCGGCCATTGGCATACTGGCTTGTTGCGCACATCATAGATCAACACATCTACCTATTGGAGACGTTACGTTCCTTGCTAATGCCAGGTAATTACACTTAAGAGTTCATATTTTCTCTATAATAGACTGATTCTGCTTCAGGAATCTTGATGAAACTTGAGTGGGAGTACCAGATAACCTTCCTGGGTTCACTCCAGGCGATGTGTATCGCGCTTTACTCGGTAAATGAGTCTTCGTTTAGCCATTTCTGTTGTCTTTTAAGCATTTCTTTCTGATTTATCATTGTTTAGTCGACTACGCCAACGACATCGCTGTCACCATCCCAATTATCACTCATCTTCAGACGTCGATATAAATGGCTTTTCGCCTCAAATAATGGCAAGTCTAGTGAGCCGTTGATTCATTTCCCGCCGCTATCGAATTATATCGAGGACATGGAGAACGCTGAACATGTGAGCTCTTCTCCATCGTGAAGGGGTCCTTCTCTCACTCTTTGGCGAACAGAAAATTGTCGCACGGTCGCATCATACGCTCGCTCAAGAAATGTTATCTCGTCTGGTCGAGACACAATCTGAGACGATATGTGGAGACAAGGAAGCAGAAATGCGAACTGAGGTATGTCGTTTATAGCTACCCACAGCTGCCGTAGGAGCTCTGACAAATGCTCTAGTTCGCGAGAGGCCTTGTTGTCGTCAACGCGAAATTAATGGAGTCTGTCAACAGTCTAGATGGGCCAGCAAGGGCACTTCGTTGGGATCCTAGTTATCATCCTTGGTTCCCTGACGTTACAAGATAAGTAAAAGTAATAAAAACAACGTATGTCAATATATAATTTGGTCATAGTTCCAATTCGATATTAGATTCACTTTGGGTATTGTCAATCTGTGGCTCAAAAACCATGACGAGCGATATGACCGGACTCTCACAGGAGATACTAGCCTCGCCAATCACTATTGTTGCAAGCTGCCGCACGCGCTGCTTGTGGTGACAATGTGGCCAAGGTACCTAGCAAACCCGACTGCCTGACTGCAAGCCATGTAAGTTATCGCTCGGTGCGGTTTATGTATGTTCTGTCATTTGAGGATTTTATCTTTGACTCAATAGTCAAAAAGAGTTCGGAGTGGCATGAAACTATTGATTGTTCCGTTTTTTCTAATCGCAATAAAAGCAAGTTGCAATAGGAGGTGATTAAAACATGGGATTGTGGGTAATGTAGGGTGCGGATGGTGTTGTGCGGTAAGGACTCGAGAGCGCTGGTTCGCGGGTGGACAGCTACTATCGCCTTTTACCTGCTCTCCTACTATCGCCTGTGTAAAGCCATATTGAGTACGGACACGACACGAGAACACAGATGAAAGCGCACCCGGAGTCTTTGCTTTCTTTGGCGTTCCCTTCCCTCTTGCCTTCTTAAACCCAATATCTTCCAACCTCTGCACCTCCTGCTGGTCGATTAGATCCCACTTATAGCCAGACCATTCTCGTAGCTGTGCAACCGTGAGAGTTTCCGGGTAGTAATTGACCATGGAAGGGCCAACAAGCCTTGAACGCAGGTATTTCGCACCAGTGCGGATAGAGGTCGGGTTATACGAGGTTTGGAATAGTGAGCATCGGAGGCGAGTCAATGAAGCAAGCCGAGACGGTGTTATGGCCGCCATAGATGCAAGTAAAGGCTGGCTTGTGTTGAGGTAGACTGGTGCCTTGGTAGTAGAGTAGACGTCGACCACAATTGCTGGCTGCCTCAAAAGGATATATACACGTGACTGGAACTGTATTCGAGCGTCTAAAGTAATTTATGTAGGTTCCCAGTACTTTCTGCCTCCTCTACTGCTCTGTGGTCTTCCTCACTCGTTGGACTCGTTCTACACCTTCGTTGAGTTATAGTAACGCCGATACGTGGACTAAGGTTGGAGTAGTGCTCAGGAATAAGGTGCACACGCTGGAGGTTCTGTTTTAATGCATAGGTCCCTCCTTCCTCGCTACTCGCCATGCATTCGCTACTCTCCACCAGTTCGTGTCCTTCAGGCATACCGAAGTTCCGTCGCGGTTGGCAGGAGACCCCTCAATCCTCGGCCTTCTCCCGATGGCGAGTCTTCTTTGGTCGCAAGCAGTAACAGTGGCAGGAAACCTTCTACGAAACGTGGCAACTTCTCTCGCTCTCCGACCAAAGCTGCTCGAGAGGGGCCTCGCCTGGCGCGGACAGGAATATCTATTTCCAATATCCCTGATATATCGAAATTTTTTGCGGAGAATGCGCGTCGTTGGACGAGGTTGGAGAACCTCCGAATCAGGCTCATCAACTTTGGTATCCCAGCCACCGATATACAGCCTGCCTTGTCCGCCTTCGTCAACTATATACAAAAGAACGACGCCCTCTCCGACCTCGACTACACCGAGGAGAACATTCGAATCATCAAAGAGGACCTCGCGGATCCCGAGTCTGGTGTGTCCGTCGACGTCCTGCTTACTCGACTGTTCTTCGAATGGGCAGCAAATCCCATCGGTCATGCTATTCTTAAGCCTCTGGTGGACAACAGTACCTTGATCAGAATAGCAAATTTGGTCGAAAGCACGAATTTGTTTCAACCCGCTCAGGTTCACGAGATTGTGCGTGCTGCACCGCGTCGAAAGATCATCATGCATGTTGGTCCGACGAACAGCGGGAAGACTCATAATGCGTTACGTGCACTTGCTGCTGCGCCTACTGGTGTTTACTGTGGGCCTCTACGTATGCTCGCATTCGAGATTTGGGAACGGCTCAATGAAGGACGAATTGTTCCCCTTGGCCATGACGAAGAAGTAGTAATGGAGGAGGACGAGGACACGGTCACCGACGCGGTCGCACCGGGAGAAAAACCAGCTATGCAAAAGTTCGATAATCCGAAGTTTGCCAGAGTATGTAACCTTATCACAGGCGATGACAAGCGAGTCTTGGACGAGCATGCCCCGCTTACAAGCTGTACGGTTGAGATGTTAGATCTTGCTCCCTACGATGTCGCCGTCATTGACGAGATACAGCTTATCTCGGACCCCGACCGTGGAGGATCCTGGACCGAGGCTGTTCTAGGGGTCAATGCTCGCGAAGTCCATCTTTGTGGAGAAGAGTCCGCTGTCCCCCTGATTAAGAGGCTTTTGGAAGACGTCGGCGATGAAGTTGAGGTGAAACGGTACGAGAGATTGACTCCTTTGAAGGTGGCCAATCATTCCTTGGACGGCCAGCTATCCCGGGTTCAGAGGGGTGACTGCGTCGTCGCTTTCAGTCGAGGAGAGATCTACAAACTTCGCGACAAGATCGAACAAAATACCGGACTCCGCTGCGCTCTCGCATATGGAAAACTCCCTGCAGAAGTGCGAAGCCAACAGGCGGAGCTATTTAACGATTTGGATAGCGGTTATGATGTCCTCGTTGGGAGTGACGCTATCGGTATGGGGTTAAATCTGTATGATATTTGCCTTGACATTCGACGACCGCGTATTAACATCCTTTGGCAGGAAAATCAAGCGGATGATCTTTGCTCAAACGAAGAAATGGGATGGCCAGCAGAAGAGTCCTATCAGCACTCGTCATTTGAAACAAATAGCTGGACGTGCCGGACGCTTCGGCCTCCACGGAGATAACTCGTCTGGTGGTCTAGTGACCTCCTTGTTCCAAGAAGGGATGCCTGATATTCGTACGGCTCTCGCGGCTCCGATAGAAATGCTCCGGAAGGCTCGAATTCGACCCTCGAAAAGACAACTGTGGAACGCCGCCTCCGCGTTACCAGCTGGGGCCTCGTTGTCGATGGTCCCCTGGTTGTTCCACTATGTCGGAAAGCACCATCCAATGTACATACTGGAATCGCCCAAACAGAACGAAGAAACGATGCAGCATATCGACGCCGTTTGTGGCCAGATGCCTGTCCAAATGCGTATGATTCTGCGTGTCATGCCGCTCCGTTGGAAGGATCCTTCGTTGGCTGAAGCCGGGTATACGCTGTTGCGCTTATTGAGGGATGATATGCAAGTACGACTCCAAGATCTTACTGCACAAACTGGGGTCACGAAATATTTGGACGACGCTACGGCTGCCCTGGGACGACAAATCGATCAGCAAAAACTGCAAGTTTTCTTGCAGAACTTAGAGATCTGCCACGGAGTTCTTGTCGCGTACATCTGGCTAGCTTATCGTCTTCCCATCTCCTTCCCTGATCGAGAGGCCGCTGCAACGCTCAAAGACCAAGTCCATCTAGCAATGGAAAACTTCCTAGCCAAGCTGTCCACTAGCGAGCTGAGATCGTCAAAGCCCAAGGACTACTCTTACGTGTTGCCGGTGTCGCCTTCAAAAATCAAGCGTCCGAAATCGCTTCGTACCAAGAGGAAGAACCATGGTAGGTTCACTTGCTTTGTCTCTGGTATTGGTCTTTTGGTAGCTGATACGTCTTCCATGGTCAGAGCGAGAGATGGTGTGACGGGCTCGTCACGTGTAACGTGACTGTCATGTTTTGCGATGTTTGGTCCCAGTTGGATGTCGACCTGCCACTTCTTTTGCCTCGTCGGTTCTTTCAACGCGACTTCCAACTTACATCGCTGGACCGGTGACAACAACATCCTATACACCTCTAATATTCGGCTGGCCTCATCTATTCTATTACCGTCACTAATCCGATATCCCACATTCGCCATAATGCTTCGTTGTTTGGTCGTCCTCGCCTCAGTCCTCTCGATTATCACCTCTGTGCAGGCACTACCTGTCGACGGCTCCCCTCGTGCAGATTCTCAACCCACTAGCCTTTCATCCGAACCAGCTACCTTGATGGGCCGCCAGTATCAACTGGCCAAACGAGAGCCCCTCATCCTTTTGGACCCCAGCATCGAACGTGCAACGTCGGAGCAAAGATACAACCATGCCTCGCCCGCTTCAGAAATTCTCCGTAAACGCGTCAAGCCATTCCCTCGCTATGTCCTCGAGCGTTCTTTGGACACTTTGGAAGTTCGCGAGATACATACGCCCGCGCACACTGCCAGCAAGGCGACGAACCAGTTCTCTGAACCCGCTCCTCCCCCGCCGCTTCCTCCTCATAACGATGAAGCAGAATACAGCAAAACCTCAACCTATGGAGCCTCAACGCAGGAGGACAGCGCGAGCAGGCATCGTGAAGCATTCAGTCATCCAAATTCAGGGTTAGGTCTCGCTGGCTTAGGCCTCGGAGGAAGCAGTGGTACCCCTGGTGTAGGGGCTCTTGGATTGGGGGCATCTAGCTCTGGCTCTTCTGGCGGGTCGGGGTTGACAGCATTGGGCGGCCTTATCAGCGGTTGAACCTCCATTAGATGTTACTATTCACGAGCATTGTCACGACTGTCCTGGATTATATAAATATGGATCGCAACGATGTAATAGAACGCATGGCTTTGTAGCACTATTGTCATGAACACACTCCTCAGAACTTGAGCCCATCGCAGCGTGAACCCAACTAACGTACGCTAAAGCAAGTGTACCAAGCGCTCAAAATGTTCATCGTGGCTCGTACCTGTAGTCCGACGTCGGGTAAGGCGACACGGCTTTCTTGTTGACTATCATGTCCTGCGCATATTCACCGACTCTTCTTTGACTTAATAATCCTGCGAAGAACAACGTTGCTTTGACCAGACTACAGTCCCATTCCAAGCTTTGTCAGTCACCTCTTAAGAGCTCAAACTACGAGCATTGATACTGTTCGACTTCTGGAAACAACTTGGATATGGCCTCAATCCTCTCCGAAACAAGGGGAAAGTCTCCCATTCTCAGCATCGTACAAACCCAACCCACCGTAAGTCGTGTCCTCACAACATGTACACACTCTACTGATAGCCGTTGGCGCCACAGAGGCACGACCTTGCGTCCGCCCTCGAAAGACTACGGGTGTCAGAAGCCTTGACTGCCCGGGACAATGCTGTGCGCCAGCTGGAGGCTCTCTGTACATCTAATCGTTCCAAGGATTCTGTCATCACTAAACTGCAGCAAGAAAAAGCCAACCTGGAAGAGAAACTTGCTCGTGCTAGTGCTGTGTCGATATCTACTACGCTTGATGCCTCCTCCAAGGAATCCGATATTCAAGTGGTGGAAGACCAGTGCAAGAAGCTCACAGAAGAGAACACAGACCTCAAACTAAAAATAGACTTACTAGTGCACCAAAATGAAGAGCCTCGTTCTCCTCTGGTCGACCCCATGGCGTCAGCTAACATGGTCAGTCCTTGCGAAACTCCGGGTACTCGTATCTAACGCCTCTCAGTCTCCGTTACCTGATGAAGAGTTCCGAAGCCCGCCTATCGATGTCCACAGCCCTCTCTTCTCTAATCCACCGGAATTTGTAAGTAGGGAATACGACACTGGCGATTGTGACTGGCTCACGGGCAGCCTACAGTCAGTATTGCAAGCCGCTGATGCTGTAACCAAAGCACGTTACGCTGTCTTGGCCAACTTACCTATACCGCCAGAGATGCCTACAGACATGCTCGTCCCAATCCTGATACCGTCGCCGTATACTCTGCAAGACTTTATTGGCACAGCTAGTGGAGTAAGTCTTCCCTTCTTTTCATTATACAGCGCATCCCTCACAGGAAGATAGCATCTGAAAGTCCAGTGAGTCATCAACCGTTGAAATAGGACGACACCGCTTACATCACTAGATTGGCAAATTATCGCATCTTCCAAGAAAATACGACATTCTGGTGCCCCGAACGCGAGGAACATGGTTATTATGTGACGCCTGTCTTCAAATGCAATACCAACCCTCGTGTGACTACTGCCCATCGGTGGACTACACTTGACCTTGCATCTGGGATTGACAAGTCCACAGGTATGTCCACCGTATGTCATTTGCGATAGTCCGTTTACTCGTCGCATCAGAATGCTTCTACACCAAAGACGGTAAATGGTACTACGCTGGCGTTTACAAGACTTTCAGGTTGCGTGACGTTACCCCGGAAGAATGGACTCAACTTCCAACAACGGTATGCAAAAGGATAGAACCCGCGATATTTGCTCACCTCACAGGAAATGCTGTAGACAACACAAGCATTAGTGAAGGAAACTCTAAGTCTCAGGAAGAACACCTCACCTCAGAACGTCTACGAGACAGGTCAACTCTATGCCGCCGGTGCTCTGAAAGCCGCTTGCATAGGCTTGCAATGTATTGGATTCAACGAAGATCTGTATCAAAAGTTACTCATACTCGCAAATGCATGTACCAAGACAGGAAGATGGAGAGCATCTCCCAACGGACTGGGAACTGGACCTGCGCAGGTCTGGAGCGCGACGACTAGCCCAAACCTTGGCGTCGAGACGACCTTTGGACAAGAAATTAGCCAGTGAAAACGGAGTGGATTAGATGACCGCAAGTTTTGAAGTGAATTGTCGTGTATACATACTTCCGCATGTCACCTGTGTATGACCGTGTATAAACCTGTATAGTCTGTATAGTCATGAGACATTTCACACGTCTCTACGATTTCCTCTCCTCTGCCATAATGTCGTTTGTCGCACCTTGTATAGCCTCTGTTATAATTATCCATCGTGTTTGTCATATAGCCACACTACACCGAACGTCGGCCCATGAAGATGGATGAAAAGTCTAAGGTGATATATGAATTACTGCGGCGATGCAACAAGTAAATGTGTTCTATGATGACGGTCCTTCAGTAGCGGTATGACTTGAGGCATTTGGGGGAGGGGATAGTTGCGTTGTAGGCAATGAGATCCGCGGTAAGGTCAATGGAGTCCCCTCGAACTCTGCCCAACCACCTCTCAAGCCGATTTCAACTATGCGTTCCAGGATGCGGGTCAACTCATCGTTCCTAGCAAACTATTAGTTTACAACACGAACACAGTAAGTTTCCGACACACCTTTGTTGTTCGCCTGAATGTCGCTCTTCCGACGCAGTTGCTAATGCATCTACCCGTTGTGAAAGGCCCTCCACCTGCTGCTGCAGCTCCTCCAGTTTCTCATCAACCCCTTCTCTTCTTTTCGTTTGACTTCTGGAGGACCGCCATGTTTCCCCTAAAATAAGTAGCGCCGCAACACCGAATAGGAACCCTTCAGCCAACGCATTTGCTCCGTTCTCTATGGCTCTTCGCACGACGTAAGTCATGCAGTATCACGGTTTATGAGAAGACATGCCTAGTTTCGGATAACGGACGTATCGTTTTGGGAGCTTCTCCAAGCAGTCGCGTCCGAAGCTGCACCTCTGTCCGATGCATTCTTTGTGCGAGGCCTACACAAAGGTCACGGAACCTCTCATGTCTGTCGTCAAATCAATACTTTGACACTCAGGCCTCAAGTAATCATGGTTGGCTTACTGTTTGGCCTGCGTCTTTATCTGATTGCTTATTGGTTTCGCTAGAGTCTTGCTAAGTCTGAGATGTAATAAATGTGCGGACAGATGCGGATACTCACTCGGATGACTAGCGTAGCTATCTTTGCTGAAGCCATCCTAGAAGACTAGTAGGGATATTAAGAGGGCTCAGGGATAGTCCGGAGCAGACTCAGTAGAGTACAACGTGGTGGTTTGTGCTTGAACTAGGACACAAGCAGCACGATGGGTAGGCACGGCACGGAGATACGCTACACCTTCGGCACGGATACCGTCGCACCATAGGCGCATCAATTAATTTTGATCCGCATCCTGTGTATCTAAATTTGCTAAATTTGGTTTACAAGGAACGTCAAAGAAAGTGAATCGAGTGCTGCACAATAAAGACTAAGCAAGGAGCGGCGTGTAAATAATAGTCGTGTGCTAGTTCTTGGTCGGCAAATTCAGTAAGTAACATTTCTTATCGGAAAGCGCTCCGGGATGTCCGATTAGTAAGTAATGGTAAGAAATTGGTTTGTTACCTTAATAGATACACTAATAGGCGATCTTATTAGAAGGGCCGAAGCACTTAATGCGCGCGTGAGTGTGTCGATGTCTATGAGGAGTGGTTCCAAGTCGTTTCATAGCCTCGCGATTTATTGACCTTTATTTATTTCGTCCAACAGGCTCGATAATAAACATTAAACACAAGTAAAAAAAATAATATTAGTAATTATAAAATTTTAATTACAAGGATTTTTGGCCCAACACTACATAGAAAGAATAACACAGGAATCAACACAGTGCAGTAGGCCTCTAGAGTCTATCGTGGGAATGTGGAACGGTCCGTTACGCTCCGGGTAGATGCCTTTTTGGGACGCTGGGAAAGGCCCCGATTCAAATCTGCCTTTTTCTAGTGTCCCAAAGGGGAAGGTATCTGAGTCTGAGTTCAAACCGCCAACAAGCGGGAGTTTATAACCCCCCTCTCACCCCCATGTCCGCCCGTAAGTCTTTCTATCAGCTACTACTATCACTTCAGTCATGGCTACCTCCAACTCTGACTACCCTCCCTTGCGATATAGCATAACCGGGAATCACAAGTACCGCCAGATCCTGCCACTGTTAACTACCAACAACCTAAAATGGCACCTCTTCGCCGAAATGAATAGCAAATGGATCGGTCCATTCTCTCCAAAGATGTTTATGGAAGAACTTATGCCAATTAGTGCTATCGACTTTGCCGAATACGAGAAGAAGCAAGAGTGTATCAGCTTTAGCTCGCGCACCGGCAAAGACGACAAACGCGAAAGGGGACTCTACGACACTTTCGTGAGTATCCACCATCATTCAGAAAACGTTTTCTAATAGATGCACCTAATTTTTTGACTAACGCTTGACACTGCGTTCCATGTGTCCAAGATTATCGTCCGGGAGGTCCAATCTGAGGAGCTCCAGGACTCGGATGTTGGAACTGTGCAAAGCTTGAAGCTAGATGAGAAGAATACAGTGATGATGGATCTCCTTGTTGAAAGGCACGGAATTGTTCCGAGGCTTGTCTGCGGCGGCGATGTAGAGGACCAAGGGGTGGTGCAGAAGACGATATGTGATGGGTGGGTCAATAAACAGACACTACCCATCTGGCACGCTTCCATGCGTGTACACTTCCACCATCTGCTCGTACAGAGACTAGCATATCCCATCGAGTCTGAGATGGAATCCAAGGAGATGGTTACGGCATTTTACAATGTTTTTGGAGGTGAGTCTTCGTGCTTTCTCTTACTATTGGACATGCGCTAAGTTTTTGACTAGTCATTGAAGAAGCGTACGATGCTCCCGAGAAGATAGTGCATCGTGATATCAGCTCGGGGAACGTAATGATTGGAGATGAGGCGACTGAGGGCGAAGTCGGACTACTGGGTGACTGGGATCACACAAACGAGACTATTCGAGAGGCTGGCTATGAACATCAGAAGTTCAGGACGGTATGTAGTATGCTGATTGTTGCAGCGAAAGGATTTTTATGGTTTCCTTGACAGGGAACGTGGGCTTTCACGTCCATCGCTATGCTAGAAGATCCTTCCGAGCCACACGAGCTCCTTGACGATTTAGAGTCCATGGGCTGGACATTGTTCTATTCCGCTCTTCATACGTTCAAGCACAGTGGCGTCCCAAACATGAAAATGTTCGAATACGCTTACAGGGAAAAGAACCGTGATGGTACAGCGACTGGTAGAATACTTGGGGGGGAGTTTAAACAAGCCTTTCTTTTCCAATCCCGGAGCAAGATTGCATTTGATTGCTTGCCATTGGACCAGCTCCTAACCTGGATGTTCAAGCAACTCAAGAATTACTATGTGGCACGGGCGGACCTCCACGAGGCACAGCAATGCGCGCTACGCTTCCCCACCGCATCCAACCTCTCTGACCTGGAGTCTGCTCGTCAAACATTCGACAGGATTCATTCATCACTCAGCAAACCGTCAACGTGGAGAGAGCGGTTCAAGGAAGCACTGGATTCCGAGGGGTGGACACCCGCAGATGCTTTGACGGAGAGGCAGTATCCCGAATGCACCGAAGAGGAGGATGTACAACTCTTTGAGTACTCTAGTCGCAGAAGTAAAGTCCCTAGTGGTCGTGTAGCACATCCGCTTCCCGAAACAACTGCTGATCAGCTGGAGTCTGAGGAGGAGTCCGAGCCTGCTGATTTGAGCGCCGATGAAGACGATGGCGACGACGTGGACAAAGAATTTCCTCCTATCCCGGAAGCCGACAGGATCACCGACGTCTCTAATCCAACACCTTCCCCTCCTGTCTCGCCACCTCAGTCTCATATGCCTGAGTCTCCTTCATCCGGGAGGCACTCCAGCAGCTCAGAGGACAACGAACCTCCGTCTCCAACGCCAAAGTTTCGCGCCACCTCAGCTAAACGCACTCGCGAAGATTTCGAAGGCCCAGTAGCTGGTCCTTCTACCCGCTCCTCGTCGAAGCGATCGAAGACAGAGTTGATGTCTAGCATGCCCCCGCCATCTGTGATTCCTCTGTCGGCGTTGGGGCCAGAAAGTAGTCGCTTCACTACTACTAGGCGATATCAAAGTGGAGAAGAGGGACTTGGTGCCTCGGTATTGGGCAGTATCGCATCACGGTTGCGCTCTCGGGACAAGGGTAAGAATGTCGTTAGAAGTAATGATATTTAGAGTCGCTCCGCCGTAAGTATTGGGAACAGCAGGAATATGTATAACATGGAGACACAAACGAGATGCCCTTATCTATATTACAAAAGAGCTCGGTCGGATTCGAGACGTCGGATTGGTGGAGACATGGGTGAATTCCGATTCGCGCTGAGGCCTAGGTGAAGTGGAGTCGGTCTCAAAATGTTTATTGATATCAGTGACATGCTTGAGTCATGATACTATGGTAGAGGACCGCCTTGGATGCTCAAGCCAGTGGACTCGGAGAATGGTAGCGGGTATGTTAAAGTTGGTGGCCATGCGTGTTTTCGGAGGTGATTGCGGCCATAGAATATTGCAGGATTCTAAGTCAGAACACTCTCAGGCTCCCAACAATGATAGAGTCATATTCTTTAAATTCAATTTTGCCATACATCAGGCCTCAGGATTTAAAAACAACCCCTCCGCCGTGACGGAGGCACGGATCACGGCTAGTTATATTACATTTTGTAAATATTCTGCCTAGCTTCCCAAAATTGGGGAAACATCAAACATCCGCGGCCACTCAGCCCAATGATCCTGCATATCTAAATATGGTTTACGAGGAATATTAATTTCAAAGAGAGTGAAATGAGTAAAGTTAAAACTCCAAAGAAAGCGCGTATAATAGATAATTGTCCAGCGGTGTACATGCAGTAAGTACAAGCTGCGCATATAATGTCCATAGTGTATAGCACTTGCCAGTCATGACAAACATCCCGACGGAATTATGTCGCCATAGTATTCAAATAAGACATGAAGACCTTGTCACTAGTCTTTCTCGTCTTTCGTATCCTCATCCCAGTCACCCTGGAAGTAGTTGCTGTAATGCACATAAGTCATACAACACAGCAAAAGACGAAAAGGATCACTCACGGTGGAAGATCAAATTCTGGAGGGGGACCGTCCCATGATCGTTGCCCTGGGGGATACATACTTGACACGATTTGTACAGGGATTTCTGCCTTCAGAGAATTTCCAATCCCCGGGAAGTCCACTTTCAACTTCATTTTATACTAGATAAAGAGGAATGAGGAAAACTCTTGACGTCTTCTCGTAAAGAAATCAGCTTACTGAAAGCATCATTGTCTCCGAGCTGAAACTGGGTGCACAGCTCAACCAGATGGACGACTTGAAAGTGACCTTCTGCATCCATTGTCCTTTCTCCGACTTCTCATCTGCCGGTATCCATACCTTTTCCGGAGCCTCAACGTGTACCGGGTCAATAGGGGATAATTTTTGTGGCCCTAAACCGCCTAGTTGTGCAGTGAAGTCACCGTGACGGGTAGCATCCCAGGATTTCGCCTTGATCCAGACATCGCTCTCCAAGAAAAAATCCACTTCTTGAGGCCCGAGAGGAGGAGCAGGAAAGATGGGTCCATCAGAAGACTTTTCGCCACGCTTCATCGACTTTGAATGCGTAATGACAGTGAGTGTGAAAGGGATCGGTACGAAGACTGGTAGAGTCTTAACCTCTGGTAGGGTAAGCTGTTTTACAACATCGTGAGTTGAAAGTGGGGACGATAGGAAGGCATTGATATCTAACCATCATCTGCACATGAGAATGTTCACCCCAGACTCCTCGTCGAATGTCGTTTTCTTTGATGGTTTTGCACCACGGACCCTGCCAGCCGCGTTGAAAGGCTTCTCTAAGCTCTGCTCCTAGATCGGAGGGCGGGAGAACAGGGAACGCCCTGACGAGACGTTTGTTGAACCGCCATATACCAGGACATTTGCCGACCGTCTCGACGAAGTACCGGATACGGGCCATTTTGGCACTAAAACTACCATATGCGCAAGATGGATAGAGCCGAGTTGGGAGAGTAAAGGTAAAGGGAATCTTGAGAACGTCCGAATCTGGAGGCGGGTAGACTCCGTTACCCATAGTCCAGAGCGAAATGTTCGCCATGGCTAACTGAACTCGCTGTTGCCTGATATCACCACGTTCGCCATAATGGCGCTTAATCCACCTGCAGTTGTGTAAGCGATGACACCGATATCATTAGATTATACATAGAACTGAACATAACTCACGTGTAGACATAGCCGCGAAGCTTCACGTGTACTTCCTCAATTCTGTCCTTCCTCAGGCTAGGGAAGTGCAAGTGTACTTCGCCTTCTATCACTTCTCCTGCCACCCTCAATACTGGTTGAAAAACCAACCGAATAGCCTGATTCTCTTCAGAAGGCATTATTAGCGCGGGACAGTGGCTGTAGTAGTAGGTGAGTTTCAGTCGTTCTTAGTGCGAGCCTCATGCGACTAATGAAAGGAACACACCCCTATATATTGTCTCGCGACCGCGCTTGGTACGAGAGGCTGTGCTGGTAACTTTGCACTCTATCCTGCACGATATGAGAGGCGCTTCTTGGTGAGATCTACGACTAGTCAGGAGCCCAATACTGTGTACTTAAACAAGATATCTCCTTACTGATAGCTATGCCCATGACTCGAACGGTTTCAACACCATTAGCCTATCCCATCAACACTGATACCTCGGCTTACGTGCACCTCATACAAAGAGCTGCCGGAGCGAAGCGAGGCGGCTCTTGTAACTAAATTCAAGTATCAGTGGCGATAACAAATGTAGTTAGGTTGTGGAGACACTAGAGAGAGTTGTGCCCTTACAGACGTAACCGTGACCAAGGTGCCACGACAAACTTGGTGGCGGCGAAACCTAATACACAGATTGGCTAAACTCGAAAGGTGTCAGATAATCGCTGATGGGGATGAGTATATAAGGTCGGAGGTCCAGGCAGGAGATGATGGCATCCCACTGTAACGAAGTAAGTAGCAAAGTGTTATGTAGTGTCATCTCGGTAATATAAAGAGTATGTAGCGAACGTGAAATCCAGTATATGAGTGGCGATCCGAGAGTAAGACTAGCCCCTACGTTTTGCCGCTCGTTTCTCTGCCTGACGAGCATAATGACTAGCATTCTCAATCGCTTGCATCCAAACTTGACAGTCTCGTGCAGAACTAGCTCTGAGGTTAATCTTGTCTCCCCCACGAGGATAGGCTAAAGCTAGCTGGAACGCAAGGTCATCTAAAAATAGGGTGAGTTACAGTTCAGACCGCTAGGAGGGAAGGAATGTATTTACCCCTCCCTGCTAATGGGCCAGACACTTCTTTCACTTGAACCTCGACGAGCGGTATAGGCTAAAAAATTAGAAATTAAACCTCGCCTGAAGCACGATAGCCTGACAACCTACTACTCTGTACAAAGTCTTGGCGGCCTCATCGGTGAGAACAAGAATATCGCTGCATAGGAACGCATGCAGCCGTCTTCCGCTCTTCGCTTTGTTTAGGATACCTTCCTTGAGTAGCTTACGCGGGCCCATGTTTCGGGTGGGTGCCGTCAAATCAAGTCGCCCTTGTCCTATCCACAGATCCTTCGAGATAGTGCGCAAGCGTTCCCGCCCTTCTTGTTCCCTAATTGTCTCATTTATGTGATTCAATATTTTTTCTGAGGTATCCAAGGCATTCTCCACGAGCCGACGCTCTTCTGCCACTTCTGAATAGTGGAGGATCTAGCATTGACGTGAGATTCTGGCTCTTTTAAGAAATTTTAAATCTTACCTGCTTGATCAAGAGGGGGTAACGGGTTATACGTTGCACTGCACAAGGTGGTCAGTGGAAAATATGACTAAATTCCTGATATTCTTACTGGGAACAAGCAAATAACTGGAAAGGTCAAGGTTTCGCACGGCCGGTTCTTCACGCAAGCGCTATTTATATGAGCAGTGTTAACGTTGTCTTACAGTTACGGTTAAGACTGACAGTACCTGCAGTGTACTTGCAAGCTCTGGGTTCGATTCTCTGAGAGATTGCAACAGCCTGATTGCAGTACCATGATTGACACAATATTCCTAGACGACATTAGACATGACAAGAGCGGTTGAAATAAGTGAATAGCATACAAGGTAAACACCCATATGAGAGATGTTGAGCTTGAGAATGTCCCCTATGCTGTCAATATAAAGCCGACTCTCGCGCTGTCGCTCCTCAAGAGTACTTAGGAAAGTCTAGTCGAACCATTAGATTAGTACATATGATATTGGCTGCTCGCTTACAGTATTTGTCAGTAGGATATCCTCCACGTTCGCGAAGAGAACTTTAGTAGCTTTATCGTCAAGCAGTGGTAGCAACCTGGTATAAAATACCTAGTGATAGATGGGCTTAATCCCTTGTGTAACTAGAAACAGACACAAACGCTTACCTCTACGATAAGCTGCAGGTCTCTGACATACGCCCCCTCCGTAGCAATCAATTCGAAGATGGCTTCTTGCCGTCGCCGTTCCTTAGGAGGGATCTCTTCCAGTGCAGATTTATCTATGAGACTAGCCCAAGTCTACTAGAAGCATGAGCCTGTGCAAGATAAGACGTGTCTCCCCACTTACTGCGCCGAATTCACTATCTGAAGATACCGAAGACGCAGAGTCTTTCATATTTGGGCCAGAAATTGGTATTGGACCAGAGATAATGGGTCTCGTCCGAGTTTCCCCATCGTTCGCTGGTGTTTTGCGCCCAAAGAAACTGAGAAAATGAGAGCCTGTCTGTGAAGTATTCTCTTGGTCATTAGAAGGTGAAGGCGAAAGAGTTAAGGAAGGTGAGTAAACACTGAGGGAAGCCGAAGTGTCTATGGATGCCGATGACAATCGCTTGAAATTCGCTGTGGACTGTTTGTACGCCTCATAGCGTTCGTATGCATCATCGAGCCTAAGCGATGTGTCTTTGTTGTCAGTGTCTGGCAGGATTGGGAGATCCTTCGGTGGACGACTGGGTGTTTGACGTTTCTCGGGAACAGCAGGTGGTGGTCGATGTTTTCGAATGCTCTTCCTACGAGCAGGCCGTGGTGGAGGCTTGCGGTCCGATTTCATAACTACCAGCCCTGCCGCACTCAAAACACGTTGGCGTTCAAGCTCCCGAGCTTCTCGTTCTGCCTTACGCTGCTCTTCCGTTAGTTCTTCCTCCTCGTCGGACGAAGACTCGAAAGAGTCTGCAGTTTCGTAGCTGCCTTCGCTGTTAGAGTCCCAGTCAGACTCATCTTCGTCATCTGTAGCGTCGGCCTCCGCACTCTCAGTAGCTGCCTCTGTGACTTCTTTTGGAGTTACCAGAGTTACCAGAGTTTCGCCTTGGTCGTTTAGAGGCTGCTGGTTTTTAGATTCATCTGTTTCAGTCGTATAATTCGGGTGATTTGGAAGCGACGAGTTTATTGAGTTCATACATGCAAAAAAAAGAGAATACGAGAGTACTTCAGCCTGTATTCCAGTACGGTAAACTGAAGAACTCAGAAGAGGTAGAATAGTCAACTAACCCTCGTTGAGTTGTAAGTACGCCGTCGGTACTATGAATACCACCCCGCTCCGCTCCGCCTTCCACCAATCAGCTTCTGAATGATCCACGATAGTTAACTCATCGCCCTCAGCGAAGGGCAGCTCGTCGGGATTAGAACCTTCATAAGTGTAAAGAGCCGTTGCTTTGACTAGATCCGAGTTAGTATCATCTTAGGAGAGATCTCAAACAGGACATACCGATTTGTACGGGTTCCACATAAGTCTTGGGGAAGAACCCACTCTTACCGTCCCGAACCAGACTGCCATACCACCAGTCCCCACTGGTCTTGGATGGATGGGCAGTGAGCATAAGGTTCTCACCAAAGGCTAGAAGAGAGGTGAATAATTGTGCGATTAAAAATGAGTAATTACGCACAGAGATCTTCTGCCCTCTGACCCTCGTACGCGTAGAGGGAGCGCACTCGGTACTCTAATTAATATGTCAGTGCTAGAACCAAAATGCATAAAAGTCTATGCATACCAGTTGACAAGTCTATGTCCTGCATTGGATCATCCTCTTTAGGGGCGTCATGTCCGACGGTTTCGACTTGAATTTCAGGTACAGCGGCTGGTGTTGGCACTGAGGGCTCTTCTTCCTCAGCCATGGATTCAAGACGGCTGAGATGCGCAGCACCAGTATCAGCAGCGAGGTTCCCAAACCAGCCAACTGACTCCCTGTTCGAGCGTTCTGAGGTATTGGATTCAGTAGGCGCCACGAACGAAGGCTCTGATGGAGCAATAGAAGGAGGTGCGGCAAACGCTTGTGGAGAAGGCGGGGATGGTGCGCGAGGCACTGCGCTGACATGTGCGGGAGGGCCAACATCGCCGATTACATGACCAGAGACTGGTGCAGCACTACGGTCATTTGTTTGAGTTTTACGCAAAGACTTGCCAGCTTGGATGGCATTCAGTAGTGCACTACGATCGCCCGAAGGAGCGGGCGCAGGAATTGCAGCAGCTGGAGGTGGGGGAGCCATAGGTGCAACCGGGGGAGCCGGTGGTGGCGGAGGAGGAGGTATACCTTCAGCGACAACAGTTTCGAAAGCAGGTGGAGCAGACGGAGGCGGCGCAGGAGGCGCAGGAGTGCCAGATTTAGGTGTGGCGGAAGGAGGCGCAGTAGACTGTGGTCTAGATGGAATCATGCTGCCGAAGAGGTGTTGAGCGAGTTTGTTGCGAGTGTCACGTGAAGAATCCAGCTCGTCTTCGCTGCTATCTTCTTCCTCTTTCTCTTCAACATCATCCCAATCGGACTCATCCTGAGGAGCGGTATTATAGTGCGTTTTGACAGCAGGGGGCGCAGGGCTCTTCGTTGAGCGAGGAATTGATGGTGGAGGGGGCACAATAGGAGGAACAGCAACAGGTGCAGAAGGAGGCGACGTCGGTTTGAAGAACGGGTTAGTACTCCCATTTGCAGGAGTTGAAGGGGATCCAGCTCCAGGGGTAGATCCCTCCTTCATCAGTCTGCTGAAAGGATTGGTCGTAGACTTCTCAGCTGCTGGAGGAGAAGCGACTGGAGGATTAGTCACCGGAGGAGGGGGCGGGGGAGGTGGTGATGGAGGCGCAACAATGACAGGCGCAACAACAGAAGGAGCGGGTGGAGGAGGTTGAGCCAAGGGTGTAGGAGCCGGAGGTGAAGAAAACTGCTTTCGTCGAGCTTCGAATTCTTCTTCCAAGCGCCTGTTTGCTTCAGCTTCCTCTTGTTCGAGGCGACGCAACCGCTCAAGCCTTTCTTCCCTCGCCTTGCGCAACGCAGCTTCCCGCGCACGTAGTGCCACCTCTTCCGGATCTTCTTCAGGTTCTACAGGAGGGGCAGGAGGGGGAGGCGGGGGTGCGGGAGATGCAGCTGGTACAGTAACAGAGGGTGTACGAGGGATAACGGGAGGGCGAGAAGGTGTCTTCCTCGGTGGCGGAGGAGCAGGGGCCCTTGGCTTGGGAGCTGGCGGGGCCACTCTGGGTGCAGGAAGCGCGGCGGATGGCACAGGGGGCGTAGGAGCCACGGGGGTGGTGGGAGAGGACACATCCTTGGTAGCCTTTTCGCTCTCAAGCCGCTCTCGACGTAATTTTTCGCGTTCTTCAGCTTCGCGATCTGCAGCCTTAACCTTTTCTTCTGCTTCCTGCTTCTCCTTTGCTAACCGATCTTCAACGGTAGAGTCTACCTTTGACGTTGCGGATGCTGTGGGTGTGACACCAAGGGCTGCCATACGTTCCTGGATGCGTTTTTGAGCCTCGGCCTGCATGAAAGCCTTGCGTTCTTCGGGACTCATCTTCTTCACACCAGGTGCGGGTGACTTCGCAGGGAGTGGAGCAGGAGGTGGTCGATTAACCGAGCTTGTGGGTGCGGGCGGTGGCGGAGGTGGCGGCGAACGAGCAGTAATAACTGGACTACGAGGACGATCATAGTCACGTTCCCTATTGCGCGAGTAAGGCCGGTCACGAGAAGAATCCCGATATCTTTCAGGTTCATCTCGGTCGTAGGAGCGATAGCGGTCACGATCGTCGTCACGGTCATACCTTGAAGACGAGTACTTATCTTCCCTGTCGTCGTACCGTCCAAACCTATCGTTCCGGCGATCTCTTTCCCTGTCCCACTCGCGCTGTTCTCTCTTCTTCCGTTCCTCTCGGTCTTGAATCCGCCGCTCCAACTCAGGTAAACGTTCATGCAGGATGTTCAGCAATTCGCGCTCAAGCCTCCTTCGTTCTTCATCCTTGCTCGCTGTCTTTGGACCTCGCGAGACATAATCCAAGTCTTCCTGGAGGCGCTTGACACGATACTTCAGGTCGGACATCTCACGATCCAATTCCTCATCTTCCTTAGTCCGTGAAGCATAATCCTCTGCGTTTCTATCTAACGCCTTGGCAGTGTTTTCCAGCGTGCGTTTGAGATCCGACAAGTCCGATGACGGGCTATTGCTTTCGCTCGCCGTCCTGATTGCTGAACGATCGACAGTGCGATAGCGAGATTTGTAGAAACCCCCAGGCGGGGCATCATCGGAATGCTTATAGACAGTAGCATCCTGACGACCGCCTGCACCGTACGCGCCTTGGCTATGGAAGGATCTATCTTTCAGTTTGGAAACGGGACCGTCGTCAAAGCCGGCCGGGGAACGGGAACGGGGATCGCTTTTGAGGAGATCTTTCAAGAAATCAACAGACTCGTCGAGGTCACGATGCGAGGGTGGCACAAGCTCAGGTGGAAGCTGATCGGGTATTTCATTGCCATTGAGTTCTGTTATGACTTCATGAGATACATTAGATACATCGGTCATGCAATGAACTTACTGCGATAGATAAGACCCATCGCGACATGGAACTCTGCAAGGTTCAACTTGCCGCGATTGTCACCGTCTGCCAAAGCCCTGAAAAATCATCTGTGTTAAATACCGATTATCGAATGGAATAACACAGGCATACCATATCTTCGCCAGATCATTCTTGTCAAGCCCGCTCTGCCCAAACACTTCCAACGCAGTCTGACCTGTGATAAAGCCCTCGCCACGCGTATCCCAAGCACGGAAGATCTGGTCATAACTCTTCTTCTCCGCCTTTGAGAGCGCCCATGGAACTCTTGGTGCAGCAGTACCGCGCTGATTCTGATTATGCTGCTGGAATGACTGCTGCAGCGAAAACCCGCTCTGCATAGGCTGAAACTGTGGTGCCCCCGCCGCGTTGTACGGCGATGACGTGTTAGCGGGTAAGAATGTACTCGACATCATCTGTAGACGAGGGTCTATATAGCCAGTTGCCTGAGGGAGTAGAGGCTGCAGTCCCCCGCCAGCACCGATGAACCCAGTCGGCTGCGCAGTCAGAGGACCAGGCGATGGATTGCCAAAGCGATTCGGCAATCCAGCCCCAAGAAATCCAGTTTGTTGAGGTGTTTGCTGTTGGAACTGAGATGGTATGGGGGGAACAGGTGGAGGTGGAGGTGCCCTCCGCTGGAACGCACTCTGCTGGGGCTGAAAGCCAGTAGGTTGCATCTGCAAACCAGGAAAGCCCGTAGCCTGAGGCTGCAGGCCGCCTTGCTGAAGCCCAAACCCACCTTGCTGAGGCTGCTGTAAACCAGCATAGCCTGTAGGCTGAGCTTGTTGAAAGCCAGGCGGTCGCTGACCGGGGAAGCCTGTAGGCTGCGGGGCTAAACCAGGTTGAAAGCCTTGCTGTTGAAACTGCTGTGGTTGCTGTTGCTGGGGATTAAACCCTGTTTGAGCAGGATATTGGAAGCCCTGCCCCCACTGCGCCATTCTGTGTGGTGGAAGAGTGCGTGAGGTGGTGGCAGAGAGTAAGTTGCTGGCGGCTATTCCGACCGTAAATTGGCGACTGATTACATCACGCTCAGCACACAAAATATGTGTTTCGCGCACTCCCAGTGTTTCTGAACTCTCGTAGATCAAATTGTAGCAGAGATAGGTATTATACATGTACAGTAGTCTACCTAGCAAAGGAGCAGACAGAGACGAATCGATGCCGGACACATCGTTATCAACGACCAGCAAACCTACCTGTGAGGTTCGTCCACGTTGTCCGATGAATGTTTGGAACCTGATGCAGGTAAAAGGCGGTTAGCTAACTGATGGGAGGATGATAGTAGAACATAAGATGTGAGTCAGAGAACCGCGTCTCGACAGGTGCAACTCTCGAAGAGAGTGCTCTCAGACGGCACTTCCTAATTGCATTCGGTTGGTGATCATCTTATTCACAGGAAATGTCGATAGAGTAAGGGAAGAAAGAGAGATCCTCACCATGATACAAAAATACTACAGGCGGGATTTCATAGACCTTGAGCGCGATAAAATAAATCCCGACGTTGTCTAGAACAAGAGAGTCAGTATTGAAGAATACGATAGAAATCAGAACGAAGAATCAGTGGTGCAAAAATGAGTTTGGCTATTGCTCTGCCTGTCGTCACAGCGATTGCTACGACTGGGGCGGCAGCGATATCATCATCTTCAAAAAACACGACCACTACTCACGATGTTGGAATAGACTAGCGAAGCTTTCGGCTCGACAAAAATCTTGTTCGTGCGTGTTCCCAGCAGTCTAAAGATGAGTGACGTGACGGAGGAAGACCCGCGGAGAGGACATGGTTGAAGACCAACGTGCAAAATGCTCTGCGAAAATTTGAGAATTTATTCAGGTCATCCACGTGACAAACTTCCTATTTCGTCTCCCATTACGCGCCGGTAGTTGCTCGGACTCCGCCACGCTCACGATTGCAAGTACCCCCCCACCCCACTGAACAACGATGAGTGCAACAGACGCATTGCTGGCACTACGCAACTCAGTACGCTCAAAAACGCGAATAACTTACGCCAACGGATCTGAGCCTACTACATCCCTGGCCACCGCATCTCACATTGTTCTCTCGCCTAAACAATCCCTACCCAAATCTTCACCGACGCGTTTACGCAAGCCTGGAACAACGTCCACGGATCCCTCAGCAAACCCTCAAGACTTCTATACGTTACATGCTGTCTACCTAGCATGGCACCTCCGCGATGCCCACGGTGCAGAGTATCTGAAGCAGACCAGGGAGAATGGGCTTTCTGTTGGATTCATTAGTATCACCGACAGGAAGAGCATCGTGGATTGGCTAGAGGGTAGAGTGAATGACTTGGAGAGCATTGTGCCTACTATTGGTATGCTGCTTTGATAATCATGAATCTGCAAATGCTGACACCTGGGGTATTTCGTTAGCACAGTCAACAACACCTCCAGGTTCTCCGACTCGCGGGCCGTCGACTTTGCCCGCCACGCCTGCCACTTCTAAGCCCGTGGACTCGTCCTCTTCACCAACAAAACGGCGCTATGTAACTGACAGTGCTGATTATGAAGCTGTGAAAAAGATTAAGCTAAGTGAGATCGAGCTGAGGGACAGGACGACCGTTCTACACGGTATCAAGGCCAACGTAAGTTCACGGGTCCTATATCGCTATATGTCATGCTGACATTGTTGATAGAACTTTACAAATGTAAAGAACATGTTCCAGGAGAAACTCAAGAAGCTGAAGGACGGAGGCAAGACAGCTGCATTAGCGTCGTCTGCGTCAGATCCTGCGCTACAAGCCAAGAAGTCGCGTAAGCTTCTTATCTTCCCATAACTCGTACTCGCTAACCATTTCAATGACTTATAGGAAGCCAAAATTACCCAATTATCGTTATCTCTTCCTCCCCTACCTCGCTCATCACAATGCACAACGTCAAACGATTTCTGCAGGACTCTACTTTTGAGACATCCCAGGATGCGCGTGCGCGTGCAGTGGCTGATGGTAACCCTCGACCGGAAGACATGATTCCCATCTATAGGAGGCGAACGACAATAGACAGCTCTGGGAAGGAAACTGTGTCGCAGGCTCGATACTACGTCGTCGATTCCACGGAAGCGCTCTCCAAGTTTGGCCAGGACGCTTGGGATCGCGTGGTGTGTGTTATGACTACTGGCCAGGCGTGGCAGTTCAAACCGTACAAGTGGAATGACCCGAAGGTCCTATTCCACCATGGTATGCCCGGCTTACCTTTTGCGTGTAACCCGAAATACTCATTCTTTCTCAGTCAAGGGTATTTACCTTTCCTTAACGTCTGAGCCGCCAAACCCCAAAATCAAAGACTGGAACGTCACAGAATTGAAGGTACGTCTCTGTTTGCCCTCTTTTTTTCCATATACTTACCCCGTTCTGCACGTAGATCGACGCTAACCGACGACACGTTGACAAATCGGTTGTCGCGCAGTTCTGGAAGACGCTGGACGCATGGACTTTGGCGAACAAGCCATGGCTTGTCAAGTAAAAGTCTGCGGCATACCTTGCCGCAATATTGCTATTGTGTGTAATCTAGCTTTTGTCCTTTTTTTACTAATGCTCGCGTTCTGGACGACAATGATATGATATTTGGATACATGTTTGCGACGGGTACCCGCATCCCCAGGCACACTGCCATCGAGCAACAGTTTACAATTATGACGTTCCATCAGCAGCTTGCTCCTCTTTCACCTCCGCTATCCTTTCATCCAAAAGCTTCAATACGGTGTCTACACCAAAGACGATGCCTTCATCCGGTCCCCCGCCAGGCATGTGGTGGGTATGTGCAAAATCGATCAGTTTGACGCGGTAAGGTGGACCAGGTCTCTTCTTCTGACCACCTTCTTCTTCCTCATCACTATCCTCGCCCTCCTCGTTCTCTTCTTCATCCTCCACACCCTCCCCATCAACCCAGTATTTCACCCCCTCCCTTGCCGTCTCCAAATCTGCTTCATATACAATTAACAAACTCCCGCCAACCATGCGTATCTCTGCTTGCTCTAACGCCGACTTGATCTCAGCAATGTCCTCTCGCAGACATTCCAAGATAGGTAGAAGGACATCCGGAGGGATACCTGTTCCTGATTCTTCTGGTGGCCGCTTTGACTTGTCTGAGTCTGTGAGCATAGGGAAGAAACGTCTAATCCCTTCGGGTAGTTGAGATGATTTGATAGTTTTCCCGTACGACTTGGGGATTATGATGGGGGAATTGTTAAAATGGTCGTGTACCTATTTCGAGGTTATATCCGGGTCGATCAAGGATAGTTGGATTAGATAACGTCAATTTATCCTTCTTTCAAGATTAAGACGAGGAGATGCGTACCTGGAATCCAGTCAACCTCACACCGGTCTCTAAAGACGTCGTCTCTCGCGCAGTCTTCTCCATTCTGGCACGTTTTTCTGGGGAGGCTGTCCGCTCGTAGAGTATTGTGCCGAGTTTGATGTCCATAATGTTCGGCTTGAGGAACTTGAACGATAGATTCTCAAGAACTATGGAATGTATATTCAGACCAGCCAATAAGTATCATGCACCTGCACCGCTGGCTGCAATAACTGCGATTGTACTTATCTTTCTCGTCTTCCTCTATTTCAATTCCTGCTTTCACAAAGATGGCTCCATCTTTGCTTTTCTCCTGATCAACCTGACCCTGCAAGCTTAATGTCCCCAAGAATTTTGGTACATACGGCCTCAAAGGCTCAAAGATAGGATTGGTATGAACAGCCTCATAGAACTCGACTTCCGCTGCGAGTGCAGGCTTGACTACGACTGAGCCAGTACTATCAGTCATTACACCCGGGTGTCCACCGACTTGGGAAGCCAGAGCGTGGTAGTCGCTTGCCACAGGTGTAGACATTATGTGAGGCGAAGAGAGGAGCGTTGTGGGAAGAGAAATGGAGAGCGACGGGGCGAAGGATTCGGATAACCTCACGATATGGGCGCCGTTTCAAGCTTTGACAATTGATTCGCCATCTCCGAGTCTAGTTGGTTACCACGCCTGTCGATTTATGGGAGACAAAGAGTATACCGAAATCGCGTACAAGATTATGGGGTCGTCGATGTAGAGCATGAGAGCTAGAAATGGCTGGAAATGGTGAATATAATTTGAAAGGGGTAGCGTGACATAGGCATAACACTTTGTGACAGGTCGCGTCAAGTTTGTCACTCTAGCTAGATTTACAGATCTATAGCCGACTTCAACTCACACCACTTCTCCGCGCCCAAGCTCGAGTTGTCGATGTCTCCAAATCCATTGATATCATCCAATATTTCCCGCTGTTTACATAGAAGATAAAAACGAGCCCGCAGACGCTTATTCTACAGTCAAGCAGCAACGAAGAGTTCATAAATAGTCAGCTGTGCTCCACCTTTGTTCATTGGTTCGAAGGTTGCCTACAGCTTTACATTGGATGATGCAACTACTGACTTCGTTAATAGCGACACGTTTCTTGCAGTATCACGGAATAGATGTGCACATATCTGTGTTTTCTTCAACCTCGCGATGGTAGATGTTGAAGCGCAACATTCACGATGTCATGAGCCGGATGGGTTTAAACAGAGGAAACGTCACTTTGGTACCAAGATAGCCAAGATATCTCATGCTAAGTACGTACACCTCTATAACCCCGCGGTCTTTAGCTAAACACTGAAACTGGCCGTGTGACGAGCACCATAAGTCATGAGACCAGCGTATTTGATTCAACGGAAAGCTGACGGCCACGGAACCCCAGGATGTCGCCCACATATTGAGGTCCTTGCAAGAGGAAGCGTTCAGACTCTTTCCCATTCCAACTGATGAGGGGCAGAATAGTTAACCCCCTGGTTTTATCTCGATGGCTGGGATAGATTCCTTAAAGAATAGAAGGTCATGCTGAGAGGAGTGCCCTGATAGAAAGCAGCCATTCATTCTTTTATTCAAAGGTGCCACAATGCCGTATGATTTCTAACGGACTAACGTACCAGATGTTAACGTTCATCATTCGCAAGATAGATCTGAGCTCGGAACCATCGCTGCATTTATCGCTCGCCCAGCCATCCCACACATGAACAGTCTAGCATCCCTAGCTTAGTCCCGTGGTCGATTTTGACTGTGCTCTTTGTTCACTGACCTATCTCATGTTTTTCCACAGGGTCCGGTATCCGGGCCAGGATACATGGAAGACCCACTTTTGTCATGCTATAAGAGCCACTTTGACTTATGACCATGAGCGACATTTCTTTCCCTATCACTGATTTTGACATGGCTGCCAGGAGTCTCCCTAAATTCGACGATCTCCCCAACTTTCACCAGTATACAGGTTGTGCCTGGGATGTCTGGGGCAAGGACGATGAACTCGGCACGGTGAACTTACTTACGGACGAGGTCATAGCGGAAGCTTCCAAAGAGATTAAGTACGCTGCCCTTACACTCTATCACCTATGTTCGACTAGGTTCTCATCACATAGAACACTATTAGGGCGGGTAAAGTGTTCGGGCTAAACATGTGAACGATTTCTCGTATCTATTAGTGTCTTCTTCGAGCTTACTTTCCCCCCAAGGCCCATTAACTTCCCAGGCAAGGTCAGTCTTTTCTTGCTACGGAAACCTTCGCCAAGGTTTGAGTGACACTCTTACTACTGTTCTAGCCCGTCTTTAATCGTCAACCGCCGGTTCATAATCTGTGGATGTTGAACTCTGCTTGCAATGACGATTCTATCACTATTGTAAGTGTCACCTGCTCAACTGCTTAATTTCCGCGACATTCACCGTGACTCGCGTAGAATACTCAATCCGGTACTCAATGGGATGGCTTGCGTCACTTTGGTATCTTCGGAGGCCATAATGTTTTCTACAATAAGTAGGTCTTCCTCCGTCGATTATCTTCATCCTTACAACCACTAACCTTAGCTTGTCACTCTAGTACGCCTTCTGAAGTATTGAAGCGGGGCCAGCTCTTCATCACTGACCCAGAGGAAATCAATAAGGACAAGATTAAGCTCGGAATCCACAGTACGTATCGTTCGTTCTTTGGTAGTCTGGTCACAAATCAACTCGTCATATTAGATTGGGCACAACATGGAATCGTCGGTCGAGGTGTGCTCCTGGATTTAGTTCGTTTCTACACTGACAACGGTGCAAAACCTTTGCCATACGACCCCTGGACCACCCATGCCATCCCTACGCGCGACCTAGAAGCTTGTGCCAAAGCGCAAGGCGTTACCTTCCGTACGGGTGATATCTTGATCTTACGCGTTGGGTTCACGCAGAAGTGGTACGCTGCGACACGCCCTGAGCGGGAGGCACTGCATACCAGAGAGGAGACTTTGTAAGTTGGTGATATTAGGTTTCCTGAGAAGTAAGGCTAATTTAGAGTGAAGTGCTGGAATTGAGCAGTCTGAAGATATGAAGCGTTTCCTTTGGTATGTTTGATCGTTCAACCGTCCAAGCGTGTTTACTGAATCTTGTGTAGGGATAACCACTTTGCTGCAATTGCTTCTGATCAACCTGCTATTGAGGTACGATACCTTCGTAGCTCTAGAAGGGACTTGACTCAAGATAAGTTTTCAGCGATGGCCTTGCCCTCATGACCTTAACCATATGCACTCAGTGAGTGGCAATTATATCTGATGCAGGTCCACGTACTCATTCGACACGACGAACTCTAGACGCTATTAGGGTAAGTGTAGCCAATGCGCTATATAACACGGTATTGATTGAGTACATGCCTCCTCTTATCTACAAGACTTTGGGGAATGCCCATCGGTACGTGCTACAACATCGATTCATCACAATATATTCTCAACTTGAATGATCTACTAGGAGAATTCTTCGACCTTGAGAAACTTTCTGCCGCTTGTCATGAAGCGAAGAAGTACACCTTCTTCTTCACATCGTGGCCCTTGAATGTGTAGGTCGTACTCTTTTTTGTGTAATATCAGTAACGTTGACTTGTCGTGAACAGTCTTGGAGGCGTTGCAAGCCCTCCTAATGCTGCAGTAAGTATCACATAGCTATCTCACGTGTAACGACCGATGCTGATAAAAGTAATTGCGTAGGCGTATCTGTAACTGACTCAAGTCAGCATGGACCCCACAAATATTCCAGTCTATCAAATGTATATCTAGGACGCACCTCTTTCATGTAGGCTATCGTAGGAGAAACATCTTTACTGCTACTGTTGCGTATCGATTTGAATTCTGATATCATTCAAGGTATGTAACTTGAACAGCCCAACTACGTAAAAGTCTAACCGTGTGTTTACGCAAGCCCCGAGCCAAATAATCGATTTGTATACGAGAGTTACTTGAGTAATTAGTTACTTGGAACTGTCCTATTTGATGACGTCGTGTATAAGACGAGTTTGTTACTGATCGATGATCAAGTAATGATCATCGTTAACGCTTCAAGCTTCTTCTCTTCCTTGAACGGCCACCACCACCTCACCTACTCTATCCCCCATTTCCTTCCGCACGCATGTCTTCCTACGCCCAAGACTACAACTCATACGTCTATCTTACCGTGACGGTCTCTCCCAACTCATCGTTATACCAGAACCCTACACAGCTAGCAAGCCACCCTGCATTGACCTACATTGGTCAAGTCGGTCAGCTACGAGACGTGCAACTGCTCAGTGCTCCTCGGGATGGATGGTCGAGGGTCGAGGGGGACGTCATTAGCAGTTTGAATGGACTTGATGGAGTGCGGAGGGTAGATGTGCAGCAGTCTCCACATACAAGGACGAAACGCGATATAAGTGATTTGTAAGGGTTTTGGCTTTGGTGCGTAGAGTCCAATCATCGGACTATCATATGAATCTCACAAAAAAAATTGGTATATAAAGGGTGAATGGACTAGTGTATTGTATGAATACGGAATAGAAAGGGAAATTCGATAAGCATCCAGCTTGCACGTATGGTATCCTGTTTAGCTAGGGAGACATTCGGGGGTAGACCTAATAAACTCGTACGTATTCTAATCTATCGTCGTCTTCTGAGAATCCTATACTCAGCAGCCTCCTACTTGGTATGATTCTGCAGTTGACTAGGATCATCCGGCAGGTCTACGTAGAAATACGAAATCCATCGTTTCAAACGCTTGCTCTCTCCAAAGTTGCCAATCCAGATTCTATCTGTTGTGATTCCACCAGGTCCCAGCCGGGCCCACGCGTAGTTCTCGGGTTGGCGAGCTTTGTCCTGTTTGGTCGATGGGAGGAAAGTAAGAGAGACGTTCTTCTACTCACATCCATGGACTCCGACTTACTACGTGCTCGAATTGGTCGATGTTGACAAATCTCGTGAATGACTGGCAAATGGACTCCACGACCTTGTCGAGCGTTGGATGGGTTCCGATGTTGAGGCTGTACAGCTCTTCAGTATAACCAGGCCACTACAGTCGCATTTCGATCAATATCCCAAGCACAATGTATACTCGGATAACGCTCACCATTACTTGCCACCATGTAAAGTTATCAGCCAACCTCACGAGCTTGTTAGCATCCTTCAACTGCGATCTATACGCCGGGTCCTCTAGGAAACGCTTCACACACACTGCTCCGTGACCTCCGACATCGAGTTTGATAGTTCTCTCAGGATCTGGAGGATACGGCGCATGAATTGGTTTCAGAGATCGCTTCTCCATTCCCATCTCTGCGGCTTCGGCAAGGCTCGCTGGCTCTCTCGCGGTTTCTCTGGTACCCCGTCTCTGCCGCTGGGGAGGCTGGCTGCTAGCCCTGGCTCTCGAATTTGAACTCGAACTGGCAACATCGGCTGCTCCCGGCCAGTCTGAGTAGATCCTGGGACTCGTAGCTCGTTCTATCGCTCTGTGTTTGCGTTCGTCGTGGGTAGCGCTGCGTCGCGGCTGACGCGAGGAGCTCTGGGCTTGTGGTTGAGGCTGGGGTTGCGCAACGTGAGAGTGGTAGGCCGTTGGAGGCGGGGAGTAGATGCGAGTGATGTCGCGCTGGAAGTACTGTCTCTGCATCTCAGCTGCTGGGTGGTCGTGTGGCGGTGGGGGCATCATGGTAGGAGGTCGAGGTATGCGGTTTATATCAACGCCCGGGGCGACAGTGACTCCAGGATTCCGCTCCAATCGCCGACCACCGGGGATTGTGGGCGGTATCACTGCACCTGGATGAGCAGGAACATGATCTAAGACGCGGTAATCGCGGCATGTCAGAATATTTGGGTATGCGGATGACTGGTAGGTCAGACTGGATGCTCACTGCCATAACGTCTCTGACTCCTCTCTTCTCTCCGTCTCTGTCCAATAGCACCTGCAGTTAGAACCAAACCTTTAGCGATTTTTAAAACCCATACTTACGTATTCCTCTGCAATACTCTTCGCCTCCGTTATCTCCCATGGATCTAGTTGTCCAGAGTGACCAGGTTGCGGATAGTCATAAGGCTCTATCATCCAATTTGGCAGCTGCGAACGACTCGCTTCTTGAGCCGTCGGGATCTTTGGTGGCTGTGGCCACTGTCGAGACATATTATCTTGAAACAAGTGATTTTTCTTTTTCTCGGGGATACGTGGTATAGGTGCGAAAGAGATCTTTGTGGGACAAAAAAAAAGAGTATGTGTATACTAGCTTGCGGCTATATAAACTTTAGCTGGCCAGCGGTTACGTTGTTTGGAAACGGGGGGCAGGGACGACAGAGTTTGTTCTGGGCCTGAGGTCCGTTCGACCCTTATATACGGTGTCCCGGCAGTAGTTACGCCACACAGCACCTCCGCAGCGCGTACGTTTGGCCACCGCAGATCCGAACTCGGGGCGTTGTTGAACAATTGTGAACAGCCCAGTTTGAATTCCGAGTCAATGCGTCACGGGCACGAGGCTCCTGCGTGGAGTACCAAGTAGTAAGTAAACAGGCTCTCTTGGTACAAGTAACATGCCTGAGGCGAGAACGTACCCAAAGTTGGATTTTGAGTTATACGGCGAGTCTGATAAAATTGTTTGTAAAGTCTGACTCGGATATGACCCGTGGTGGCATAAGTCGGATGTCGGAGAAAGGCAAAAGTCAGCTCGCTGCAACCCGCTGCACAGGATTGAATGTTATTGATGACTACGCGTTGATGTGAAATTACAACAATTTCCTTTCGCGGAAGTTTTTTTCTTGGCTGACCAACTTTAGGGCCGAGTTGTCATAAGCCTCTTTCAAGACTTGCTAGAAAAATATGTCTCGCTAGATAGAAGTAAGTATGTACGAGAGCTCATTTATTTGATGGGAGATACTACAATTCACAGTGGTATAATATCCAACGACATTGTGTTTACAGAACTGCAGTTCCACGGGCTGGTTCAACAACAAGAATGCAAGGATCCGAGTAGTACACAGTACTGAGAAGGTTGAGGGGAAAGGATTGACTATTAAATGTGAATATTGAGAGCGAGGCAGAAGGAAGTAGTAGTAGTAGTGATAGACAGCATGAGAAAACATTGAGAGGACGATGGAGAGAGAGAGAGCCTTCTGGAGCATGACAGTTCGGTATCTGGATGAAGCTACACGGGCCACAGGCCTCTCCTGAGAGGCTTCTTCGTTTTTCTACATTGGGGAATTCGGATGAGAGGGGGGTGGGTTGGACCACACAGATCGGCCTCTACGTGTTGTTAGCGTTGACTTCAGTTTCGAGCTCTGCAATCCACATGTTCTGCGAGGCAGGGATCACATATTGAAGCCAGAGGTTGTTTGTATTGATGCCGTTTGTGCCTAGGAGGAAACGGGCGTTGGCATGTTGAGTTTTCTGCATGAAACCGAAAGATGGGAAGGATGAGTCATGGATTTAAGCTGATAAAGTACGATAGATCCTTACAGCTACTTTAGTCAGCATACGAGCTATCGCAACGCTGACTCTGTTAGCGAACTGCTTTCGTGTTACAGGTTGGCCATCGTCTTTCACAGTCACATAGGACCCGACAGGCTGACATCCTGGCCACTGAACAAAGAAATGTTTAGTCATAAATGCTAGCATTCAAGGTTTACGATGAACTTACATGGAGTGCAAGACGAATCGTTCTAGCACCGATCCTGGCGAGGACACGGTCTTCGCCTGCGTCGATTTCGACAAAGTTGCGAATCGCGTCCTGGACGCGGATACCAAGGACACCGTTCACTCTGAACTCCACTTTGGAGTTGCTGTGACCGGCTTCCAGCGTTTGTGGGATGCGCCATCTCTGAGTCACCGGTTGGGGGTGAGGTAGGATGTGAGGAACATGAGGCGGAGGAGAGGGCGGGGAAGCAGCGACCTGCGGCGGGGCAGGTGGCAGCGGGGAATATGTGTATCCTGGGTATACCTTGGTATTCATAGCCGATGGAGATCCCATTGGAGACGGTGTGTGCGCCTGAGGAGAGGGAGGGTGTGACCGAGGTGAGCGTGGGGAGTGCAAGATTGGCGAGGGAGGAAGCGTTACGACCGTCAATGGACGAGTGCGGACGTTCGAATACGGCTGCTCGTAGTTCTGCTGAGGGAGTCTGGTGTCGTAGAGCATTGGAGGGGGGGCCATCGTTGCAGGATTCACATCTGCGGTGTATGGGTAACGCAGCGCCTGGTGCTGATAGTTGTATTCTTGGGACACTTGGGCGTACGGCGTATCGAATTGCTGCCACGTAGGCTGCAGCATCTGGGCGTTCGGTTGTTGGGGGTACATGTTGGAAGCAGAGACTGGAATGGACTGGGGTATATGAGCCTGATAACAGAGGTCAGTCGGTACACGGTCGCTTGCAGAATAGAGAAGATTGAAACATACAGTGTCGGTGTATTGAGGACTGCCATTCTAGTAATAGTAACGACGTCAGCGATCTTCCTCGGGTATAGTATCATGAGATTACTTACCCCTGAGTAAGGAGGATAATCGTAGTCATAACTGGTTTGTAGCCACTCATCAAGATACTGGCTGTTGTTAGCAGTAGGATCTTGGGCTGGTTGGCGTCCGTTGCCTTGACTATTGGAGTAAGAGTAGCTGTGACCGTACATGACCGGGGCACTGGCGCAAGTTGTTTGGCTGTTCTGCAAACTTGTCGCACAAATCTGACTGTATATATCTCTGTCGAGCAAGAAAGTTGAGGATTGCGAGTGGCAGTGTTACGCTGAATCAGTAAGGAGTAGCACGGATGTCTTTGCAAGAGTCGGCCCACATTCTACGTCGTTACACAGGCTCCTGCATTCTTGGAACAGTTGTACAGAACTCTGTGCGGGACTGAACACGACGCAAACACGAGTCGGGGTTCGGGATTAGTTGTCGTAAGAGAGCAAGCCTTGTAGTACAGCCCTGCAGTGGCCTGAGCTTGGTTGAAGAGAGTAAGGATGTGGATTTTGGATATCAAGTCCTGACGTTGATCAGTAAAGCATTGCGCCTCGTGTGCGCGTTGTAGATGTACTCGAGACGCATGCCCGACTCAACGAGGAGAGGAGGCGATGTGGTCCATCACGACATTTGCACAGCACCCGACACGTGTTGTGTCCATCACCGACAATCTGACGCCAGCTGCTGCAGGCGAATACAAGTCTTTCCTTGTTGGGCCACTCGTCCTCGAGCACAAACATGCTTTGAAGGGGAAAATATATTGGCCACCGAATGTTATCGCTCTTGTTGTGCGCACAAGTTCGAGGGTTTCAAGTGAATGGCTGCTGCAATTGACTCGCTGGTTGGCGGCCACCTTACTGCCATCTCCCGCGGAGGCAGACTGTCTCGATGTCCAATTCTCTCGCAAGGCCCGCTCTCTGTCCGTTGGCGGATGTTGTCGCATCAATCGTCGAAATATCCAACTCGTGTTTCTCTCCATCACCAACTTATGTCGTCCCCGCCTCATCTAGGCGCTAGCGGCCACTACGGGCGCCAAGATCTGAGGATCAGCAGTTATTCTGCGCAAGGGTGACAGGTATACTAGTGTGCCCTGATCATTACTGCACCATAATCATGACTTTAACTGTAAATCAAGTAAATGATGTTTACCTCGTGACATTCTTTTCCATCATACATCCCGTCTTCCAAGACACAGCACTCGCCTCCGCCGTTCAGATCTACACTCATGTGTGCCCCGTGTTACAATATCGAGTGTCGTGTATTGGTCAGTCTGCAAGCTCTGACATGAAGGAAGGATGAACACAATTTTGGAGGCCTTGGCTTGCACCGGTTTAACAAACAACGAATGCATATGGACTAGGCTCGAAAAAAGTCATGAATTCGATACTCGATGCTACATGATAATCCACCGCCGATGGTAGCTATCGTTCGCCTTATTCATGGTTTGTGCACTTTCACAAAGAGAGACGTAGCGCCATGCATGTAAGTGAGGGATCCGAGAATCGATAACAATGAGGAGATAACGATATAAGCGCTCTATTGTCCGTATATGGAAAATATAACCGTCGAGGCGTTGAGCCAATCTCCCGGTTCTCGGCCCTCACACTAGAGGGCCACTGTACGACAATGATGTTTTTCTCGGTTTTCGTCGTGGTTTCGAAGATGGAGGCAAGCCGAAAAGCAAGTAATAGTAACATTAAATTATATCACATAGTAAACTCTGTGTACGATCTTCCTGTCATCGACATGTGCAGAGACCTAAATTAGACGTATTACATGATGGAACGGAATACAAGGACATCTATTTTGAGGGCGAGCAAGAGAGTTTGGTACGGGTCCTTGGATAAATTGGTTACATAGCCTTCAATAAATGCAAACCCTGATTTATATAGCTGCAGCCACGAGTACGTGGAGGTCTTTGAGAGTGGAAATGTCAGAAATCTGATCGGACACAGAGGAGTTCACAGGTAAAAGTCCAGGCTAGGAGTGCATTCTAACGTTTAATTAAACTGCGGCTGTAGCTTTGGTGGCCTCATGTTTTGCTTGAAGAGGTGTTCGTCCTCGAGATTTTACGATTGACGTTTTGGTGACCTTCAAATTTGCTGCAGCCTAGCCCGGCCACTCGGTGCGAAGCTCTAATGCATTTAATCAGAACATCAGTCTATTTCTGAAAGTTTAATAGAATGATTACAGCCACACTTAGCATCCCTTTGGAGGTTTACTGACTTACAGCGTTGGATGGTGGTTTGGGACAAGATCTATCAGCTCGGTATCGGCATAGGCGCTTACAGAACAGCACAGGATATTCCCCGGGTAGATTAGATTACGGCCCGAAGGTAACAAATGTTTGTAATATTCCGGCCGGTCACCTCCGTTTACTTAGGAGCACAGTAACTAACTGCGCCGGGGGTTTAATTTTTGTTTCAGGCGATTCACACTCGATCAAAAGACGTTCACCCCGACCACCACAGCCGTGAGGCATTAATTTGCTTCTTCCCTCCCTTTTTACCGCTCTTTCGACCCTTGCTCTCGCATAGACATGGCATCACAGCTCTCGCAGCAGTTCGCATGTAAGAAAACAGAAAATCGTCGACTATCTCGCTACTAACGAGTCGATACAGTCCGTGCTCAAAAACGGCTCGGTCTGGTTGGTGGAACACCGGCGTACAAACCCATCGATAGCTTCCAAGGGCCAGATGTACCTGCTCGTACCTACCATTACAGCTCCGATGGCAGACTCTTTGCGTATGCTATCACCACCGGCGTCCGAATTTTCCAAGCTGAGAGCGCGCAGCTCGTCCAAGAGCTCACAGTGCCAAACGTTATCGAGTTCAACTTTTCTCCTCGAGGGACTTACATTTCGACCTGGGAGCGACCTACTAAACTCGAAGATGGTGCACAGCACAAGAACCACAGGGTGTTCTCCGTTTCCACCGGTGAAGAGCTGATCGCGTTCACTCAGAAATCACTGGACGGCTGGGATCTGCAGTATACGATATCGGAATCGCATGCAGTGAGACTGGTGTCGCAGGAGATCCAGGTCTTTCGACCGGCGGAGTGGTCGAAGGGGATCGTCGATAAACTAAAAGTTGAAGGGGCTACCAGTGTCACTTTGAGTCCGGGCTTGAACCCGTCGGTGGCAGTTTTCGTTGCAGAGAAAAAGGTGCGTGTGCTGTGCAACTGGATATCTAGCATTTACTGAGTATACTTCTCGTAGGGTCAACCTGCTATCATCAAAATATTCAACTTGACCGCCCTAAACGGCGCACCGTTGTGTCAGAAGACGTTCTTTAAGGCCGATCAAGCTAACATCAAGTGGAACACAATCGGTACACACGTTCTGGTGTTAACCCATGCTGATGTGGATCAGGCGAACAAGAGCTACTATGGTGCGACTGGAGGGCTGTGGCTTCTCAGTGCATCAGGAACCTTCGACTGTCGGGTGACTCTAGACAAGGAGGGCCCTGTGCACGATTTCAATTGGAGCCCTAACTCGAAAGAATTCGGTGTAATCTATGGGTGTCAGTCCACTCTACTCCGCGATAGCTTTCTTATTGTCTTACACTGTTGTTATCAGTTATGCCGGCGAAAAGTATGCTATTCGATCAGCGGGCCAAGACGCTGCACGACTTCGGCACTGCATTTTGCAACTTCATCTCTTTCAACCCGCAAGGTCGTCTGATCACTCTGGCAGGCTTTGGCAACCTCGCGGGCAAGGTCGATATCTACGACAGACGCACGCTCAATAAAGTTACCACGATTGACGCCTCTAATACGTCTCACTGCGAATGGTCGCCTGATGGGCGTTTCTTGCTTACCGCTACTCTGTCCCCTCGTCTTCGTGTAGACAATGGTATCAAGATCTGGCACTGCTCTGGCCCTCTTCTTCACGTCCAAAACATCGACGAGCTGTATCAGGCGTCTTGGAGGCCTACGCATGTAGATGCTGCACCGCCATTCCCTCAGACTATTCCTCCTGCGCCTGCCCCAGCTCCCAGCGTTGCAGAGCATGCTGCTGTTGCTAAACCTGTTCCTGCGAAGCCCGCAGGAGCGTATCGGCCTCCCGGTGCCCGTGGTCTCGAGGCATCTATGGCGTACGCTCGAGAAGAGCACACCCCAAGCCCTAGCGCCACACCGAATGGTCGATTCAGCCGCAGTCCTGCACCTGGTCGACTCAACCATAGTCGTAGGCATGTCCCTGGAGCCCCCACCTCACCATCTCCCGTGCGAAATGGTGTTGATCAGGATAAGCGGGGTAGGAAGCGTAAAGGGCTTAAGGAGGGCGGCAAGAAGGACGGTCCTGCTGTTGAGGAGTCTGTCCGTCCGACTGACCTTCAGGTGAACGCAAATCTTGCGGTCCCGGCGGCGGCGGAGTCGGTGCCCCCAACGCCTGCCGCTGAGAGTGGGCTCGATCCTCTTGCGAAGAAGATTCGTAATCTTAACAAGAAGGTGAGAATGCTAGCTACATACTGCTTTTATATGAGTATCTCACTGAATGTAATGTGCAGCTCAAGGCCATCGAAGAGCTCAAGGAGAAGGCTAAAAAGGGTGAACGTCTAGAGGCTACACAACTCAAGAAGATCGACACCGAAGCTGATATACGGAAAGAGCTTGCCGAGCTTGGTATCTCTTCTTAATGTGTGGTGCATTTGCCCGTGGAATCACGGTCTCACAGGTGTCTTTGATTATTCCTCGTACTCCTGTGCATTGGTCTTCCCCACAGTAATCACTGACGGGAATATTTTATTGGATTTACTGGCCGCAACATATTGCACGTGTTGTTTGTTGTCGAATAAGTTGTGTGCAGCGGATGTCGGCTGAACTCCAGAAAAGGTTACTCCTGGCGAGGCAGTCTAAATAAGCGCTCTATGCTCTTGACCACTAACCACCATGCTACTCTCCAACGTACTCCCTCTTTCCTTGCATATTGTTCTCTCGTCTTTCTTGGTCCAGGAAACCTTAGCTCAGTCTATGCGGTTTCGGCTTCGACACGCCCATGGGCTCGTCACTAACTCTTCGCGGGTCGTGTTCTCGGATATCGACTCTGCAGTGCAGTTCACCGGAGAGAATGCACTCGAGATCTCCACTAAGCCCATGAAGATACATAGACCGCGCTCTCAAGCTGATTTCTTTGCTGCACGTATCCCCGGACGCTTGCAGAATGACCTGGTCTGGGACGAGACTGACGTTGTGGGCCCTGATGTTCGCTCGCAAGAGACCTTACGGCTACTGGCGAATATGACTGGTAACGCCTACTATGAGGATCGTAGCAAGAAAGGATGGTATGATTTGGATCCTGAATGGAACACAGTGCGCCAAACTTTCTATATTATCGGGAGTGTATGCTAATTTATTCGTGCCCGGGTGATAGAGTTATCCATTTGGATGGGAACCTGACGCTGACGGTTTCCGTGGACATATCTTCGCTAACGAAGATAACTCTACTGTCATTCTTTCCGTGAAGGGTACATCTGCAGGTTGGATGGTTGGCGGTGGTGGGCCGACGGTACGCAAGGATAAGGTCAATGATAACCTGCTATTCTCTTGTTGCTGTGCTCGTGTCGGTCCTACCTGGTCAACGGTGTGCGGTTGCTATGAAGGCAATTACAAATGCGACCAGAACTGTCTCGAAGACAGTCTAGTGGAAGAGAGTCTCTTTTATTCTGTTGGAGTTGTACGTCCCCTCAATTAATGAATCCGCGTTCGAGTTATTGACTGCGCACCTTAGAACCTTTACAATAATGTCACATATATGTATCCCAACGCGAATATCTGGTTAACAGGTCACTCGCTTGGTGGATCTCTTTCTTCCTTAATTGGAGTTACTTTTGGTGCACCTGTCGTTGCGTTCGAAGCACCCGGCGAACGACTAGCGGCCTCTCGTCTCCATCTCCCCTCACCAGTACGTCCATGATCACTCATAACAAACTTGTTTACTGATGAAAATGTAGCCGTCACTACAGCACATCATCCATGTCTACCATAACGCAGACCCGATCCCTCAGGGAAAGTGCACTGGAGTGTCTTCAGCCTGTGCACTTGGAGGTTATGCTTTAGAGACGGGGTGAGTAAGCATTACCACAACTTTGTCGAAAAGAACTGAGATATTTGATAACAGCTGTCATCTTGGCAAGACCATCCTGTATGATACAGTATCGCAACTCGGGTGGTCTGTAGATGCACGAACGCACGGTATCGCGGTCATAGTAGAGAGATTACTCTCCACAGAATGGGAGGGAGGGATCCCAGAACCGGTTGAGGAGACGGATTGCGTTGTAAGTTCTACCCACTGTAGCATTTCAAACACTGCAGCTGATAGTCTCTCTATAGGATTGTTTTGCTTGGGAATTTGGCAACTTCCGCAATGCATCCTTACAGGGCTGCAATGCTGGGCGCGTTAAGCCGCAACCCAAGCTTGTTATGCAAGTTGGAGGGTATCAATGATTAAGATAATTTAGAGCAATCTTGACGAATCTCACGAAGAATAGAACACGAGTCCTGATGATATCTTACAAGCAACTATTATAGACAGTACACAATCCACTACACAATCCAAATGTTCGTAATCAGTTCAAAGAGAGTAACGTAAAGCAGACAATGAGAAGTGCAAGAAGTAAGTTCGGTCAAAGAGGCCAGGATTAAAGAATGCCGCAGCAACTGCGCAGAGCATCCCATAAACCGCGAGTCCATGAGCTTTTCTCGAGCGTTTTAATAGCGCCACCTTCGCGAGCGATTGTGATGGTGTAGGTCTTGTCAGGTTCGCCAGGAGCAGGGACAGGATACCACCACTTAAGTGACTGCCCATGAATGGCCCACCGGCCTTCAGAAACAGACACAGACAAGGAGAGCGGTCCCAGTTCGGTTTCCGTTGACGGACTGGCTGACCGCCAAGAGGCAGACAAGTCTAGCGAAGACGAACGTTTATGTGGAAGGGCGCCGTGAATGGGGGAGCCGGGAGTGGAAGCAATCTCGCTGTCGTCACTTTGAAGACCTCTAGATCGATCTATAATTCCAGTGCTAGCGTAGTGCACCAAGGGAACGAAAATCTCCGTAGCGAGAGGCTCATCGTCCTCCGGGTTGACAGTCACACTCGAAGACGATGAGGGCCTCGATCCTTCATCTTTACGTTCCGTAATAGCATCCTCGGAACGTACAAGCACTTTCAACGTGAAAGACGCCTTCTTGACGTCGAACTGAATATCCTGCGGGATACCGACAGTCGCACGGGGATACGGACGACAGAACGCCTTCACGGCCCTCGCACCATCCGTCAAAAAGTCATACGCGTTCTCCCAATTGTCCATCGAAGTGATCACCTCCTTGTGCTCGCTCGGGTGATAGGGGCTCCCAGGCCGAGTAGACGCCAGCGTCTGCGAAGAGGGTGTTGCAATGGACATGCCAACCGTGGGCGGTCTTCTCAGCAGAGCAGCAGAGGACGCTTGGGCGTATTCCATACGGTACTCTTCCTTCTTTCGCACGTCGTCTGGGCTCCATAGACTAAGATCTTCCAAATTCCATCCGTCACCCCACATGTGAGAGCTGTCCGGGCAGTATGTCCAGATAGTGTAGTTCAGCCCGTTAGGCCCGTCTGCGGCGTTGAGACTCGCGTCTAGCGCCTTCTGCTGGTTCGTGTAGTCACCCTTGTATTTGCCATTGTCTGTGTAACCGTACGAGCGTTTACCGTCCATATCGTATGGGGTGCCTATCTCGCCGATAATGGTGGGATAAGCTCCAAGGATCTTCGCGTCACTTTGTAAGGTGCCCAATTGTTCTTGGAACGACTTCCGAATCGCTCGTTCACCAAACTTAACGGCTTGAATAGGGCTCTTGTACTTTCCGCGCAGTACACCCAGGGCGTCTGCGTTGAAGAAATGCCAACTTCGGGTAATCAACGTAAGACCATCGTAATAATGGGTGGAGTAGCAACACCTTCCTTTGAGAAGGTCGTCAGAGATTTGAGGTGGTGGTGCAAATACGGGAGGAGCAATGAAGAGAATAGCCTCGGGGTGAGCCTCGCGCATACGAGAGCAAAACGCCTCAATGTGCGGTCGCCAGTAATCTTCGAGGAATACGGCTTCGTGGTCGAGGTCGTTAGGGCTATTGAAAAAGTAATCGGGACTGATGACATAGCCAGATTCCACATCCCAGACGCCATGCAACGCCCAGATGCACGTCCCCAGCTCCCAACCCGGGTCTCGCCTCCAACCCCACTGGGGATGAACGCCATTGGGTTCCGTAGCTGGATCTGTCCACATCATGTATCCATGAGGGTCGATAGTTACCGTTCCGTCTTTTTTGGGGCCGAATGCACCGAATGTCCAGTTATCGACCTCCTGCGCCTGACCCATGCCTAGCCGGAAGGACTGAGCGGGTGTTGGGAACGAGCCTTTCTTGAGTGTCGACGTTTGCTCTGAAGGGTAGGCATTCAGGTTAGGGTAACCTACAAACCCCTCGAAAGGCTCGTTCATAGTATCCCAGCCGAGAATACATTCATCCAACAAATCGCCTGCGTCTCGAATCCTGTCTGCAAGCTCTCCAAACGCGTCGATGTAGTGAGATTGTAGGTAGTCCTGGATGTTGACCCCGTCAATAATACACTTGGGCGCAAAGTCCCTCCCGGCGAAGAAAAGGGTGAACAGCGTCTGTGAAGCGAGTCGGCCGTAATTCGTACTCCAGATCATGGCAGGGAAGGTAGAAGCATCTACTTCGGCGGGGTTCGGGTATTCGCAGTGTATGATCGCAGCCTGTGTTGGTGTGAAGCCTTTGGGATCGATACCGCAGGCGGGGAGAGTCCAGTAGGGGGCACCTGAGCCACCAGAGAAACGAGACCACTATCGTGGACCTATTAGCGTGTAAGTCCACAAGGCATAATGCGAGCAATGTCTCACAATGTCCTGGTGAGGGTCCATATATATTTTGAACCCGTACTCTTTACATTTCCGTAGTACACGAACGGTGTAGTCCATGAACTCAAAATCGTACTTGCCACTGCCAGCGAGCATGAGTGAAAGAGTTAAGAGTTCAAACCGACATGAACTCACGGTCCTGCATGTTCCAAAGCCTCCCACACCACCACATACCTCAACATATTGAAACCCCATCCCTTTAGCCTTGCCAGATGAACGTCTGCAGAGCCATCGTCGAGGTCTAGCGGTCGTCCTACGAAACTTGCGTTGCCTTCTTCCCCCGATTCCCAGAAGCCTTCTAAAGTTTGTGACTGTCGAGCCAGAGGTCCCTTGTCAGAGCCAGATAAATTGACACCTCGCAGGAGCACAGTCCGGCCAGCGTTATCGACAAATTGAGAGTCTACGGTGTGTATGAAGTGGGGAGGTGTTGGGTTGCCTGTCACTGGCGATACCGACGGGACTCGAGGCATAGTAGAGCAAAGCCCAAATTAAAATATTGCCGTAGATGGTGAGGCCGTCGTGGAAGGAGTCGTAGTCGCCGTCGAGGGCGGTGTTGGTAACAAGTGAACTGGGCAGCTGTGGTGGTACCACTGCTTATGGCGACGGTCAAACTTCGGCGTTCACAGTGTGAATCCGGATCAGGAAGGTGGTGTGATTGTGGAACAATCTGATTCCAGGTCCGAGACAGGCTCTGAGCCGACATGCCGCATCGTGTACCTTGTCCTCGAAAGACTCGAAAGGTCTACGCCTAGTCTATGGCCTCGAGCTCTTGCCTGCTCACGCATGAAATACTCGTTGCCCAGGATGACTCTCCGTCTTTCTCCGCTGCGCTTGGTGGCAAACTCAGTGACAAAATACAAGTACGTACATACATGTACGATAAAGTGTCCACCACGAGGTAGTAACAAGTGCGATTGCTTTTTTTCTCTCTGACCCCCCTTTACGAGCTCAAATATTGTCTTAGACCCTTGTCCATAGCTGATTATCGAGTTACAGCTTCCAGATAGACAATGCATATGGTTGCCAGGCAGCCAAGTAGCCCTTTCGTAGACGCTCAATAACGGGCCGGGAGAAATTGGCCTATAAGGCTATAACTGAAATGCCACTGCTCTTTGTCGTCTTGCACATTCACCACCATGTCGGCTGCCTCAGGAAGTGGTCGTCGTTACCTCTCAGACAATGAAATCGCTGCGCTCGCATCACAAATGCGTGTCGCAGACCCGACTAATAACCAGGGCGATTTCAAAACGTTCTTCAGGCCTCACGTATTTCTGCTCTTGAAACTACTAGGCGTGCAAGGGCTTGATTTCAAAGACCCCATGTCGGACGAGGAAGCTCTTCGTAGGCTTCGTTTGGCTTGGTGGGACTCTCAAAGGTAAGCATCGATAATGTTATTTATCGAGGGTCTTTTCTTTGTTGAGAACGTCGTTTCAAGGCTTGACTATCTCTTTCCTGGCAAAACATTTGAGAACAATGATAAGCTTCCCGTGGCAGAGCTTCCTTCATGGCCTGGTTGGAAGAACAAGCATACTACTCCAAGGATGATAGGTGCAGCCAAACTTGATCATTATAGGGATGCGGACAAGCTCGATTCGTTCGTACTCGGGTGCTTCTTCCCATTCATTTGAGCACTCAAGCTCTTTTTGCAGCTGGGTTTTCCGTCACTTCCAACTATCTGCATTCACCCAGGCGGAAAACATGACTGGTGCTCATGTTAACCCATCGCCGATGATGGATGGATCCTGGTATGGGGTGAAAAATGCGATGACTAGCATAGCGTTGGACATCACACAAGAAGGTAAGTGGAACTCGCCCTTTATGCTGAGAAGATAGGTTGAATACTTTTCACAGGTGGAAAGAATGTGCCCTTCTTAGCTTATTATACTCAGGAACCTGAGTCGAATATGCTGGTGATGGAGATCCTAGACGTTAAGCAGGCGACCTGGCCTGATCCGTCTGAGAAGGTCAATCCAAATATAACCCTTGTTTTCCTCGAAACCGACTGACATAGATCACAGGAATGGAAATTGATCAAGTCGTGCCAGGAGACCAAGTTTGGGCATCCTGCTAACGGTCCGTTCTGAGCATTCAATTAACGTCAGCGTGTGTTTGAACCTTTCAACGATAGGTCCCTTGGTTCCAATGTTGCAGACGCCGAAGATGCCTCTCATTATTGTCCGATATGCATATACCGAAGGCCGTCCAAAGGTATGACACGTTACACACCTTTATGTCAGTATCTGTTGGAGCTGACACGAATGTTTTACGTAGGGAGGGCTCCAATTCATGCTTTACCTCGAGAACAAGATGAAGAAGTCGGGCATGAACCCTCGTAAAGCTCGGGAAGAGCTTCAGCGCCATCTTCAGTCGGGCATTGAAATGCACGAAACTCACCTTCGTACCTATGCGCGATTTCTCTCTGCCAACTCGGACCTTTTGAGTGATGAGTACAAGGAAGAGTTACAGTCACATTGGAGTGGGTTGTCGCCAGAGGTGATCAAGGAGACAAATATCAGTTTTATTGTTCCTTGCTTGCGACTGCGGTGGAGGTAAGAGGGGCAAGTTATTGTGGAGTGGCTTACTCATGGAGATGCGCTTCTAGGACCTTAGAGGAGATAACACTTGGTCACAAGCCGGAGAAGATCGCGGACTGCAACAAATGCGGCAAGGCCGGTTGCAAGCTTTCGTGCGGCTCGTAAGTCGATCCCGTTATTTCAGATCTGATGAAAGTCTAATTAAGATTCCGTAGTTGCAAATCAGTGGTATGTTTGTCCGAAATTTCCCGTCAGTTTTGGTGTTTACATAAAACGCGCCTCGCAGGTGTACTGTAGCGCAGAATGCAACAAGGCAGACTGGGCGGAGCATAAAGGGATCTGCAAGTTTTCTGAACGACTCTACAAATCGCCCCGAGACCTTCCAGAAGACAAGTTCTACATATGCACGCGGGGAGTCCATGAAACCATCATGGAGAACGGGTTTGCCATCGAACAAGTGGGTATTCCTCAATCGCATCGCGCGCACAACTATTTACTGTACTATTTTTGTCATCTAGGAAGCGATCAAACAAAGTGGTTGCCCTAAAGATGGCGAATGTCCACCCAACGAGTACGGTAACAACCGTTTCATGATCCGTATCCAAGCGCCTCCCGAATACGCCGTAGACGAAGGGAAGTACAAAGGACAAACCATCTTCCTGTTCGATCGTCGTCGTAGTATATTTGTGCGAAACGGTCCGGACGACGTGCTTGTTGCAAAGAAGAGGTCGAATAGATCGATTCCATTTGACAAGGAGGGACATATCAAGTTTATGAAGCTGGTGAGGTCGAAAGGGTTAGCGAAGCAGTTGTTGTATTTGTGGGCGAAGAGGATTGGGGATACGTTGGAGATTGAGTGAGTTCTTTGTTATTGCCTGTGGATATGTCTGATGTGTGTCGACGATTTAGTCTTGAAGATGTCCCCGAAAACCAGCAACAAATCTCCTGGAATTGAAAAGGCGGCTTCGTCCTACTACTCGGCAAGAAGAAGAAAAAATCATTACCTGTATAATTTTTGCGCCCAAACACCGTAACCCCTTGTATCTTGCAGCACTTTTTTGTACAACACACGCACGAATGCATCTTCTCTAAGAATCACGTATTTGCATGTATATCACCCTTGCCCTCGAATTATAACTTGAATGTAGTGTCACCACGCGTGTTTAGTGGTAGCGATTCGACATGAGCCATGAGATCGTGGCGCTTGTACAAGTTGCGCTTGTACTACCAACATGGTAGTATATGACTGGGGTAAGTTCGGACTCTTGCAAGCTATGTTCCAGTGTTCGCTGGATACTTATTTCTGTCACACAGGTTTCTCTTAGATTATTAACGTCTGAAAAACGACGCTGATTATCATCTAGACGCGGCTGAAGGGACAAATACGCGAGTCAGCACTTTTAAATTGCGCGAGCCTCCCCTGCCAGTGGGTAAGTTACCGTCACGATGTCGTTATACAAAGCTGAAGCCAGCTGCTTAGAGTACTATACATGATTATGAACTCACCTTATAAGGCGCCTTCGTCTCCAGTGGGAGAAAACAGGTCAGATACGCGTGCGCTCTCTCCTTCGCCAGCTCGAGTCGTTTATGTTGTTTCAAATAACTTGGCCAAGGTAAAGTCATATTGGATACTAAATACGACACAGACATATAATCTTGCTTGGCTTGTTCAATATCCTACAGGTATCTTCGCTATTACCTTCCAACAAAAACCGCTCTGTCCTCGTCCACACCTTGGTCAAGCAGTACGGTCTCCTGGATGTTGCCAATCCCCAGAGCGCTAGACCTATTCATCCAGTTCCTGCTACCGTTGAAGAGTTGACCAGATATCACTCACGACAGTATATCGACTTTGTCCTCGACCCGTACAACTTCTCAAAACAAGACGATGCTATACCTAGTAGCACGCATGCGGAGTTTGGTATACAAGAGGTTACTTCCCCGTCTAACTTGATGATTACCGCTGATCGCTATTATAGGACTGTCCGGCATTCGCTGGGCTTCATAAATACATCCCGTTGGTAGCCGGTGCGACGTTAACAGGTACGCCGGGGATGTACAGCTTCCATACTTTTAGCTGAGTACGACATATAAAAAAAGCTGCGAATAGCCTCATTAAAGGTGAAGCGGATATTTCTATTTGCTGGGATGGTGGAAGGTACGAGTTTCCAGTGAATGCCCAGCATGTAAATGTCCCGAGATTTATCTCCTTGCACAGACATCATGCGCAGAAATCCAAGGCCTCAGGTTTCTGCTACGTCGCAGACTGTGTTCTTGCCATACTAGCACTGAAGAGGGACCGCATAAACACCCTAGGACTTCCTCCTCATAAATCCCGCGTCATGTATCTCGACTTGGATCTACACTTCTCCGATGGCGTCTCCCAAGCATTCGTCTCACCTGGCGGTCCAGGCAGTGGTGAACCTCAAGTACTCACTCTTTCGATACACCACGCGTCGCCCGGTTTCTTCCCAGTATCTGCACTTTCATCTCTATCTGACCCCACAGAAGAGTCTTTTGACCCGTTCACGCTTTCACTCCCATTGGCTCGAGGTGCCTCCGACGCGACCTTTGCGAGGATGTGGAAATCCGTAGAAGCGGTCAAGCATGCTTTTCAGCCTGACTACGTTGTGGTTCAGTGTGGGGTCGATGGCCTGGCTGGCGATTCTTACGCAGTATGGAATTGGTCGTTGGGTTCATCGGAGGGAAGTCTATCTTGGTGTGTCAACAGGATATGCCGTACATGGCAATGTAAAACTCTGTTGCTCGGAGGAGGTATGATTCATTTCATTCAGATGGCGTCTCGTATTCCGTGTCAATTCATTATGTATAAAAATAGGCGGGTACAACCATCCAAACGTCGCTCGTGCTTGGACCCATCTGACGTCTGTGGCTGTGTGTAGTTTCTCCTCTTCGATCGCCACCGGAACTGTGCTCGTTTCGAACAGGTCGCTAAAATCATCTCAGGTTCTATCAGCCAAGGAGGCCTTGCTAACAAAACTCTAGAGTAACAGTCACCTGAGTAAATACGTGTTGTATATTCGAGATAGATATCAAGAGATAGAGTACAGAGTGATGAATCTTTTTATTCTGGATAAGACAACTGTGGCGATGAACTCATCAAAGATGCAGCGGGTTGCGTTTGGTGGGGTCAAATGTCCGTTGCTACAAAAGGTGTTATGTCAATGTCTTCCTACTATATAGAGAATAATACTAGAGCTCTACATCAACATCTAAAGTTCCTTCATTTCCGTGTATGACGGCGCGCTCGAGACCTGAGAGAGATCGAGCCCATCAGGGTTGAAGTGACCAGGAGCATTATAGGGTGGAGGCGGGTCTGACATGGTTGTTGTTGTACTTCTCTCGGATATGCTTCTTCTTGCGAGAGTGGTAGGCTGACTTCGCCCTGCCGATGTGTCTGCTGCATGAGCTGTTTCTAGTTCTTCGTCCGGTTGCTGATCCGCTACTCTCTCTTCCCGTATCCCGTCTGGGATCCCTATTACTTCACCCACCTCTTCAGTCCCTTCGTCCACCTCTTCAGTCCCTTCAGTCCGCTCTATACCTTCGTCAGCATCTTCACCCTCAATCTCACTCTCCCTCTCCTCACTCTCCTCATCCTGCCTCGCACCACCGAGCTCTTCTGTGACAGCTACACCCGGGCTCATCGGACTGGAGGTCTCAGTAGTTGGTTCAACAGTGATAAAATCCAGAGATCTAACACTGCTCTCCCTCCTGATAGCAACGCTTTCCCTTCTCTGCCCCAGCTCTTCCGGATATGGTCCAACTCGAAGTGACCCCCAAAGAGGAGTACTTGCCCGCTTCGGCATTTCCATGAGCGAAAGAGACCTTGGGGTCATCTTTTCCTTTATCCGCCGCTTGCACAGCTTGAAATATACCAATGATATCCTGAGAAATACGAGGAGCGCGATACTGATGAGGACAATGCCTATAATGACACCGGCGCCGAGCTTGCGGAAAGTCCGTGGCTCTCCGCGGATGACAATATAAATGGCCGTAGACGACGGGGGAGTAGAGATGGTACAGGGAAAGGGAGAGCTGTTGTGTGTTGTTGGTTCGACTCCTCTGGAAGAATGCTCCGCATGAGTTTCACCCACTACTGGTAATCAATGGGAATTAGTCGGAAGCTTTGGAACGTGCAATTAGCACGCACCTGTTTCCACCCAATTACTCCCATCCCTTTCGAAAAAGATCCTCATTCTGAAGCCGCGGAGGAGGGAGGAAGCGACAATGGAGGCTGAGAATTTAAGTTATATAGGAACTTAGTCATGAGAATAAACACTCGATGCCTTTGCCAATGTAATCCACAATTAAAACTGCGGGATATCATCAGGCAGTCGTCTCAATTGACAAGAGACTTAGATGGATATCTAGACAACGTCGATGGTCAGATGAATATCAGCGTGTGCCATTGGGCCTGAAGTATGTCTTCTCAATGATTGAGATTTTACTAACCTCAAACATCATGGGCCTTCGATCAAGGGGACCTGGTTAAGAGAGAGGAATGTTATTATCATAATAATGTTGCCGGATGTCTGTAAGCACTCGTAGCTCACCGGACGTACATTTTGACAAAGTACATATGGTTTCAGTACAAGCTACTCTACCAATCCAGCGACGTGTGTAGTAGGTCTGCCATTATAAGCTCGACAAGCGGCGTGTCGGCACTCATACGTGACGACTTGATCTTCCCGCAATTTGTTTGAAGAAAAAACGCTCAACTCACAAGGTAGAACAAATCTAGGAGTAAAAACCTGGTTAAACCCCTGCATCTCGTATGCAAAGCATCCACGTTGGTCATATGACTGCCGTATCTCAATGTCAATCCTCTCGAGATGAGGAATACCCGAACACCATTCCTTTAAACGAGCCCAGTCTAAAATATGGGCATCCGTAGAGGTGCCCTGGAGACCGATTGCCACGCGGAGAAGGCGAGCGACCGGTATGAGCCGTAGGATGCGAATTGTCTGGAGCCAATATTCCGAGTGTCCGTAATAATGGGCAGAGACACGTTTTCCATCGGGGTGGCGAATGTATTTGAGGATGAGGCTGTAAAAAAGATCCACAGAAACTGCGACCGATTCCAGAACTGTGCACATGGAAAAAGACTTTTCCATTGCTGCAAAATCGTTATGGGAAACTATTAAATAGGTAAGCATCCGTCAACCCAATAGGCCAAACACATACCACGTCTAGAGTACCGTCTAATTCGGATGTTCACTCCTGTAAGGGTTGAATGGGCGGCCGATACGATGTGACAGAAAGGCTCCCACTTGGTGTTATGCGTGCAAGTGAACGCCAGGTGAGTGAGGTTGTCAACCGCGCCAGTCTTGAGCAAATACGCAGGGACAAAAAGTCCCCCAACGTGCCTACCACCATACTGAAGTCGACGGATGCGAGTCTTGCGAGAGACGTTGGCTGCGGCAAAGGCTATCGCATGTGCCTCTGCGAACCGCTCGTCGTCAGGCTCATGTTCTTCGGACTCGATGATGCGTAAAGTGAGCGTGCCGATATCAGAAAAAAGCCCAAGGAGGTTGACCACGGTAGTACACTGGACGAGTCTGACGTCCCGGCTGTCTTCATAAGTGAGTGCTTGTAGGGACAACACATCCTGTGGCGGATGCGCCGAATCCATATCACCGTTCCGTATGGTGACGCTCTCTAGATTCAAACATTGAAGTGGCGGTAGAGCGCGCAGTAGACCCTGCAGCACGTAGACATCTGTCTGGATGTCTTCAAGATCCAACGCTTTCACTTGGTTCGCTACTATACGTGTCTCCGTAAAAAACCGCACGAAGTGTGCCAAGGCTTCAAGGGTACGAATACCGATAGAACGAAAGAGGTGTGGCAGCACGATATTGTGCCATCGTTTGCACACCAGTGAGCACGCTTTCCAGGCTGACTTCTCCTTGGGGCGTCGCGAGAGAGTATTAGGATCATCTGAGCTGCCCTCGTCGAGAGATTCGATGATCGCGTCCAGGATCTCGTCTGGAAAGTTCATATCGCCGCTAGATTCATATGTAGAGACGTCCAAGGAGGACCGGACAGTCTGAGGCATACCTCTCGGCACCTGTACGCAGTGCGCATCAGCTCTTGCTATAATCTATATTCTGTTTACGACCTAAAACTGCTCTCGAGTCAAATCTCGTGGCTCACCTTGGTTATGGTTGGGTTGAGAACTGAGAAACATCGACTCCGACACCATGCGCAATTCCCAGTCGTACAGCGCACATTTGGCGCCTCACGTGATATTCACGTGATTTGTTCCAAAAAGGCAATAGCTCGTCAGCCGGCACTATTTAGTTGTCTTCAACTTCGCGACTCCGAGCAACGTTCTTAGGATTCCGCGTCTATGCTCTTTTCATAATAGTTGATGATAACTATCAAGCCACGCTGTCGTTCAATAGTACACCTCCGTGATCATCCTACACATAACAGGCCTCGGAGCAATTGCTACTGAAAGCATTTTATCATGACGTGAGTCTTGACTGGCTTGACTTCCGGGATATTACTGATCACTGAAGTGTTATTGTTGTAGAGGGGAGAGGAATCCTTTTACTGATAAAGAAGAGTCCTACTTGATTCAGTATATCGCCAAATACTGTCCTGAGAATAAGAATCGCTCAGGAAATAAGTTGTATGAGACCTTGGTAGAGAACGTATGTGCCATTCACTTACCCAAATTAGTCGTCTCTGAGACTTTCTATGTAGCGTCAGAAACTCTGGCCATGGTCAGCTGCTCACTCCGCGAGTGGCTGGAGGGAACGGTATGTTCGTAACAAGGAAAGGTTTGACAGGCGCATCGGTAAATGGCAAGCTAAATCTCTAAGCCAAGAACCAACAAGCACTGCCCCTACGAGCTCTTTTGCACCCCTCCCTTCACAAGCAACTACCTCTGCTGGAACCCCTCGTAGATCGGGCAGTGAACGTCAACCGTTTACACCCAAGGAAGAGGAGCTATTAGTGCAGTACCTCGCGATAGAGACTCGAGACGGATTTCATCGGAAGGGAAACACAGTATACCAACGTCTTGTTTCTATGGTGCGTTTCAAACTTGTCTAAAACAAGACTACGCTGATCTGTGTGCATAGCCTGAGCAATGGCCCTGGGGCAGCGCGCATACCGCTCAAAGCTGGCTCGAGAGATATAGAAGACGCTCTGAGGAATTCGATGCTCGGATACGAGCTTATCAAGACCAGAATGGGATTAAGAGGACGGGGACAGTGGATCATGAGCTTTGGAATAGACTGCCGAGCCTACACCCCCTTGTACAAGGAGATGAAAAAACCGCACAGGAGCCTAGGCGTACACTTCGTAAGAGTAGAAAGCGGCCGGCTGTAAGGGAAGAAGAAGAAGAAGAAGCAGAAGATGGAGGCATACGCCATAAGCGCCAACGGTTAGAGAGGCTAAGCATAGTGGCAGAAAGGGAGGAGGGGGAAGAAGAGGAGGCCCAACGTCGTAAACATAGGAGACAAGAAAAGCAGAAGATGGTAGTGGAGGACCAGGACCAGGACCAGGACCAGGAGGAACTGCACGAGAATGGAGACGGACGTCGTAAACACAGACGAGAAGAGACACAGAAAACAGTAGGGGAAGAAGAAGAAGAAGAAGAAGGGACGCCGACTCCCCAGGGACATCGTCGTGTAGCTCGCCCGTCTATCCCTCAACAGGATGGACCTCAAGTTCCGTCTACAAACGGTCAGAACAAGCCTTCGCGTGCTGTGAGTGAGGTCGGAACGGGGACGTCAGGGCAGGATGCGGTGGACGCAGAAGCACTTTTGGATGAAGTCCCCGATTCTCAGGCTGAAGGAGTTGATTACTCTCCGTATGTTATCCATAATGATAGTTCTCCGGTCACCACTAAACACTGTATTTGTAGGTCACGAAGTCAGGAGCCCGTTGAGGCGATCGACGACGACCTTTATCATCCGGCACTTGAGGTCAACATGGAGGTCGGCACGCAACGAATAGATATGACCCCGCGCACTTCCGGCTCCGCAAACATCCACGCCACTACCACCCAAGAATCGTACATCGTCCGGTCCCTTGAAGTTCCACAAAAGCCTGTAGGCAAGGGGAAACTTCCTCAGGTTTCCCAGGAACCGACTCCACCAACTAGTGACGCCCCTTTGTCTCCTCTACCGTCTCCTACGAAACCGATAAACCCGGAGTCAACTCGACGCGTAGCCTTGCCGTCGAACAAACCTTCTGCGGCGCCCCAGGAGTCACCTATCCGTCCCGTTCGCACAATCCATGACGATATCGCAGAGGAGGAAGACGATAGGTTCGAATCAGCTGTGCCCGCAGCTCAAAGCAGTGTTCCTAGACGACCGGGAGCTCGCCAGCCGCCTGTACGCATTGAAGGAGCTTTCAACAGTGCGTTAAGCAGACCTGGTGGAGCAAAATCATACAAGGGTACCCGTCGTGTGACCGGAGTGGAAGATACTTCGGAATCAGAGCCAGAACAAGAGCCGCACGCTGTTTGGCCTCCTAAGCGCGGCAAGGGGAAGGCTGTGGCGAGGCCTGTGGCTACTGCTGAGAAACCTGCGACTACCGGTTCGAAGGCTTCAGCCAAACCTTTCGTGATTCAAGATACAGAAGCTCGCTCTCACACCGATCTTTCGAAGAACTCAACCGAGTCTGCTACCTCTCGTCCGCTCAAGCAAACGCGTTCAGTCCCTCGACGGTCCCTTTCCCGAGCATCTCTCACAAAGCCATCGAAATCTACCGCTAATGGAGGCACAACTTCCCGAATTCGAGGCAGGCCATCGCTCAATACACCTCAACCGGAAGCAGGCCCGAGCAGGCTAGAACCATCAATCACCGATACCGCAGAACGGCGGCATACTCTCGCCACGCCCGCCCCACACAGGCTTGTCCAGCGACTCAAAGGCAAAGCCCGACATTCGATGCCAGCCTACGCACATCGCCCTTTGGAAACAGACAGTATCGTGTCAAACGTATCCTTCAATGGACGAATCATCACCGCCGAAGACCACAAATACCTCATCGAATCCGGCATGCGCAATATCCTACAGCAGCTTGCGACGAACACGGGGTTCGGGTACGAAGTTGTCGAGAACGTGTGGGGGTTCTGCGGGACTATCGCGGACACGAAGGCGATGCTTGATAGGATGTGCGTGAATGCTACCAAGGGGGCTAATGATGCGTATGAGGAGTTGGGTATTGAAGATAAGGTGCAAGAGAGGGAGAGATCGGTGTTACAGGGCCAGCTTGTCTCCCCTGTGGAGTTGAGCACTAGCGCTGGTGTTTCGAAGGCGTTTATGACTGTGGCTCGTGTGGAGGCTGCTGTTGAGGATGAGTACTGGCCGCCTGACAACTCGAAGGCTGCTATACTTCTTAGGCAGCAGATGAAACAGCAGGAGGAGGAGGAGGAGGAGGAGGAAGAGGAAGAGGCGGCTGAAGGTTTATTATTGGAGGAGGAGCAGGGAGAGGATGAAGTAGAAGAAGAGGGCGAAGACGAAGACGAAGACGAAGATGTCGAGGAAGGGAAACGTGAATATGAAGGCGAAGCGGAACGTCTGGGAGTTGATAAGGAAGCAAATTCTCAAAACGACGAAGAAGAGAACGATTCGAGGTACGATCAAGTTCAGAGGATTCTCGGGTTAGTGATGAAGAATTTCAAGCGGTAACTTTTGTTGTTGACCGATATATAAATACTATGCGGCCCTTCTTATCCGTTTCGGTGTGCCCACGACGTACCATGTTGTGGGATCGGTGACTGTAGACATGCATTTATTGTGATTATTACCCGTAGATATATATATAATTTCCGAATACTACTACTGATACCTGTGAGGGAAACAGCACACGGCATTGGTGGGTAGGTTGGCATGTCTTCCGTCCAATATCCAGCATTGCACGAAACGCATCTAGTTGCATGTAAGCCGTTTATTTGCTGGGGTAATTGAATTATACATGGTTTAAACTACTGTACATTCCATGTTAGCCCCTCGAGGGCAACAAAGACACATTCATCGCGATAGCTCCCATTTCTACCACCAACCACCATACCACCACGGATGACAATCCCCACCATCCCAAGTATACACACCACCATCGCCTACAACCATCTTCGTGTGGTGTATCCACGCGCCATCATACACCTTCTCCACGAGCCAAGCAACGTACGGATGTCTGAGCACCCACTTATGCCACCAGTAGAAATGCCACACATACCCAACCCGGACACGAGGGTTGACGTAGATACGGTTCATACCCATGAGACGTTGCATGTCGTAAGGAAGGAGAAAAGACTCGGAAGAAAAACAGCCTTCGCCTCGAGGAGATGCTCTGAAACGTAGTGGAGGGCTAAGAGCTGGGGATTCCGCGATGGTGTTGGCGAGCGGGTGAGTCGTCGGAGGGGGGAACCACAGCGGCGAAGTAGACAGCGTGCGGTTTGAGCGAAGGTGTACCGGGAGGATAGGGTCAGCTTGGAAGACGACGACACCGTTCCAGCAAGTGGACACAGGAACAGGATCAGCGGACTTGACAGCGGTGATGTCCTCGATATCCAAGAAGAATGGCCAGATCCCGTAAGTCAGTTTTCCAATGCGATCTCGTAGAACCCACATGTCGTATGCGCCGAACTGAGCAAAATCCATAGCGCAAGCCATATCGTAGTTGCCGCCTGCAGTCTCTATAAGCTCTATGAGACTCTCAGGTTCGACGTAGATGTCGTTCGAGAACAGAACTTTGTCGTAGCCCCCATTTTCCACCAAGGGTTCCAGTGCACGGTTCCGAAGACCAGCGAGGAACTCGATACGATTATTCCACTCCATATTTAGAGGCTTAGGGATAGCCGTATCCTGGATGAGTATTCTGCGTTTGACGTCCAGTTTTTCAAGTTCCTCGTCGAGATGTCGCAGTAAATCAGGAGTCTGATCGTCCGAGTTACTTTCCACGATGGACACAGCGACGTTGTCGGGACCAAGATATGCAATGACGTCCAGAAGCGTGTTCGTCCAATACGGTAGAACTTCATGGTTATTGTAGAAATTGGCTGCGATGAATATCTTTTCACCTCTGGCATAACCTATACGGTTTCTTGGACTTTGAGCAAGAGCAGCTCGCAAAGCAGGTTTCCAGCGGATGTCCTCTGCGTTTTCATAGTTCGTGTATCCCCTATATCCCAGGAAGACAATGCTAGCATACAGCAAGATCTGAGCCCACCAGAGCAACGAGCGTGTGTTCAATATACAAGACGATATCTTGGACTGTGAGTTTGGAACACGCTCCCTGACGGGCTGCGATTCCTCCATACTAGTCTCAGTTCGTGGTAGTAACGCGTACTCTTCTCGACCTTGCTCCATGGTGGATATCTGCCTTTCGTGCTTGCAATTATACGCCCACTTGCCCGTATATCGCCTAGCCAGAAGCCAGACAATAAGCTCGTACCCCAGAATCCAAAACAACTGAATGGCTGCCAGTAGAGGGAGAACGACGAGGAACAGCACCCAAGCTGTCCAGATTTTCGGGAACGCAGGATGCCATATTCCTCCAAACTTTTCCTGCCACATCGATAGCATATATCTGTAGAGCAAAACAAATGTGAAGACCTGCTGGATACCAGGAAGCTTGATAACAGTCCACAGGAGGAGGCCAATGCGTCGTCCAATCCAGAGTCCCCGAGAAAGCACGGTAGGCATTGACACAGTCGACGATAGTATTCGCTAGAACACGGAAAAGTGCGAGACGTCGTATGTTGACACTCTTGTCTCCGAGTGTGGAGGTTGTGCTTGAAGTATGAAGCAGTTTCGAGCGAGTTTCAGTGGGACATGAACGTTTCAGTTCAACTTGGGAAGTATCAGACGCGCCTAGCTCCCTTCGGAAGTTGAACTGACTACATTATAATGATGCCCAAACAATGTACTTAATGCCTCCCAAATATATCAAAACTACGAATACTGCAACGTGAAGCCTTTATCGAACGTCGCATTCAGCGCAACATCCAACACCTTGCTCGTCGCATTATACGCCACCGCACCATCCCCAACCCTCTTCGAGTTCACCTTGACACTCTTCGGCGCACCATTAACACCTAACACCCTCACCCTCGCAAGCTTCACACCAAGATCATACCCAAACTCCCCCTTGGCAGTGAGCGTCCCCTTGTCAAACGCAAACTCAACAAGCGTCGTCGAACGCTGCTTAACCGAAACACCATCATCCGCGTACAACTGCCCACTAGCCTTCCCATCCACACCGGGCGCAACGACGATCTCAAAGTCAGTCTTCCTCAGCTCCTTGGTCGTCATCGCGCCCTTTTGCCTCAACGGCAAGACAACCCCACCCTTGATGTGCACGGGAATGGCGGTGTAGTCGACATTGTCGAATGTGACGTTTTGGCCCTGGCCTTCAAACGGCTCTAGGGTGAGGAAGTCGTAGAAGATGTCCTTGGGGAAGTAGGCCGTGACAGAGGTGATGTTCTCCTCTGTCACAGGGGAGACAAGGATAGAGTCACCGTAGAAGAATTGAAGGTCGATGGGGAAAGTGTTGGTGTCTTGAGGATATTTATACCAGAGCGGGTTAAGGACAGGGGTGCCGTCGGTACTCGCCTGGTGGAAAGCAGTGTAGATGTAATCTGTCAAGCGGTAGCTAGTAATATTCTCAAAGTCAGAATTGGTTTTAGATGTATACAAAGGCCTAGAGTTGACATACCGAATATCCAGGACATTACGAGCGGCCTGAGCAACCAAAGGCCAGCGGTAGAATTCCTGGGGACGTCCAATGTCTTGGTTATGCTACCAATGACCAAATCAGAACCACCAACTAGACATATCTGAGATAAAGAGACTTACATTACGCATGAACGGATAGAAAGCACCCAACATCGCCCAACGAGCACAAAGCGTCTCGGTCGTGTTATCACCTACATTGTTCATTCAACATCAGTCCCCACAATTCTCTACGGAATCTTAAAAATCGAATTTTACTCACCAAACCCACAGATATCAGCACCAACCATCGGAACATGATAAACACTCGCAAATCCCAGTATACCAGCGATCGAATTTCTATAATGGGGCCAATCGCTCAAATTGTCGCCTAGCCACTTGCCAACCTTGGCACCGGCACCAGCGAATGTCGAGCGCGTGATGACGAGGGTGCGTTTGCCTGGACGACGCTGTTCCATAGCTTGTTGCGTGGCGGTGGACATCATGGTGCCATACAAGTTGTCTAAGACGGAACGCGGTCAGCAAACAGTGATTATAAGGATGAACAGCAAAGGGAGAGTAGTGAGGGTAAACGTACGGGCATCGTATTCGATAAGACCATTAGAGTGTAAGGAGTCGACCCAGGCAGTGCGATCGGACAAGTTTCCTCCACCAGCATGGTTCTCGATGGCGTATGGTGGGACGAAGAGGTTATCTCCAGAGTGGTCAAACGCAAACTGGCCATCACGTTTCGTGTGGGCCTGGCTGGTTTGCGGGAAGGGAGGAATGCTCTTGTCGGGAGGGGGAGTAGTACGGTTGGGAGGAAGGTTTTGCTCGATGGCTTGCTGGAACGGGTCTGTGCATGGATATACGCAGAACTGCACATAAATTCTGCGTCAATATTCGATGAAAGTACATCCAACTAAGTGGCGCTTACGCTTGCAGGGTCGTTCATGTCGATCCACGCGCCGTCGATGTCGATACCATTCTTCGGGTTGTAGAACAAGTTGAATTCATTATTCCAGTAACTAAGACAAGCATGCATCAGCTGTCACTCAATTTGCCACAAAGATGGATCGAACACTCACGTTTGTGTCTGCGGGTTGAACCAATCAGGGAACACGGTGACGCCTGTATGCGTGACATCACATTAGCTTTCTACTATATGGCCACTCCAAGAAAATGTTGAACAAGCGTAGAACGTACCAGGCCAGACGGCACCGAGACTGTAATTCTTTCCATCACCGCTTTTGAGCCAGATGTCCATGTCTGTACCGCGATTGAACGGGCCATAGTCCTCACCAGGGAGGTACGCAACAGCAGGATCGGTCATGAGGACTACAGAGCGTAAAGTTCAATAATCAGCGTGCCGGTTAGGCACAGCTTCGTTGAATACCAACGAGGTCACGTACCATAGTATTGATCATGCGTGTGAAGGTAGTCAACAATTTCACGCATGCGGTCCAGAGGGAAGTAATCTGGGTCGACAGTGAATATCCTTCGGCGGTCCATGTAATCTAGCAAAGCGACAAGGCATCATCAGTACAGAACATATAACATCTGTAGAAAAAAAGATGCGAGTCATTAAAAATATATACGTACCGATGTCAGTCCACATGGTCTCGAGAGGAATGTTCGCTGCAGAATAATTGGTGATGACATGTGCAACGTCCAGGTAATCTGTTAGGAATAAGTTCCGGTGTCAACGAAAAATGCACGGCGTAACGCTTCAAACAATGAATAAGACGTACTTTGGTAACCGAATCGGCATTGGTGGAAACCGAGCGACCAGTACGGAACCTCAGCAGGAGTGCCTACGATCTCTGCATATTGGCGAGGCAGCTCTGTAGGATCCGTAGTGGAGCCCGCCAGGAAGTAGAAATCGAATACACCGCCTATAGCGTTGTACTCGAGCGAGGTGCCATCGGTATCGTTGATTTTGACATCCAGGCCGTTCGAGTTCGCGAGGAAGACACCGTGAGTACCAGTGGTGCGATGCTCAAAGTAGATAGGATGGTTGCCGTACAAATTTTCCCCGGTAGGGACGCCGTATGCATCTCGAGACCAGAAAGTGCGGGTCGTGTTGAATGTTGGCAGACGGAAAGGATCTGTGTGTTCGCCTAGACCGTAGATGTTCGCCTGGTCAGGCAAGTCGGTCTTCAAGCGAAGGTATTGGGGTTCAAAGATGATAGGATGCTTTCCAGTCGTGAACAGGACTTCATCATTCGCGCTTCGCACGATAGAGAATGAGAAGGGGGAAGTAGTGTAGTTGAAATGAATGTCGGCATGTTCTGGAGAAACCGACTTGTCTGCCTTTGGTCGAGGCAAGACGGAGGCGGGGATTTCGAACCGCTTTTTCGCAGCATCAGTGATCTTGACGTGAATGCGGGACTCTAAGCGTTGGGTTTCGTTAGCCGTTGCAATACAATAAACGTAGACGCCAATACGTACTGGTCTCATAGGTGACCTCGAGCTTCAGTTTCTCGACGTCCTGGCCAAAGACGTTGCAAGCGGTACCAGCCAAGGTAAGGCTGGCGGTGAGCGTATTGCCATGGGTCGCAACTGCTGTAGCATTGTACCCTGGGCACGCGTCGAGGACGTTTTGGTCTGTGAAGGTCGCGAAGGCGATGCCGGCGTAGACAAAGGCCAGGAGAGGGAGTGAAGAGGCCTTCATGGCGGTAGATGAAGGTCAAGACCTGGTCCTCGGGCTCTCTGCATTTCGACCATCGTCCTTATATACGCGAATGGGCGCTACTTGGGAAGTTCGTATGTATTGGCGTCAGCTGAGGTGCACTGAAGTCAGGGTAGGTGGGCAGGGAAGTTGATCAACGCGAAGGAGCGCGTCACGGTAAATTAGAGTTCCCTATTTGGTATGTGGTCACGAGGTATGGGCGCTAAACTGGCTACCACAAGGCTAGAACAGTTATCAGATAATCCGACCTCCTCCGCTCACCAGTACCACCCAGATCTAGTGGTCTATCTCTTTCTCCCGGACCACAATCCACTTACACCCCCCTCTCCTACCCCCCTCTGGCATCTCCCTCTTAACTCTCCCTGTAACGACCACCATGTCCACCCACCAGGGTTACCAGCATGCAGACCACTCATGCTCACCAAGCACACTCTATGAACCAGTGCAACAGCATGACTCAGACGAGGAGATTTATATCGAAGAGGACCTCGATCCCCTTCTTCTCCGCCCTCAAGAGCAAATCACTCCCGCCAGGACACACCTCATCCGAGCACTCGCATTGCTCTGTGCTTGCTCACTGAGCATAGGTAGCCACTAGTAAGCACAAATGTCCGTCGAGCTCGCAACGGAAAATTGTTGACCGCATATAGTGCATCGTATATCCTTGGTCCCCTCAAGTCTCGTCTCTCACGAGAGATGGGAACGGACAACACCGAATTCTCACTCCTTATTTCCGCGTTCTCACTGAACAGTACATGGACACCGTTGGTGGGAGGCGTGCTTGCCAGCCGGTTTGGCACGACGTTCACGAGCATTTTGGCTACGGGGGTGGTGTTCCTAGGTACGTGGGACACACGTGCTTGCCTTCTCAGGATATTTTAACTTTCATATGTGTTAGGACAACTGTTCTTGCTGGTCGGCAACCTTTCCGGTAGCGTTCGCATGATGGCATTCGGGATGTTCGTCTTTGGACTTGGAGTTAGTCCGCTCGCTGTCGTTCAAGAAACCATTATCGTTCGATTCTTCAAGTCTCACGGTCTTGGGGTTTCGCTGGCCCTGGGTCTTGTCGCTGGGAAAGGCGCATCGTTTGTAGCTGCGCGCACATCGTACCCCCTGGCAGAGTACTTCGGACCCCATGCCCCTTTCTACGCCGCCACCGCTCTTTCGGGCATCTCTTTCTGTGTCAACTTGGTTTATCTTTCTGCTTCAAAGTGGCTGGTTCGTGGAGCAGGTGCAGAGCTGGAGGCGTCCGAGCTACATGAGGAAGCTGCTCACCAACAAGCCGAACATGTGCGAAGCGGTTCCCTTCACAATCTGAGCGAAGCCGAGGCCCTCAAGGAAGTTGCAAAGAGGCGTATAGTCAATCTCCGTGATATTACAAAGCTCGGCGATATATTTTGGGCGTGAGTCACCTCCGCTATCTGACTAGGCAAAACGATAACCAAACGTCCATCAGTTATATCGGTCTCAATGTACTTTGTGGAAGTATCTGGTCGCCGTTCACACACCTTTGCGCGTTCGTATAGCTCTTAGCCAATCATCTCACATAATCATACTGATAGCTGTTCTAGAAACATCATCGAGCGACGATACAAGCTTGGTGAAGCGGACGCGAGCACCAAGGCATCATATCTCCTTGCAGGAAGTGTTATTCTGTACCCCGTCGTAAGCCACCATGCAATCTTTCCCCCGCGCCAGTGCTAGATTCTCTATTAGACCGGCTACATAGTTGATGCTCTGAAGAGGCATCACATAGTCGTCCGACTATTCACACTTTCCTCATGTTTGACACTTCTCTGCTTCGTCTGGCTTGTGCTACCTCCCCAAGCCACAGGAACCCCAATCCCAGCTATCTTTTCGTTCGCTTTGGGCCATGGGTTCTCACCGCGTACGTAGCTGCTTCCTGATCCTGACAGCATGACCTCATCATGTGTGGCTTCTAGTGCTCCTTGTCGTGCTCGTCCCTGAGATCGTCGCTTCCAAATATGTGTCGACCACTCTTGGGGCGCATAAAGCTGTACGTGAATTTTAACACGTTCGCCTGAAGTAGTCCAACTCATAACATACAACTTTTGCGCAGCTCGAGCAAACCGGATCCACCATTTTTCAAACCCTCGCAGGTCTCTCTCTAGATATCAAGAGCAAGAAGCACGCAGAGAAATTCGCTTCTGCAAATGGGGACGAGAGAGACATCCAATTCCTCTTGAACATCTTCCTCCTCCTTAACGCCCTGCAACTGTCCGCAATTGTTGGCCTTGCACGCCTAGACCGCAGGCAGAAGCAAGCTGGTGTTAGACTGTCCTCTTCCCTCCTCCCATCTATTGCAGAAGTGGCAGGTGGCGAGAGTAGTGCTATCGATGGCCCCAACCAAAACTTAAAAGAACCAGTGGACGAATGGCAAGAACACGACACTTCATTGTCTCCTGAGCTTAGGCACGGTACCATTAGGAACATCCACTCAATCAACTACCCTACCGGCTCTCGCTCCACCTCGCATGTGTCCGAGTCGAGTATACCGTTGTTGGCTGAATCACACAGCGGCTCGGCTCGGACCAGCAGGTATTTGATCGACACTTCGAGTAATAGTAGGGTTGTTCGAACGAAGAAGGAGGTTAAGAGGGGTGAGTTTTTTGCCCTGGTATCTGGTTGTGCTATCGCGTTTGCGTGGGTACTCTTCATGGGCGTTGCGTTGGTTAGACTTAGGAGTAAGGAAGAGAGAGGCATCAAAATGTAGGGGCTTTGAGACCGCGTTATAGAGCTTTTGAGGGACACTATTTATGTCAAAATTAGGGTGTATGTACATTAATTACGAGAATTGATGTTTAACAATTTGTACCACAGATGTACTGTAAGTACCCTTGAGTAGGAAGCGAGCCTGACCTCGACCCATTCGACCGGTGGCTAACCACTGACTACTATAAGCGCTCCAATGTGCAATCTGTGATCCATGTTATGTGATCTGCAATAATTCCCGGTGGCCTAGGCTCTAGATATGACTGAGGGTGCTGGAAGCGAAGTTCTAAAAATCTTTCCATTTCGGGCAACTGTCTGTTATCTCCCAGAGCGCTTCTCCAACAATCGATATCCCAAGATCATAACCAAGATGTCCGAGCCAAATACTTTCCCTTCAGTAAGTCAATCAGGTCCGTAAAATAATAGTAAATGCGAGGCAAAGGTATATCTAACGGTGATTACATACAGATATTGTGAAGTCTTCGAGATTCTGGAAAGAGGATGGGGACTTCGTCCTTGTTGCCAAGAATGAAGCGTTCAAGGTCCACTACGACCGCATATCAACACCTAAAATTCGTGGATTGCCGTACGATATCACTCTAGAGCCGAGCTTTGGTCAGCGCGTGGCTAGGCTACCAAGCGAGGTTGACCCAGCGGATTTCACGATCTTCCTAGAACACCTTTACAGAGAAATGTAGGTGAGGTCTCTACACGGGTTTGTTTAAGCCACAGATTAAGTGGCGTACTAATTTATTACAGTGATGAAACTCAGCTCACGGAAAGTGCGTCACTTGACCGACTATGTGCTCTCATTCGAGTTTCCTCGGACGGTCAATTGCAAGATCCAGATGTTTACGCGTCTGCGCGTTCGGATCTCGAGCAGTCCTTGAAGCCAGACGCGATAGGCTCTCTAGAAGAAAACTATATAGGCAACGCAGAAGACATCCTCAGCGTAGTACTACACTACGACATCACCTCCGTAAGTCTTCACCCCTCTCTCCAATTCATCTTCCAGATCCAAATCCTCACACTACTCCCACCCCACCCCAGCTCCGAAAACGTCTCCTCTACACAGTGTCTACAACCTCTCACTTTGACTCTGGACCTTCCTCACACCCATCTCTCTCTACCTCAACTACGACCCTCCTCGCCTCCCTCCAAGACAACCTCATCTCACACTTCACACCTATCCTCTTCACCGTCGCCACTGCCTCCCACATGGCATGCACAGATGTCTTTGCAGAGAAATGGATGCCCCTCGTTATTGGCCCGGCGTTGGAGACTAGTGGACTATGTAGGCCTGTGGAGACGTTGAGAGGGATTCAGGAGATTGAGTGGGAGAAGGAAGGAGTATGTGAGGAGTGTTGTAAGGAGAAGAGGGAGGAATGGGAGGGTGAGATTAGGGTGATTTGGGAGAAGGTTGATGGGTGGATATGAAGAGGGTGTGCAATAGAATTACAGATGCGAAAGAAATACCGTGCTGGTGGCGACTGAACCAAACATGGCATGCGTTACGGTCAAACGTGCGCTCTAGCCTGAGCATGACCGTTGATTCAAATTCAATTGCTAGCAAACTTTGGGAGCTCTTCACTCGTAATCTATATTACAAAGACTAGATTTCATACTAGCTCTCTTCAATCTTAGGTCGTCTACAGATACGCCTGAACAAAGATAGCAAATAAGCACCCGTCTAACATTCATTGAGTTAGTATTTTGAAACGCACCGCTGCATTAGCAGGACTCGCGACACCACCCAGACTACACACAGCCACTACTCGTCAGCAGGTTGCTATTTTTACAAGGGCAGTTAAGACTTACACATTTAAAGGCCATGACGTAAAGAAGAACGTATATTTATTGGCTTCGTGGCATGCAGCGGCTAGTTTCTCGAGATCAAAGAATTCTCCTGGTAAAGTTCAAAGCGTTCTAGTAGATAAAAGACCGCACAAGCTGGTAGAATAGTACGTACCTATTGGCATACCCCACAGACTAGATATTATTTTAGTATCAATTATCTAGTATAACTGCGATATAGCCACGCACCCTAGGAGAGTCTAAATGCCAGATAGTGAGATGAGTGTGTGCTATTTAGAAAGCTGAATGGCTCAAATTAAGTAACTTGCCTCGTGTAGCATTTGGCTTCCCGAAGCAGGCCAGCGCTAGTAAAACGATGTAATTTCTCGAAAAGAAGATAGGAAAGTAGACCATACCTCGAAAGACGGCTGGTCAGATGCAATAGCAGCGAAGTGGTTATCCCTAAGCCAAACATCCGTGAGTAGAACTACAAATATTAAGAAAAACAAAAATGATGAGTTTACCAAAGGAACCGCTTCGCCGCCTCCCCATTCTCGATCCCCGCACTTTCGCCCACCGTCAGCACGATCATCTACACGTATAAAAATGATCACCAGAGAAATTCAGACTTACAAAGTATCAGGTCTCGAATTCAGTGCCTCTCTCTCCGCCCTCGTTGCAGCATACCACTTTTGCGTGGATCCCCCACGAAAGAGCAAAATATCACCCGTACGAAACTCAACGCCTTGTGCCTTTGCACAGGCTTCCAAGTCGCTTATAGGAATCTCGTGAGACGTCCAAGGGTCATATGGCAGTGGTTTCGTGCCGTTGGAGGTGTAAAACTTGACCAGATCTAAAAGAACACCTCGGCCGCAGATTCCGTGTTCGGCCCAGTCTACAACGGAGTGAATAAACCGATTTGTGTGTCAGTGATTTAAGCATGCAAGGGATTGAGATGGAACTCTCTAACTATGTATCCCGAGGCGGACGTTGCTTTTAGTGATATCCTCTGGATCGGTAATGAAAGTATGTCCCCGTTTGAACGAGCCAGTCGGTGTACTATAAAAGCGAGTCAGAGTCATCGACAGATCGACTGTAATAATTCGCAGATATACTTGTTGTAGAAAACGTCATGTCCTCCGAGGACACCGCAGTGACGCAAGCCGTCCCATTGAGTGCTTGATTGAGTGTTCTATTTCAACGGTAAAACAGTTATCGCTGAGACGATCGGAATGCGATACGTACTATGTGAAGAGAGTCATCATTAGCGGCAGAGGCTAGCATCCACGAGTGGTGAATTGGAGGCTGACGGCCAAAGGAGGGCTGTAGCAGCCACAATTCAGTAGAAGAATAAAACAAAGACTATGTATCTTAATTGGAGAACCACGAACTTTCCCGGGAAAATTGATAGGTCTGGGGGACGGGGGAATAATGAGGTCTAGGAAGAGACAAACAGCAAATTGTGCTTACAAGTTTAAGCTGATCATTTTCCCGAACCTGGAAATATTGTCATTGGTCTGTTTAAGAGCAGAGAGTTTAAACCATAAAAGAGCAGCCTTACTTGACTTCCTTCACCGCGTCGGCCACCACCTGCTCCGTGAGTAGATTCACAGTACCTAACTCATCGTCTTTTCCCCAAACATCCCAAGCACAACCCGTATATTGGTGGAAATCGGGGAGCTCGTCGAATGTGGGCAATTTCTTCGTAGTAGTCATCGTTATACGGGAAGTGGGGATGAGTTGGGAGGATAAGAAGTTGAGAAACCTGGACTTAATAAGTCTCCTTCCTTGCCCACTTTAAACCAGACAGCGCGGAAGCCGGGTTACATGTTTCCAACAGAAGTCGTCACGATTGAATGCGAGCTTTGACAGGCACCACTACACCCTGAGAGCAATGTGACTCCAGGATGACGCGTTGACGAATGAGCAATGAATGCAGCGATGTTTCCGTCGCCTAAAATCTTCGAAGCATTACACCGTATGGTCTATTAGTAAGTACGGGACGAAAATATACTAGTGTGATACAAACATCATCCTCGAATGAAGGGATGTACGAGAGCCTCCTTCGGGGTGATTCTCTTGGCCGGGTCAAGTGCAAGGCACTTATCCAAAAGATCAATGAAAGAGGTCAGAGTCTTCAATTCATCGTCCTTCAATTTTGCTGAGCTGGGTGGCATAAGTCGCGCACGCAAGTCTCGGGAGGGCTTCGTTATGTGAATTTGTCGCACCACGTTCTATAACAGACTCATCAGCATGACAGGATGTCCGATAAAACTCTCATGACTTACTGCGCCTGTCACGCGGTCCGTCTCGACACTTTGGAAACCACCCAAGTCATCGAAGTAAACGTCTCCAAACTTGGCCTTCTTGATCATCTTGGAATTGAAGCGGCCTTTCAACTCCATCATCAGCAGGAGCATTTGATTATTTGAACGGCCTGGGAATAGTATCTTGCCCGTGTATAGCTCGTATAACGTGCAACCTATTGACCAGATATCTAGTGCAGGGTCATAAGGGACTCCCAGGACTACACATCAAGGAGTCAATACCACAATTCAACCATAAAGTTATCCCACTTACTAATTTCTGGAGCCCTATAGAAGCGACTGACGAGATAAGGAGTGATATCGTTCTCAGAGGCGTCAGACGCTGAACCTAGATCGCATAACTTTAGCACCGTTTTATGCTCATTGACCTATAATACAGATGAGTCTTCACCACGAGCAACAAGAGAACGCACTCACAAGAATATTATCTGGCTTGATATCCGCGTGCATGATGTTGCACTTGCGTAGCAAACTCATAGCAAGGAAGAGTTGAAGGCCGTATGCGCGAACGGCCCGGATGTTTAAGCCTACATCTTTGCCGAATCGCTTCACAACATCTCGAAGGTTCATGCTGTCAAACCTGCAATGAGCAACGATGGTTGTGTATATGGTAAGTTGACACCCACCTTAGTGACTCAAAGACAAGACAGAGGTGACCACGATGTTCAAACGTCCGATCGAGACGCACAATGTGTTTCTTATCTTCCGGGTCAGCCTGTCCGAGCTTCTGCAAGATCTGGGCTTCCTTCTGACCAGCCCGATACCTGACAGACATTAGAGTTAGGCATGAAATAACATGAAAAGGACGAATTTACATAGACTCTTGTGATCGAATGATCTTGATTGCAACTTCCCTGCCGGTTTCTCCGGGTTCGCCTTGTAATACACGAGCTTTAACAACATTTGCGAACATGCCCTTACCCAAAGATGAGAACACCTGATAACGTCCTCCGTCAAGCTGCTCGCCAAGAATAACCTGGTAGTAGCCTTCGGGATCGGATGCAGAATCCAGTGTTGTGGTGATAAGGGCGGGTGCAGCTGGCTTTTTCTGAGAAGTAAACAATTGAGCAGGGGGTTCGGATGACTAAACAATGAGACAATACCCACGACGACCCGTTTAACTTTCTTGATCTTCTTCTCGCCTGTGAGAGCAGCGAACATATCGTCAACATCTTCCTCCTCTTCCTCCTCGACTTCTTCTTCCACCATTTCTACGTCATCGGCGTGGGTATCTTGAGCTCCTAGTACCCGCTTCTGCTCGTCTTCTCGACGATCTAGACTCGGGTCATAATCCGCAGCCGATATCTGCTCTCCAGAGTTGGGCTCCATCTGCACTTGTGCCTTGGCGTCCTCCTCTTCATCTTTCGAAAGCTCAAAGTTTCCGGGTGCAGGAGATGCAGACATTGATTCGCGCTTGCCTGGTAAGAATGATGAGGTTAGTGCTAGGAAGCTGACTCAACGGAAATTACTGACTAGAAGCGATATGTAACTCGGCGAGTTCGGGTGTGGCGTGAGCACTCTGTGGTTGAGAGATGTTGTCAGAACGTGCGCTGAGGGCAGGCGGTGGTATCACTGCACTGCTAAGTAGCGGAGACGGAGAAGCAGCTTCACTGGTATTGATGCTAGATAAACCAGCGTACTTGGCCATGATTGCCTGCCTTCGTGCTCTCCTAGCAGCCAAGGTATCTTCTACTGATGGAGGCGACACAGCGAGGTCTATCTCCGGTACCGGTTCAGGCTCTAGCTTCTCCTCATTGGTGGTCCGAGGTGTCGCTGGTTTTGAGACGACTGTCGGTACAGGGCTGTGACCAGGAGAAATCCTACATAAATGTGTCAGAGAGCGTGTATATGCGTCAGAAGATGCTCCGGGCTTACGACACTCACTCTCCTTCTTCTTTCTCGGACTCGTCCTGAGGCCGCGGCGTCCCATTCGCAAGACCGCCGACGTGACCGTTGGAGCGCGGCGTAGCAGGACTACGAGATGCATTCCTCCTCGAGTCCTCTCTCCTCAAGGCCGGCTCTCTATCTCTGTCTCTACCCCTGTATCGGTCGTGTTCCCTGTCTCTGTCGCGATGATGCCTCCGATCTCTGTCGCGGTCGTCGCGGCGATCTCTCTCGTGTCCATGGTCACTGGGTCGTCGTCGCTGGTCATAATTTTCACTTCTAGGACGTCTATCGTCTCTTCTTCTATCAGCACTACTTTTCCTTTCCGAAGCAGGCGACTTCAGGTAGACGTCCCGCCAATCTTTGGTGGAAGAATCCTCTCGAGGTCGTTTGTAAGAATCTGTGCCATTACTCCCCTCCCAAGGCCGCTTTGATCCTGATGGTACGTTAGTCATTTTTCAAGCACTGGGTTTTACAGAAGTCCGCACGATGAAAAACAAGCTGGACTTCGATGTAGCAGGAGGTGTCGTCGCCGTCGGTGGTGAAGTTGCTAATCGGGCGCTAGAGATGATTTGCCGCCTAGATTTCGTATTAGACGCCGGATAAACCACCGCGACTGTAAGGGGCAGTCAGAAGCAGTATTCTCGCATCTTCCTCCAAATAAAGTACACGATACATTATATTAACTAGATAAAATACACTACGTGGTTGACAAACCGCTCATGATCTTTCCGGCCAACTCATTTGGACTAACGACCCGCTTGGTGCACTTGGACATACGGATGGCCAGCACAGTCGCAAGTAAATGCTTGCACTACAAACTCAGATACGGGTGTTATTAAAAATCTGATGTCATTTAGCGATTTTCTTACCATGTATTGAGTGTCAGATGCTAGTACTGAATAAGCAAACGACGGACAAGTACAATACGCCGTATGTAGAGAGGTCTTGTCTGGCCGCCCGAGGAATACGGAATAAGTTGACGTTGTTCCAAGAACTTCATACTTGGTATGCTTCCAGGGTGTATTGTACAATATGACTAGGTGATGAACACACTAGCTGTCAACTTTTTTTACGCTGCAGCACGGCGTTGAAAGAACATACCACTGTCCCGATCCACCAAATCCAGCGCGGCCAATATCAAGTTATCGTCAAGGAAGAACCTGAGTTTTTCTATGAATTCATCCTCTGACAGAAGCGAACTTTACTACGCTGCGATGGATACTAGTCGAGGAAACGCACCTTCTTCAGGAGAGTCCAGTATGTCGAATGTGTTCAGCGCAGTTTCGAGTAGCGGCATGAGGTTTGTAGGTAAAGACATCATTACCACAACCACATAAAATCTAGGCGAAATACTTCGGGAAATGACAGAAAGAAAGTGGCCGTGGCCGTTGGTGGTTAGCTTGAACTACAGTCTATCCTATTTCGGGCAGGAAGTTGAATCAATCTGGAATAACCGATCTCACGTGGCTACGGGGATCTACTTACAGCCTGCTCGGTGTTTTGGAACGCGACTCTCAACCTCTCCTCTACTTCTACCCAGACCATGGACTCGAGATTCTAAAGTCTACACCAACATCTTTGTTTTTGCTTTAATATTGCTCAGTCATACAAATCGCATACAACATGGCGCGTTGTAGGCCAGTCTTTCCAGCTCCCGATCCAAGTCCTGCACCGCCAGTCACCTTGCCTTCTTCACTCTCTACCTCAGCGACGGAGTCCCAGCATAATCTCATCCAGCGTGTGGCCAAAGCCCATGCTGAACTGGAAGCTTTGCCAGATGAGCTTTCTCCTCCATCAAGGTCACCAAGCCCAGTATCGTTGTCTCGGGTAGCTCTTCTCCGTGACAAGATTGCGGAGGCGGTAGCCGAGGCAGGCAGTCCCGCTAACCCCAGCTGGGCACGTGTTCCAAGAATTCTACGTATGGCCTGTACGAGCCGCCTCTACCGTGGTGTCCCTCCAGGAGTACGAGTTGGAGAGCGTGTCGAGGCCGAGGTCGGTAAATATAAGTGGGTTCTTCCGGACACTGCTGAGGAGTGGGGGCGCTGCGAACGGGAGTGGGAAAGGAGATTTCTGGGCACTTCTAAAGGCGACGGTCAATCATCAAAGTATTGGGCCCCCGAAAATGTCGAGCCTCACCGATCGGAAGAGGGAGCGGCGGAAAGAACGCCTTCCAAGGCCGAATTGGTTCGCGACAAGGTGAGAGCATGGCAGGCAAGTATTGTGTCGACCGTGGAGAGCGAAAGCGCAAACATACCTGAGGTCACGGACACAGCTTCTATTAAGGCTGCGGACCCCTCGGATAATGCTCAGAAAGAGATGAAGCAATCTCCTATCTCCTTTCCTGTTGCAAAGCCCTCTGTAGTGGCCGCTGGTAAAAGAACAGAGAAGCTTCATCAGCCATTACTGTCTCTCCACGACAAGCCTCTATCTTCCCCACCAAAACCCGGAGCCGAACCTGTCGTACTCGTGCCATCGTCAAATCCAGATCCTGTTCGCATTGCGGATATGTCAGAAATGGTGCGTTTCTTGTCGCATTCACATCGTCAGCATGATGAAATAGTTTCAGTCATTTCTTCCTCCTTCATTCCCACCTCAGTTGGTTACGTCCACACCAGACAAGACAAAAGTCATCAAACCCAGATCGAAGCCCTCCCCGATTTTACCATTGAGACCAGTAGAATCTTCCCCATCATCTACTCCACGATTGCCCAATTCAACGGCTGGCCATATTCTGCCACCCATGCCTTCATCTTCGAGCTTGCCTTCAACCCCACTGCGCTCGAATAAACATTCGCGCCCTTTAACACCGGATAATAGTTCCATTATTAGCCCGGATGAGCACCTGAAGAAGCCACGGATTGAACTCGAGGAAAGCCCAATAAGGCAATCCAGCGCGCAACCCCCTCCGTCTACACCACCACCTGCTACCAGCCCTCGTACACCGTCTCCGTTGATACGCAGGGGTCTCGGGAACGCAAGAGGAGCTCCACTACCTACCACACCTAATAATAAAGCGTTACCAACTCTGACCGAACTGTTAGCTTCCACACGGAGATCGCGGCCACGCCCACGTCCTCCTTCTCGAAAGACCAAACGGGCCACTGTATTCTTGAACACAAAGTCTGCAGGAAGGGCGACGACCCCAAATGCCGAAGAAACCCGCGAACCGTCTCCTGCCCCCACAGGGGCTAGCCGAGCAAAGACGGTATTTTCATCTCCGGCCTCTGGCTCTTCTGACTCACCACAGTCACTAAGTAAGCGTCCTCGATCGCCTATCTCACCGTTGTTCTCCCACACGTTCGCACCGCCGTTCGCATCTACACAGCAGACCGGTGCAGGCGCAGGCGGCTTTGGCGGCATGGGCGTGAGCAGTCAGCCTCATGGTATCGGGCTTGCGAGTGGTAACGGCGGGATGGTGGGAATGGGTTACAACTCTCAGTTTGACTTGGAAGGTCAGATTGGCGAAGTCAGTGATCTCTTGGAGAGGGATGTCGATTTCGATGGATGGTTGCGTGACATTCCAGAGGTCGACGCTGAAGGGTAGTTGACTATTCCTTGCATATTGATAAATCTTACTCGCTTTCTTGTATATTGGCGTTGTGGTTTACCGTTTCACATATGATACTGTATCAATCCTACTCAATGCTTTCAAGTTCGTCTTCCGGCGGCGCCGATTATTCTTCGATACTCTATACAACCCCATCACGGATCTAAGGGGGAATCGGGGGAAGAACGAGCATGTAATGATAAATCATTGACCACAACGGGCTTTTGCCACGGCATGTGTACAAAGAACGATTAGTGATGCTTGTCGCTAGTCAAGCTGTTCATACCCCGCGAACAGTCAATCAAGTCTCAGTTGCTTCAGGATACAGATTGGGAACGGCTAACAAACTCGATGGGAGCGTAGGCACGAGTAGATCAAAAGAAGGAGCTTGTATATGCAATGTACATCCCAGAGATCTGATACCACCCGCATTCTATGTTAGGGTATCTCAAACGAAATTAATTCAATCAAAGGTACTTCACCGTTCTGGCTACCAGTGCCTTTTTTACCATCCGCAGATAGATAATCCGTCTCAGTTCTGACGTCATGCCTAAAGGGTTATGCGAATGCAACGCGCTTTCTGGTACTTCCTGAGCCACCTAGTCTCTTACTGGATGCATCGGAAGCCGATGGCTGTCGTACGGAGGACCGGGAAGTTGTATTCTCCTCGACGCCCCTCTTACGGGCCTTCATTTTTTCACGTTTTGCACGGGCCCTTTCGGCCTTCAATGCATTTTTGACTTGTTTCTGCGAATATTTGTGCCGTGAACCTCGATAATATATAGCAATGGTATAAATGCAGTTTTACCAATTTTTCCTTTGAAGCTGACCTCGGCTTCGGATCGGAATGCACAGATTCCTGTACGCGTCGAATTTGGCCGATGAGTTCTGACTCCAATCATATTTGAAAGAATTAGTCATACATACCTGAGCTACATGGCGATTCTTGGCGGCCTTCTTGTTTGATTTGTCCTCTACTGTGCCTGCAATGGCGCTGGCAAGCTCGAGTGCAGTGTCCTAACGAACATTGAACATCTTGATGATCAGCTCCAAGGATTTCAGAATCATCGCGCCACCTTACTTTTGAATCTACAAAGGTCTTCGCCTTTTTACTTTTTCGTTTCGCCTTGTCCAGGCTTTCTGAGGGTAACATCGCTAGGGTAGGTAGTGCATGCACAGAGTCAAGGGAGATGGGACGGCAACCCCAAAGATCTATCTTCCAATCAGCCCAATGTCCTAAAGGGGAAGGTGTTGTATTGGAGATAGAAAGGACGCGCGAAATTATGGTTCAGCATCTGAAACCCTCAGCGCTGGACCAGGGCAGTAAAATGGCATTATGCCGCTTCCTTGTAATCCGGCCTCATAGTGGATATCTACCCCTCGATTTTCCTGGATGCTCTGAGTGCCCTTTGTGTAGTCAACTTCCGATCATTCCGAACACAGAGCCAAATAGAGAGCGAAGCGCGCTGTGCGTTACACTACGAGTCGAGGTTTGTTCAGAACAGTGATGATCTCGAGAGCACTAACCCTCGAGACCCGTTGTAGGTATCCAAAATAACCACACAGCCCGTGCAATTTGTGTTTTAGTCTCTTAGTCGGCCCCACTTATTCTCCGCGAACCATCATCGTGCAGGTTGTAGTGCACTGCGAGGAGTAGCATGATCCTCTTCTATTGAGGGAGTTCCCAACCAGGTTGTATCCTACCGCTAGCCGAGTACAACCACTATTTAGGTAGCTGGATACACCCTAGCAGTGTCGTTTCTCTGCCGACGGCAAGAACCCTTCAAGGAACTTGCACCACCGATGCCCGTAATATCTCGCCTGTGACCTGAGGTATGTCACTTCTTCCTTCCGTTGTTCCTTCGGTACCAACACACCCAATATTTATATCAACAGATTGGTCGTCATGTGCATCTATATACCTCATCCTCTTGGCAATGCTATACCCGGCAATTCCAGTCTTATTAGGTCGCACAATCTGAGCTCCGCTGCGACTGACTGTAATTCTTCCTCTGGGGAGTATATTTAGTGGACCCAAAGGCCGTGGATGTACGGCAAGAGGTGGCCATATTTTGTTCCCTCTTTTGCCTCTGTCTCTATTATCTCCAGCTCTGAACCTCATACAATGTGCCACAGAAGACAGTAAGTGGCACAGTGCTATTCAACCATTCCGAGACACTCACATCTTGACATAGGGTTTGCTACGTCTATCGTCGGTGTGGCCATGCATACGGCATGGTAAGCATGTATTCAATATGCGTCAGTGTTATGCGTACACATTGACTATCATCGCCCTCGTAGCCAGACGAAATGGTCAGTCTTAACCTCATACTACATCGATCACGAAGCACTCATCCAAAGAACTTATCATAGATGACATGCAAGAGCCCTACATGCAAGTTTAGCCCTGCACACCCAGCCACCTGTACGGGCTCCCAATGCAAACAAACATGCTGGCAATAGTCTGTGTCTCAATGTCGTTTACCATGCGAGAGCCGAACAGCTGATATCATTTGATTCGTCCTAGCCGCCAGCCATCTGAACAGTACTGTGAGGAATTCGTGATCCAACCTCGATGTCAAATTTCTCTAACAAATTATCAAAGCTCCCCAGATCGACGAGCTTTGTCCTGCTTGTACTCGCAATCAGCACTGATGACTACGCTGGAGAGAATGCATGATACCCGATCAGATGTACCTTACCTGCTCATAATTACAGATTTACCTTTCTACTGTATATGTTGTTCCATATAAGCACGTCCTGTATGATATTGTTGTTGTATGATATCGATCGCTTTTGGTTTTCCCCATTAATCGCCATCAAACAGTATACCAACTATGCATGAAACTTTCAAGTCAACATGTCTTTATGACAACAGGTTTAAAATGCCTGCAACCCAGAGAGAAATCAAGAAAAAAAGTAGGCGATATGTAAAATAAACGAATAAGTGAAAGGTTTCCGCATAGGAGTTACGGTATAATTGTACGGACGACCCGCAGTTGAGATAAGAAAGGGCATAGGGTAGGGTCCACGCTGAAAAATGGTCATGAAGTGTCGTGAAGAAGAAAAAGTCAGAACAAGGTGGTGAGACTCCCGTTAGAACACAGCTCGAGCATCATCATACAGCCATACTATGCCGTCGCAATTCATCGCCAAAATCGGTACGCCTTGAAGTCGACGCGTGGTGTGCCAAGCTCCGCCGTCTCGAATCGTTCACCCATCCGCTCGAACCATCAGTGCGTGTTCCACCAAATTCGGCATCTGCTTGCGCGCCCTCGCTCTCATCTTCTTCGTCAACAGGTATATACACTCGTGACTTCTTGCGTTTTACCCCTCCCACGGACTGTGCTTGATTGGCGGTGGTATCGCCAGAAGAGCTAGCAAATTGATTGATAGCTGGGACTTCCGTCGCCGACTTTCGCGACGCTGGCACCTCAGATGCAGAGCTGCCGCGTTTGTTGGTGGATGTTGATGGAGGTGGATCAGGTTTTCTCATTTTCCTGTAGATCGAAGTTCAGTGATTGATAGTTGTGCATCAAACGCAGACTCACGTATTCAGCTTGGGCTCGGCATAATTGACACTCTTTCGTACTCGTCTTTCACGACCAGAGGGCTGTGTTTCCGGTTCTGATGAAGGGTTTGTAGGGCTTGGTTCACGGGCACCAAGAGACGAAGTACGAGGAAGTGGCGTGGCAGTCGTAGCGGGAGTAAGGAAACTACGAGCTGTCCCAAACGAAGCTGCGGTTGAAGTCGATGACGATGACATTGGTGGCGGATCTTTGTCAGGGGTACGCTGACGATCACGATCTAGAGAGTACATTAAACCAAATGTCAATGAAAAGAATAATCACGAAGTTCATCACATACCTTGTGAGATTTCGAGAGTTGCCAAAGACGGACGTGGTGGAGGAGAGTTGGTAACGTCCTTCAACTTTGGTTTCTTTGCTTCGAAAGGATTAGATGTCTCGTCAGAGTCCCTGGTCCTCCTCTTCTCCCGGTCCCTTCGACTACTCTCAGCAACGAACTCTCGTTCTCCCTCCTTCTCCCGATATTTCTCACGTTCATCTAACTCTTTCTGTTTCCTCTTCTTATCTCTTCGAGTGATTGCCACCGCAGTAGGCTCCTCATCCTCATCCTCGTCCATCGGCTCCGGCGCACTGGTGGCAGTGATAACTTCATCATCCTCTTCCAATGCGGCATCTCTGCGCAGCGGAGATCCGAACGCAGGGCTGGGCGGACGAGGGGTCATTACCTCTGACACAGTGACGGCCATTTTGGTAGTAAGCAGGCCACTCTGCCGTCGTGTAGGCTTCCTCTTCCCAGCCTTACTCAGGTCTTCGTCAAACTGAATCAATGCAACTTCTTCCCTCGCACGGACCAATGAAGCTCGTGGCTTACTCTTCCTCCGCTGGGGCGTAGGGCTAAGCAGTATTCCCTCCTCTAGTATGAGCGCCTCATCTTCATCATCTTCGATAATTCCGGGTATCGTTGGTGGCCTGGCCAGGCGGGGAATAGCAAGGGATGCGTCGGTGTTCGGGGCAGGGCGGCGTGCACGAGGTGGAGGCGTTAATTCCGGCGTTGTCGATACTTGATGCGATATATTGAATGATTTCCGTATGAGGCCAAAGTGCTTCATGAGAGACTGGGTCTTTCCCAGGTTGTTAGTGCTTTCAAACTAGGAGGAGACGTCGTACAACGTACTGCATTCTCTGCGTCCACCAGTATTTTCCTCGACTTCTCTCTCTCTTTCTTAAGTTGCGAAGTTAGCGCTATCTCTGAGGCGCGCAGTCGTAGGTTCTCGACATAGAGGGTGGAAATCTGAGCGTTCAACTCTTCGATACGAACGCTGAGCGTGGAGTTGAGTCTGGAACCAACATATGATGAGTACACAAAAAAGACATATCAATTCGTGCTCTCACTTCGTTATGTGCTTGTTCGCTAGCAGAAACTTCTTCTTGACTGCAGCGTGGTCGATAAACCAGTCAGTTGTGCAGATCGAACCAAAGTAAGAAAACACTCACAATTTTCGAATTCGAGGAGAGTGTCGCTCTGGCGAGTATCAACGGATACTCGCGATTGTCTTCTGCTCATTGCATGTGTTCTCGGAGAGGCGTCGAGGTTGATGTTGTGGCCGAGAGAAACAGCGAACGCGACGACCGAACCGATGGTTGGCCCCGGATCACGTGCTAGATGCCCGAGTGGGTTCGGTTCGATCATTTCACGTAATACAAACCGAACTCGTTTCGGCGGGTGATCTGACTCTCAGGCTGGTGCCGGCTTTCTTTGCTCTCGACGGCGACGGTAAGTGAGTATCGCCTGGTTTGCGGGGTGTGGCACTTGGTTGAAAACACGATGTAGGTTCACAGGAAAGATATACAATTCTATCTCAGAAATGAAAAAGACCACCCTCCCCTTTTCTCCCACACTACCAGTGCAACGATGATCGCATCCAAGAACCGCCTCACCTCCGGATAGAACGTGACGGACGCTGCATGAGGCTGAGAGTTAGACTCTCTGGCCTCCTGACCGTCACCAGCATTGACGGGTACTCGTGGTGGTCTTACCCACATCACTTGGCTGGAATTACTTCCTTCTGCGTACAACTGTTGCAACGTTAATCAAGTGGCAAGCCAAAGGGACAAGATGCAGAATGTGACGAACAGATGGCTCTCCGTTTTCCCCCAGACGCAGGTGATACACCTCCGCTTTATAGTTTATGGTTACGCTATATTGGTAGTATGGAACATTGGACGTTGGTACGCGCTCATAAGTGTTATGAACACGCGGCGCAGTGGCATACTTGGACTTACGAATTCTCTTCTAATTTCATAGATGCACCTATACTCGACAAAGCCTTGTCACCGAACGTGACGAACACCATCTCACTCGGGCGATAGTCTTGTGTGTAATTCCTAATAGATATCAAGCTCTTCCGAGGTGATGACGCTGATTGTGCCCTTGTTCGACACTCGCCAGTCTTCTCATCGACATCAACTCCGAAAATATCTCCTATCCTTTCCTTCGAGTCATCATGCATCACACCCCGGCTTTCTTCATTATCTTGTTTCTCCTTGATGGACTCCGGCAAATGTGGGAGTGTCCCCCACCATCCGCGAACAACATCGCGCAAACGCTCCTCCCCCGAGACCGCCGTTGTAACAGTGGCAAGATGTCCTGACCGACCTCTTCCCTCTCCTTTGTAAATGGTAGATTTAGGTCCCTCGTGCATGATCGTATAGTAGGTTCTTCCACTATATGGCGACCAAAGCTTCGTGCACGTGATAATTTATCTGTCTTGAATAACAATACGTCTCCCATTTTCTCTTCTACCGGTGCCTCCATGACTAGGCAGGCAGAAACGAGTTTTCCGGTAGGCAAAAGAGTCAAGGACATGCTGGATGGAGTTGGGGGAGGGTAAGGTGAGGCGAGCTGCGGAAGGGCAGTCGCCTGCGTCAGTTTCCAGATATACAAGGCACTTATGACTCCTCATTGTCTTTCATGGCGGTGCTTCCGACCAGTGTACTGTCCCGTGAGTGATAAACGTCAAAGTCAAGTAGAGGAAGCCCATCATGCATCAAGCTTCAAGCTAACACGCTGTGTAAGCGGGATAGTAGTGGCTTGTACATGTTTTCATAGTAATTACCCAGCTAAAGGTCGCGGTTACATACTCTGTTTTCGCAAAAATTAGCTTTCTTACGCCACAAAAGATTCTCCATGGATTTATTTCTCAAGAATGACGAGTTCAGTTGAAGAAAACAATGTCCTAAATTTTTACAACCGAGTTCGCAGTACTCTAGATATATTTTGAAATAGTCCAATGCATACTTAACCTAAGAACACAATGTCACAATATCGCAGTCATGACTCAGAGACCAGCGGCCAACTGGAGACCAGCAAAGTCAGGAGTACCCAGACCAGTAACTGGATTCCAGCCACTGGTGGCCTTGAACCCATTGGTGTTGCATCCGGGATTCGAGCCGCTAGTGACATCGTTGAATGCATCAGGGTTAGCGTACAAGAAGGGGTTAAGGAAGCCGAGAGGGCTATTGCCAGCGGCGATGAGTTCGTCGTTGATGAGGGAGATGACAGAGGCGAAGATGGGGCTAGAGCAGCTTGTGCCGTCGACACCTTTGAGTTTGCCGTCAACGACGATCTCGAGGTTGGTGCCGATGGCTGAGACGTCTGGGTATGCGCGGCCGGA
>MU274927.1:0-160480 GCA_022160335.1 Irpex rosettiformis | reverse complement strand
AATTAATATGAATAGCGATGAGTTCGAAATTAGTTTCGATATGAGCACGTGTGCCACACACCTCTTCCTTGCTGAGATGCTCGCCGTAAGTTGCACTGTCGGGTGTGCTGACAGTGTACAACGCGTCGATGAGGCCGTTTGGGTCATTCTGCACAAGAGAAAGCCTGAGCTTGATCTCAGCGTTTGCATCCGCAGCACTGGTCTTGACGAATCCCGAGGGAGCTTGCTGAAGGAACTCGTGTACTTTCAGGTTACGGGTATGGGGCTTGGCCAGAGCAAGCGAGAAAAGGGCGGAGAAGACGAGGATTCGTGAAACCATCCTATCTGCGAGAGAGAGGTGGTGTTGTCTCTGAGGGAGATGGATCGAGGCTGAGGACCTTGAGGGGATTGTAACTCTGTTGGCCTACCTTTTATACGATTGACTCTTTGGATTGTTAATCGACGGTAGTCCTAGCATGACTTCCGGAACTGCTTCTTTGAGAGATACTGGGATAGAGACGCATGGCGATGTCGGTCGCCACACATGGGGCGTGTTTGCAGAGTAGCATGGCAGAGCGACGCATAGCCTATCGATGTATTTCCGAGATGGTAGCTTCTAGCGTTAATCACTGGGGGAACTTCGCTTACATCCGGAGATTTCAAGATAGAAACAGTCACGCTACACAGAAGCATGATAGTTAAGTGTCGTCATGCTATAGCGATGGTAGCTTAAGAGAACTAACCTCGACGGAGATAAGCGCCGCGAGCTTATTAGTTGCCAAGCGAGCAGCGTGGCGAACAGAGGCGTGCACGAGGCTCTCGCGTAGTGCAGGCCTGCATGTTGCAGGGTTGAACTGACTGAGATACCAATGTTGTGTCAAAAAATTGACATTTAGCGACGCCCTCACTGCAAGTAGCAGTATGGGGGCCACATGAGGAGTTGATGGACCGCGTGCGGTCAGCATTGCATCTCAGTAGAGACGTGTTGCCTAAAGATATTATGCATTCACGATCCCCGTTGCTTCCCACGGTGCGACAAGCGAGTACTGTCAGCCTCATAGCGAGTCAGAGCGAGGACGTACTTGTGGACCATTCGGTGAAAGAAGCGCAAATATTCCGAAGCTCTTGCTTATCATGACCTTTCATGTGCGCATGACCTGGGTCGGTGATAGTGGTGCGCCAGGATCGCTGGTGTGGGTCAGAACATATCCCAGTGTGTTTGTATACAGTCGTGTGGTCCGCTTCCTCACATCCTGAGGACTGAGCCTCATAAATGTTCACGCCACAAAGGCCCTAATGCCTTTAAACGCTGATGCTGCCTTTTCAGGCATAACAAACATTCCGAGATCCCCAGCAACCTCTGGACAGCTTTCATCACCTTCAGGCAGTACACTCACCGCGTATGAATGATGGTTCTCAGACAAGTGTAACCCTTTCGAGATAAGAGGCAGCAATGCGTCGAGATGTTCCCAAGAGGTGGACGTGAGTAGGAAGGCATGCGGTCCTCGCCGCCCGAGATGCATGATGTTCTGCAACGGCACAGATTTAGCATAAAGGAACTTTCACAGTAGAACTACTCACAAGGGTTATTATAGAACATTGTGTTCAAGATGTCAACCACGCATGGTTCACCTTCTTCGACGATACAGCAGACGTAGATAATCTGTTTAGTCAAAGAATACTACTGTAGCTGTTATGTCATCACTGAAACTCGTGTCAGCTTATACATCCATGCAGACGCAAAATAAAAACTACCGAAAATTCCTTGATCGTGAAGAGCGCATGGTAAGCAGAGCAGCAAGGAGGTCTTCGTCCGCCCCGCCTAAAGCATTACGAATCAGATGTGTAGAAGCATTCGAATCTGTATTGACAAAATGCTTCTGCACATTCCACTGCCTATACCGCGAAGTCTTGTCTTGGTACTCCTCAGGGAAGTTGACGGGTAGCTCTGGCGGCGAGACGATACCAGGTATAGGCATTTCAGCAGTCTGACCCCGACTTTGCAGCCACCAGCCAGTGAGACCGACCGCTTCTTCGTTCGTTAACGATTCCCAGAGGCCGTCGCTGGCCATGATAAGAAAATCTCCGGGTTGAATCTCGATACAGGTCACTTCTGGTTCTGCAGTGAAGTATGGAGGAGTCTTCAACTTTGGGGAGACAGAGCGGCCGAGAAGCGTAGTCTTGAGGTACCTCTGAGTATCCACGGTCCACTTCATGCGCGCATCGCCGAAGGCGCGAGCCACACCCCATCCGAGTACACGCCCATCCTTGACGACCACTTCACCAGGATGCTGAGCGTGCAGTCTAGCTTCCTCTGCAGCGTTCTGTGCATTTTGATCTACTGATAATTCGTATACGTCGTATCGCAATGTCTTGCCTTCACCATCCGAAACCCTGCGCCCGAGCACCGCGCGGGAATCACCAGTCAGAGCAACGAAGAGACGTCGAGTAATCGAGTCATAAAACGAGACTAGAGCACACGATCCTGCGTATGCTGGGGCGAGAATATTCGTGGCTTCGTACTTGGACGCCGCCGACATCGCGAGGTTCAACGCCGTATACACGATATGATCGTCAACCTCCTTGAACGTATCTTTGAAAGTGGCCTCGATATCAACGGAGGTAGGCTCCGCCGAGGGAGACTGAGCCTCCTTGATGCGGTTGTAGAGGTCTGCCAATCTCCCCGTGACTGCCACCAGGAGGTTATCTCGAAGCCATGCACTCGTCTCCCAACCACTGTGACCATCAAAGATGCCAAATAACGACCAGTAGCCACCTGGTATTGGCGCTTGCCATTCGGCATGCTCGTCTTCCGTAGGGTTGTTGCTAAATACTTCAGAGTTTTCTTGTAAGCTTCAATACGAGCTGTGGGTGACTACGTACCTAGAGATTTGCGCAACATCGTATCGAACGACACCGGAGTCATGTGGAGGAATGACGGAACGTTGGTATTCCGCTAGTCGCGAGAATACGCCCAAGTACTCATTGGCACTAGTACTGGGGCTACGTAGGTTCCGGGACGAAGTCTCCTCGACGATGTGGGCTGTTATTACAGAGTTACGAGCTCCGTTTGTATTGACAGAGGGATGCTTGGCATTTGAAGGTTCTTGGTGTATGTTACGTGGTGACTTCTTCGAAGTAAGGTAAGCCCCACTGCAGATGCCTAACAACAGGCCGCTGGCGACAGGCAGACTACGAAGTGAGTTTATCCGAGTACGGAGCATTGTTGACTCCCTAATAGTTGTCACGGTAGCATGCACTTGCTGAAATTTGGAACAAAAAGCAGTCTATTCAGACTCCAGAGTCCACTGTTCGAACAACCAATTTGAGATCTGACCTAGAACACCTCAAATCCGGTTATTTTGTAAACGCAGAAAGTTTGCAAGGTACGCTCACCTGAGTCGATACTATGATCGATGATTAACACTAACAAATCCCCGCCGTCCAGCGCAGAAGATGGTGGTGACTCGTCGCGTTTGCACAATATCGCGTCGCATTCAGCGCTGAGCTCGTGCTTCGGCATGCGTCGGCACGGAAGCGCCATAAGCGCATCAAGTGCGCATCACGATTTTGTCTTAGAAGGAAGGTGAAAGGCGCCCTGAGGTCTGTGAGCCGACTGCTCGCTCCATTCTCCTCACTTTGAACTCTCACGACCACGACGAGCGACGGATCCAAGCATCTCTGCGCTGCACACGACCTCCAGGACAGTACTTACCTGCTGTGTAGTTGCGAGCGGTTGGTTTATACTGTAACATTCGAATTTCACGACCCTCACGACCCTCATGAACTCAAGCATGAGCGAACGGGACCCGTTGCTTCAAAGGTCCAGCCACAGTGACGACGCAGATCAAGTCGCAGACGTCGAGGCCATCAAGCATAATAATAGAGTCGGACCCTTGGAAATCTCCCGGTCCACGCGGTACGGTATCCTAGCGGGTATTTGGACCGCAACGTTTCTTTCAGTGTGTAGCGTCTTGATGTATCTTCATGTCAATCTGAGTTTGCTGATTGCTTGTATTGTTTCAAGTCTTTGAACAGTGCGTGTGTTATCTAATGTCTTACATGTATGTATATTGAACGCTGATCTTGGTTTAGCCACCCTCGTTGCAACTCGTGAGAGAATTTGCCGTACTCCTTCCACCTAATTTTGAGCTCACATGTATCCTAGTTCTTCCTGGTATCTCCTCCGAGTTCCGAAAGTCTCACCAGGCCAGCTGGCTTGGCACAGCGTACGCTCTCACGAATATATTACAGTGATATGAAACTCATGCGACGTCCAGTTACCTCCTGGCCACATGCACATTCACTCCACTCTACGGAAGACTGTGCAACGTCATGGGCCGTAGGGGCGCGAATCAAACAGCAGTGTTCTTTGCCGCCTTAGGGACCGCTTGCTGTGGTTTCTCTAAGAATATGGAAATGCTCATAGTAGCGCGATTTGTAAGCGGTGTTTACTCTGGTTTCATTGAGTTTGTCTGATTGACTGAGTAGCTCGGCGGATTCGGCGGGGGTGGAATATTCACAACTGCAACGTGAGTAAATGGAAATAATGAATAAAGTTGACACCGCCTGAACTGCACGTATAGTATTATTACGAGCGATATGTATAGCTTACGAGTGAGTTCACGTCGGACATGTTCATAGCTGTGTGGCTAATTTGCACGCTTAGGAACGAGGCCTTACTCAAGGAGTAGCCGCAGTATTCAACAGTGTAAGTACCACACTATACAGAGAGGGTGCTATCTGACAGTTTTAGACAGTTGGGTATGGGGCTAGGCGGTCCTCTAGGGGGATGGATCAGTGATAGGTATGGCCAACAGACTACTGAATGGTTTAATTTTGCTCAAGCTGTATTACAGACTCGGTTGGCGCTGGGCGTTCTTGTTACAACTTCCCCTCTTTGCGATCTCATTCGTGCTTACGTCCATCAGCTTGAACTATGTCACACCGGTTAGTAATCCATGTGCGCATATTTTTGTCCACTGATATCGATAATGCGATACAGGGCAAGGGCAAGGGCACTAAGGAGGTCCTGAAGCGCATCGACTACGGAGGGAGTCTAACCTTGCTAGTATCGGTACGAGTCTGTCTTGATCGTGCTTTGTCTCGTCCTCAAAATCTTTTATAGGTGTTTTCCGTCTTAGTATTCTTAAGTACACGGTATAGCGAAGAATACCCCGTAAGCATACCAACGTATACTGTCAGTATTTCCCATTAATACTTGTGCCAGTGGTCCTCTCCCGCAGTGTGGATTCCTCTTACTCTCGCAGTCATATTTGCTGTTTTGTTCGTTACTGTCGAGCTTTATCTTGCTCCGGAACCAGTTCTCGCACCGTTCTTGTTACAACAGAAGATACCTGTGCTGGTCGGGATCAGCAATTTCCTTGTCGCGACATGCAATTTTACAGTTATGTATAATTTCCCGACTTGGTTCCAGACAGTGCTCCTCACCAGCGCGAGTGAAGCTGGTAAATAATCTCAGCTATCTCCATATTACGTCTATCTTACCATAACTCTTCTTTCTCAGGCGCTCATCTCATCCCTAATGGTGTATCTATATCCCTTGGATCCCTCTTTGCAGGGTAAGCTCGTTTATGGCTTTTAGGGTTAGTAGATTTTCAAGCTAACTCGCATTGTATAGATGGGTCATGCACCGCACAGGAAAATACAAGGTCCTGAATCTTATATTTGGCCTATTCCCATTTGTTGCAGCGATACTCTTGAGTTTGATGCGAGAAAACTCGCATCCTATTGTTTTATGGCTCAGTATCGTAAGTTTCGTGATCCCTGACATTGGCTGGTGCTAAAAGATGTATGCAAAGCTCCCCCTCGGTTTCGGTAATGCTGTAGTTCTGCAAACAATGCTCAGTGAGTAATTCGGATTAGCAGCCGCAATTCTGATGTTGAGAATTTCTACTAGTTGCGTTACTCGCTCATATACCTCGTAAGTGCCTTGCGCGTTCAATAGATTCATCTCATTCATACACTTTACAGAGTCTGCCATTGCTGTTGGCACTGGTTTTGGCCAGCTATTTAGAGGAATAGGTAAAAAAAAAATTCACTTCTCTTGTTAGTTTCCATGCTGACTCTATGATAGGTCAAGTTGGCGGTGTAGCTATTTCTGCTGCTGTCTTCCAGTCTATTTTGAATCGCGAGCTACATCAGCGAATTCATGGGCCAGATGCTGAATCCGTAAGAAATTCAAGTGATATCTTGTTATCGGTATCAAACACATCTACTTCTAGGATATCAGAAAAATTCGTCATTCAGCAACACTAGTAGCCAGCCTACCTCTCCACCTTCAGCGCGCCGCTCGAGACTCTTATGCCATCAGTTTACGTGCAGTCTTCATAATGGCAGCTACCTCCACGTTTCTCGCGTACTTGGTGCGACTACCTGTGAGTGTTATTATACTTTTCTCTCTGTGTATGGTTTCCCTGATGGCGAGTCAAGATCCCAGATAAATCCCTCGACTCCCAGCGACCTCCGGACCAGGAACTACAATCTGACGATGACAGCCAAACCATGATGCAAGAGCCCGAAGGTAGAGCTTACGATTTTTACGAAAGTGAAGAGGAAGACCTGGCGCCGATTAGGCCTTTGCCTACCAGACGGCGGAGGTTATCGACGTATGAATCTTCTGATAGTGTGCTAGATCTGGAGGACGATGAGATTGGTGGATCTGCGAGGCCGGAGAGTCATCTCCATGCTCATATGGGTAGTTTCCGTAGTCACTGAAAAGTGCAGTTTCTCTAACGTAGTCTTATATGTTGTCATTGGATATAGTTTATATGCATTCGTCCTTATCGTTGGTTACGAGCCTTGGAGCGCTGGTGGGCCATCGTGTGGCAGCCAATAGGATAGCCTCCACGTGACTATATCCGTGTCACGCATACGCGTGAGGTCACACTTACTTCGCGTGGTTCGTTCTGTAGCCACGACTGTGTGTATCTTCGTTCTACACCGCCATCAACGTTAGCGAAGGCCTCTGCTCGTTCATGAGCAAGTTCACAAACCCCTAGAAATGTCTGCCTCACTGAGTCGCGGGGATGCATCTTTCCAATCTGTAGGCACTCAACCAGATCTCTCGCTCGGTTCGCTAGTGTCAGGGTTTGCCACCCCTGCGAGAAACTTTCGTAAACCCTCAAGCTCCACTGCAGCTTCGTCTGCGCTGATTTCAACACCGTCACCTCCAAACGCCGCTCAGCACAACAGACGAAGGTTCGATGATCAAACGCCGAAGCGTCGTACTACATTCGAAGACATGGAAGACGGAGATGGCGACGTTCTTGACACGCCTGGACGAGAAAAGAACTACACAGAAGGGTATGATAGTGGTGCCGGAGGTCGGACGAAATCGTCTAAAACTGCTGGAGGGAAGGGAGGTGTGAATCTGACGCTTCGGGATCAGGAGAAGGTGAGTGTTGTTCGTTCCCCATCTGTTCCGAATGGGAAGGGGATCCCAAGTTTGATGGTTTTATAGCATATAGATAGTTTGAAGAAAGAGAACTTTAATATCAAGCTGAAAGTGCACTTCCTCGAGGAGCGACTAGCACAATTAGCACCAGACCAGATTGATGCAGCGCTGAAGCAGAACATAAACCTCAAGATCGAGGTGCAGCAGCGGGGGATGGAAGTGAAGAAGTTGAAGAAGCTTGTATTGGAGCTGGAGAGGGAGTTGGAGAGGCTTCAGCGTGGATCAGGGCGAGCACGCGAGTTGGAGGAGAAACTTGATGAACGGGAGCGAGAGATCAGGGAGTTGAGGAGAAGGCGGACGAGTGGGCCTGGAGAGGGTGCTTTACGTGAGTTCGAGGCACGAAATGCGCAATTGGAGGAAGAGCTCGAAAATGCGAGGGCATTGCTAGAGGAGAACATGGATGAAATGGAACGGTTGAAAGAGATCGTGGAAAGCCGGGGGGACGATGAACTGGAGAGTGGGAGTGATAGGCTGAGGAGAAAGCTTGAGGAAATGGAGGCTGAGAATGAGGATCTAAGAGCAAAGTTGGATGCACAGGACGATAAGCTAGCGAAGGCGGAGGATGAAAAGGAGGACTTGGCCGATGAAGTGGAGGCATTGAAGCTTGAGCTAGAGAACGAGAGCCGTAGGAGAGAAGCCGAGTCCATTCAGCGGAGTCAAAGTCGTGCACAGATTCTTGAGGAGCGGGAAGAACGAGAGGCGGCTGAAGAAGGGCTTAACGCTGTTCGTGACAAGCTTGCGGCCGCGCAGATCGAACTTCAGCAAAAGGAAGACGAGATTGAGATGAAAACCCGCGAGATAGAGGATGTAGTGCGCGAACATAGACGCATTGTCGACCAAGTGGAGCGAGAGTGGAAAGGCGAAGCTGAAGAAGCTCGCGGACAAGTGGAAGAGCTTCGAGATGTAAGCTATCTATATTGCATCTGGCGCCTTTCTGACACTTCTTACAGGTTCTTGAACAACGCGATGCAGAGTCAAAAGAACTTCGCCTGCATGTATCAGAGCTGGAAGCCAACACGAACGATCTGCACGAAAAGTTTGAAACTGCCCTTGCTCATCTCGAGCATGAGGCAGAGGAGAAGGAGGCAGAGATTGAATCTGCGAACACCGAGATCGAGAGGCTGGGTAATCAAGTTTATTCGCTTGAGGACCAACTCGAGCAGCTCAAGGAAGAGAGCGCTCGTGCTCGAGAGGACGATGCCATTGAACGGGAGCGTCTTGAAGGCCTCACAACTGCCCTGAAGGAAGTAGGTGGCATTACTAGCCGAAAGCGACTATTACTGAAGTAAGTTTGTTTTCAGCGCCTGGCGGGCACAAAGGCTCAGTTGGAGGAGATGACCGAGCTTTGTGAAACGAGGACTCGTGAAGCGGATGAAGTTCGAGCGAGACAAGAAGAACTTGCGAAACACATTGAGAAGCTTGTCGCCGAGATGCAACGCGAACGTGCTAATAGGGAGAAACTAGAGAACGAGCGAGATAAACTCCAACGAGACCATGAAGAATCTGTCCGACAATCGAAACGCGCGCTTGATGCCAAGGAATCCGCTCTACAGTCTGCCCTCAGCGACCTCGCGCGAACACAGGCGTTGTTGTCCCAACGCGAGGCTGATCTTGCAGCAGTCCAGAACGCTTTGCAGGACATGGAGGCAGAATCGAAGAAGCTCGGAGAGTCACATACAACGGCACGGTTCTCGTTGCAATTGGAGGTGGATCGTCTTCGACGAGATGTTGAACGTCTCGAAGACGAACTTGCCCGTTCTAGGAAGGAAATCGACGATAGAGAAGGCAAAGGCAGAGACCGCGAGTCGGTGCTAGACAAACTACACGCCGAGAACCGCGATCTGTCTACTCAGCTTGCCGCTCAGACTCAAGCCAGGCTCAACATGTCCGAGAAACTGGATAGCGTACAGGCTTCTCTGAAGATTTCTGAAGCAGAGGTTACGTCCTTACGGGCGAAGGTCGCCGAGTTGGAGCAGCGTTTGTCCAAAGACCAGCGTAGTCTCTTGACGGCCGAGTCGCAATACAGAGATCAACTCACAGAAAGGAACACTCTGTTGTTGACCATCTACCAGTATATGGATAAGATTTTAGGTGTTGACAAGACGCCAGTGAGTGCCACATTGTATATATCGAGGGTAACCGATCCGCTAACGGCTGTTGTAGAAGAAGAATGGCGCAGCAGAGACAAAGCCGTTCACCAATTTCAGCGTCTTCCACGATAATCTTATCTCACGTTTAAAGGCTCTCAGTCAGATACAGCTTGACTTTGACAAGCGCACGAAAGAGGCGGAGTCTAAATACGCTGAGAAGCTCAACGATATGCGCAAGCAACTTGATTCGCGTTGGAGGCAGATTGACAAGTTCGAGGCGAGCCTCAAGACACTGGTCGAGGCCAAGGGTGGATGGAGAAAGAAGCTGGCTGCGAAGGACGGTGAAATCGAAGCTCTGAAGGTTTGGGAGAATCAATTGAAACCCACGCACATTGCGAACTTGACATTTCTTTCTTTTTTTTGGCAGACAACGAACGCAGACCTTCAAGGTGTGATCAATAGCAATCGCAAACCTGGGACAGGCGATAGTATGGAAGTTCGTGCTTTGACTGCCCGCGCTACGACGGCCGAGAGGCGCACCGTCATCCTGCAGAATCAGCTGGTAGCCGCCGAGGAGAAAATTGCGGCTATAGGCGAGAAGACGACTGCTGCGGATAATAAATGGGAGACTCGAGTGAAAGAATACGAGGCTCGGTTGAAGCAAGCTGAGGAGAAGATTAAGCGTGAGCGGCAAGGTGGTAAGGAGCGTGTGCTCGAGCTTGAGACTCAAGCAAAGTACGTACTTTTTTTCCCTCTATATCTATATCGTCTGATCTTTTTTTTTTTTGCGAGTAGGAGCTATCAGCGACAGATCGACCTTGCACAGAAACGAATAACACAACTTAACGATATCATCGAGTCAGCTGGTCTGGGTCGAAAGGCTTCGCCTACCAAGTCATGAAATTAATGTGGTTTATGAACTCGTTTCTCTTCTTCGCACTTGTTCTTATGCTTTGACTTATACGCGTGTTCCATTTGATATGATTTTCTGGACAGCTTGCTATACCCCTCGACCATATGATACTGTATCATTACATTCCTCAACGTATGCATATATCAAATTCCTCCTCCAGTCCAACCTCCGTCTGCGACAATGACCTGGCGCGAAGTCAATCAACGGATGACCTGGAAAGTAGTATGCATTAGGGAGAATGCGTACTTTGTTGGTCATGTAAGCGTTCTTCGCTAGCATAACTACGATGGATGCTATTTCGTCGGGTTTGCCTAGTCTTCCAATGGGTATCTTGCTCTATGATGTAGTCAACGAAGCTACTTGGTGGAGAACTTAACCAAGCTAATTCTTACTCTCAATTCATCAGTTCCACTCGGGAGCATCGAGGTGTCTACGGTATTGCATTGAGGTGAGTGTTTGTGTGCACACGGCAAGGTCAGCGATTGACTAACTTTCTATTAGAGCAGGAGCAATTGCGTTGGAACACTGAGCATCGTCTACGATTAGTTGACGTACAACTGCAGGGATCTGTGGATGAACTACTTACGATACCGTCTTTCGCGTATCTCAGTGAAAGCCAATGAATGAGACCGTGCATGGCTGCCTTTGATGACGCGTAATGTGGGCCAATGACCCCTCCGGTTACTGGGAGAGTTGAACATATATAGCTAAGTGAGTTCTACGAGAAAATAGGTCTAGTAATTTATACTCAACGGGCAGCAACGCTGAATCAAGGATCCAATTAATGAGAAACGTCTGGTAGGTGCCGCTGGAAGCTTACCTCGACGTGAGGATAATACGACCCCACTTCTGCTTCTCCATGTGAGGGATACACAACTGCGCAAGCTACCCCCACAATCACATCAGATATAAAAATAAATGGCACGTTTATCAGGTAACTTCATCCTCCCCCACGGTCAAACACGACTTTACTCACGTAGAAATTAGTACCAGTATTCGTCCTCCACGTTTCTTCAAACATCTGTGGACTGATATCCCCCAGATTCCCGTTGGGGCCGATAACGCTTTTTGTGATGCCGTGGTTGCCGAAGAAGATATCAGGATGTCCGAGTGTGAGGACGACGTCGTCGTGCAGCTTTTTGGCGTTTTCGTAAGTTGACAGGTCGGCTTGGAACGCAGCTGCGCGTATCACCAAGCTGGGTTCTTCAGATTGAGAAAGCTGCGTGAATTCTTTGATGAGGTGTTCTGCTTTGACTTTGGACGAGTCTGAGGCGTAGTGGATGGCGATGGAGCATCCTTCGGCAGCGAGTAAACGGGCGGTGGCTTGGCCTATACCTCCTCTGTTCAATAAAACCGTTGCAGTACATTGGTCGTACACGCATGTGTGAGTGAAGAATCATTTCGATGGGGGACGGTAATACTGACGTGCATCCAGTAATCAACACCAACTTGTTCTTTAGGCTCATACTAATCGATTCTACGACGTCTTGTTCGTTGGAAAGCGGTTACTAGACCTGCCAAGGATGTTGTAGCCAGACAAGAGTAGGTGGACAAAGAAGACCTACAGCTGCAGTCTTATCTTCAAATTTAAAGATAGATATTCTTGTTTGCATGATGTCATGCTCATGATCACTATAAGCATGTGCGAGTCTCGTGCAGTTTATTCCTGGCTCGCCAGCCTATCCCAAGTTGCATCGTATGTACCAAAGTTACCTCAGATGCTGAAAATACAAAGTATATATCTTGGATGTCTACACTAAGTACTTGAATCACCGGCGTTCACGAAAGACCAGCAGCTTTCCTGAGTCGAGCAAAGTTGGGTGTGCCGAGACCGGTGACAGGGTCCCAGCCTTTTACCGCAGGGAACCCGCTGGTGTTGCAACCAGGGTTCGAGCCTAGTAGTAGTGGTTGAACGTATGATTTAGATCACTGTATCCAAGCAAGCTGTTTGCCCTCAAAAAAAAAAGGACTTACCAGTAGTGATATCGTTGAATGCGCCAGGGTTAGCATACAAAAATGGATTCAAAAACCCAAGCGGACTCTTCCCGGCCGCAAGAAGCTCGTCATTAAGCAGTGCGACGATACTCGCGAATATAGGACTCGAACAACTCGTGCCGTTGACGAGTTCCGTGCGTCCGTTGACGACAATTTCGAGATTTGTGCCAATGGCCGCGACGTCGGGGATGGCACGGCCTGATCGGTTGAATTTGCCAGAGTCGGTGGACCCAAGGGTTTTGAGGAAGCTTTGGACGGCGGAAGCTTGGTAGTATGGGATGCCGAAGTAGTTGGAGAAGCCGCCGGAGGACAAGCCTGCGGAGGTTTCAGATGAGGTGCCGGAGAGCTGGGTGGCGCCGACATTGGTGACGCTGGCGAAGGAAGAGTGAGACTCTGGTTGGGGTCAGTAGATTGGGAATTGAGAGAGTACATACAAGGGACAATTGTTAGGGGACGTTGGTATGAAAGTCGTGCAGCTCTCTCCGGGCTCGCTACCGCCCACACCACCGTCTCCAGAAGCAAAGAGGATAGACACACCACGTGCGCCGAGCTGTGCGCAAGCATTGCACAGAGTACTGATTACGATGTCAGTTTTCTGGATTATATTAATATGGGAAGTGATGAGAGCACGTACTTGGTTAACGCCCTCGAGACAGCTGGTTCATCGACATCGTAACTGGTGGTCAATACTTGAGGAGGGTTGCTTTCGTTGAGTAAGAAATTGATCATGTCCAAGGAACCAACAAGGTCGCCGTCCTGATTGTTCGCACCCACAGAGATAAAAGTTGTTGGGATACCAGAGGCGATTCCGACTGTGTACTGAATGTCAAGGTTCTGAAATAGTAACACAATTAGTCGACTGAGAAACTCTATATAATAGCTGGCGAGGGATACTTACAGCTTCGACACCAGCCTGGTTGTTTCCCTGGGGGTTTTGACCACCATCAAGAGTCTGTAGAGTGAACGCAGTAGTCGAAGGTAGATCCGGTCGGAACTTTTGCAAGAATGTCTATGCGATGAGAACATTATTGATCGGATAAAGTGGCGTTAACGCGCGCGTTACTACTACATACTGTCAAATCCTTTTGCTGAGCAAACTGTTCGATGAAACCGCTAACGGCAAGCCGGCTCTTCGAGTTCTTGGCAATGGTTGCGGGGACGCCATACAAGGACTGAACGCATGCCGGCGTGATACCAGACGAACTGCAGGTAGCCCGTCGTGTGTCGTTGCTGGTAGACACAGAGTGTACAACTGGGTGTCTTCCCCTTGGATTGGGGAAACTATAAAACGTTTTAGTCGATGTCTGGTACTAGTCGTAAGGTGAAAAGACTTACGTGATAGTCGGGTGGATAACGTCGATGTGTCCCTTGAGAGTGTCAGGAATGGAGTAGGTGAGAGTACGGACGACCTGTTTATTGGTAGTGGGATGAGTAAAGACGGAGAAGTCGGCATTGAGCATCTCGTTTGCTTTAGAAATAGGGATCTGGACGCTCAACCAGTCCCCGGCATCTGTAAGGGGGGTGGCAGTCACACCGTTCTCTTTGAGCCACTCGTTGACCTTCTCCACAGTCTCAGAAGTGGGCGAGACGAATGCCTCAGCCTAGGAGCATCATTTAGTGAGCATTTCGTGGCAAAATGATTGCGAGATGGATTTACACACCTCTTCTTTTGTAAGGTGGGCGCCGTAGAGGGTGCTCTTTGGGTCACTGACATCATACAAGGTGGTGATAAGACCATCGATGTCCTTTGGTGCGAGAGCGATTCTCAGCTTTATGTTGGAATCCGAGGTCGCGGGCGCGGTGCGGACATAGCCTCTGGGAGTGGTAGCAACTGCCTCGTGCACGGCTAAGTTACGAGTGTGGGGTTTGGCCACAGCGAGGGAACAGAGGGCGGACAGGACTAGGAGCTTGGAGACCATATTTGTCTACACGGGCGACTCGAAGGCGTAGAGGGATCGTGAGACTTGGACGTTGACAATATGAGGTTCTTTGGGTTATACACGATGGACGTGAATATTGGGGCTGCCGGGGTGGTTGGACAGATGATTGCAGCTAGAAGGTTATGAGGCGTGGACACTTGAAAGGCAAAATAACCGTGACTGCGCATGGTCGTGTCCGTAGTTCGCATGCGGCGGTGCAGTCTGTGGAAAGTTGCTGTGAATATGGCGTCAATCATGTAGAACGGTACAGTATGCATATGCACATCGCTGAGGACGGACACAAACGGCCGTTGTTTTATCATGCGAAGGCGGTGAAGAGGGGTCTCGCAGTATCACTGAAACCCCTCGAGCCAGCCATCGAAGGCATCGAGGGTTTGCCCACGCGCTCGAGAACTAATTGGTCTCGTAAAAGCCGACATCTGTGCGGAAGTTAAAACCGCGATGAGGCCTGAGGAGTTTGGGTGAGCAATCACGCGAGAAAATGTCAAAAGGCAATTTGTGGACTAACATAGCTTTTAGAAGAGGGGTCTGTTCGTCTATTAGGTGTTCAGTAACTTGGGTGTCGACGGTCATGACGGTCAATGAAACGAGAGGTTTGAGGCGACGAGTACTAAGCAACGAGATCAGTGGTGGTAGTCGGAAAGGTCGCGCTTATTATTTGTGCTATTCTGATGGGAAGACTTCGGGCTTTAGAAAGTCAATTATCGACGAGTCATGACTGAAGTTATTGGTAAACTGTCGCAAGAGCGCGCAATTAGACAGACGCCCCGACGGCTCCAAATCCCCGACGGCTCCACTGCCGTTTCAGGCAGTGGCCGCTTGATTGGTCCACCATCGGAGTCAAAATCGAGGGAACCACCCATCATGGCTCCGAAACCGGATTCAGGTTAAATAATACCCAGGTAGGGGAAAGGTATCAGGGTCAATCTCCAACGTGCTCTTTTCCTCCAACATATCAGCTCGTGACGGAGTTGATAGTAACTAGGTAAGTGCTGCACAGCCTGAGTGTCTCAGATAGAAACTTTGCTCAAATAGCGTCCTAGATGGATTCTACGCAAACCTAGACTTCATTCTACAACTATTCGACTATATTAACTTCTAACTGACTCCCGATCGATAGTGGTATGATATAACTCGTACTTTACTGAATACTATGATTCACACACTTTTGATCCCCATCTCTCAGTCTGACCACCACCCGAGTCTACGGATCGTTCCCCCTACTCAACTAATTCATAGCCTTGTAAAAACAACTGCCTCAGAGAATACGACGGGTTAGTCCTGTCGCCCCCTTCGCTTTACTCAGTCTGTCTAATATTCCTCCTGACCACTTCTGCTACTATTTAGCACTTTCGTCCCCGATTTCTTTGCAAACGTAATTATAGTTGGCTCAACCCTTATATGGCGACCTCGGACTTTTCACGCATCGGAAATTCCGACCCCTTCTCCCCTCCTCCTCGTATTCGTCCCGTACCTTGGGACGAAGCAACAGACTACTACCGCGGACTTCCCTCACAGCCACGGTTACTTGCACGTACCGGGTCTATAGCATGGGAGATACCTAAATACCCGTTTATGATCCCCTATCCGAAGGAGCTCTCAGTCGTCGTTAACCACAAGCTCAACAGCACCTGGGAGTTTGAAGTTGGCCCCAAGGTGCAAGCCTGCTTGGATGAAATGCAGGTCCGATGGACCAGCCTCGACATTGTTCGCATCTCCGAGGCCTCAAACCCCGACATGACCGCCGTTGTACTTTGGATAGGAGTCAAACCCGACTCTCTTGACGGTGAGCGCGCGAGAGTCAGCGTGTTCAGGTGCCTCGACGTTCTCAAGGAATTTGACATCGATGATGTCAACGTCGAGATGCGCGAGTCGTTGGTTTTCCGGTCATCAGGGGCTGGGAAGCTTCTCTCGCCCGACCCCTTCTTGATTGTCACCTGCAACCCTCTTTCACACATCCAACACGTCTTTACTCATGCACTTGGAATCCCTTTATGTCCTATGGATGCGCAGGACAGCAAGGGTACTGGTGGTTTCTACATGAGCCAAGGTAGCGACACCGATCCTCTCCTTCTCGTGACTGCTCGCCATGTTGTCTTACCACCGAAGAAGAGGTCAAACAATATGTTTGAACGTTCCTCCACCAGCCAGCCTCGCTCTGACGTCCTCCTCCTCGGTGATGACACGGCTTATACGCGCGAGTTCGAATCAATGCGGTACTTAATCTGGAAGTACAAGTCGGATATCGACAGGGAAAAGCAGCGCACTGCGGATTCCGAGGGTAAGGACAGCGGTAAGGGTGACCAGGACCTGATAAACATGTGGGAGAAGGCGAAGGCAATGGTCGAAACCCTCCTCGATGAGACGGAAGGAAACTGGGCCACCACTGAAAGTCGCGTACTTGGACAAGTTGTGTATTCCCCTCCGATCACCCTCGGCGCCGGGACTCCAGACGAGCAATTCACAGAAGATTACGCCGTCGTTGAGATCGACGACGGTAAGATCGACAGGACGAAATTCAATGGCAACACAATATACGTCGGCATTGACCCTGAAGATTCGAGCTTTCGCCATTTCCACGAATCCTTCAACTTCGGGGAAGATCCTGTCTTGAAGCTCAGTGGAATCATCCCGACCAGCGAAATGCGTACCGCAGACGGTATCCATAGTCCTCTTCTCATAGTAATAAAGAATGGGAGTTCCACCCGCACTACCTTCGGCAACGCCAGCTGCATCATGTCCTTCGTACGGGAGTACTCCGACTCTGGCGACGGGTACAGCACGTCGAAGGAGTGGGCGATCTTACCGTACGAGTACGCGCGGGACACGGCGTTTTCCGACTGGGGCGACTCTGGTGCTGTTGTCGTCGACGGCGTTGGACGCATTGGTGGTCTTCTCACAGGGGGCACTGGCTTCTCACATGGTGTGCGCGAATTCTGGGGCATGGAGGTTGGACGTATTTTGCCTAACTTTGATATTTCATACGTCACCCCCATTGAATTCCTGCTGAAGAGTATCAATGCTCGCTATCCCGACGCTCATCTTATCTAAGCAAGACATGTATAGGTTCAGGTGGTACCATATAGCATTGGAAGTACTACGTATTCACCTCCTGTATACTTATCCTAGATTGTTCAATTGGAATTTCGTCTATTTCACCTCTCTCATTGTGATTCTCCTCGGTCACCGAAGCTTTGGTATGACAAGTAAGTACTTGTAACGTATATAGTTTCCGAATGCTAACCGGCGAGATGGTGGACGGGGTAAAGTTTGTTACTGTAAGCAATGTGACGTCGGTCGCAAGAACGTATACGGACCTCCCGACATCTCTAAATCCGGTTATCGTCGGGTGATTGACACCTAAAGAACTTCTTTCACAGGTGTTTCGACGGAGCCTGCAGTGATACCACTACCACCCTAAACTCAAAGTTCCAGCCTGTGCTCGATCGCAAAGGTTAGTAGCATTAGCCATGATGCATGAACGCCTAATCATCCCGTTCACCCCCCCCACAATGTCGTACATGCACAGATGTCCCACCTCGTGAGCGCAGTTCGTCGATCAGTGGACAACGCTGGAATGCTGTTGTAGCTCAGAGACAAGTTAGTAGTAGATACAGACAACCTTATCTTTAAATTTGGAGAGGGATGTTCTTGTTTGCATGATGTCACGCATATGCACTCATGATCACTAAGCACACGAAATGCCTATCCAGTTTATTTCTAGCTCGCCAGCCTAACCTGAATTGCATGGACACAGAGTCTTCAAATGCTGTACATAAATACAAGTTCGCATCTTGCCAATGGTATGTCTACACTAACTACATAAATTACAAACGTTCACGAAAGACCAGCAGCTTTCCTGAGTCCAGCAAAGTTGGGTGTGCCGAGACCGGTGACTGGGTCCCAACCTTTCACTGCAGGGAACCCGTTGGTGTTGCAACCAGGGTTCGAGCCTAGTAGTAGTAATAGTAAAGGTAAGATATTCGAATTAGATTCACTCCACCCAATCAGCCCACACAGCACGTACCAGTAGTGATATCATTGAACGCGCCAGGGTTCGCATACAAAAACGGGTTCAAAAACCCAAGCGGACTCTTCCCAGCCGCGAGGAGTTCGTCATTGAGCAGTGCCACAATACCCGCGAATATAGGACTCGAACAGCTCGTGCCGTCGACGAGCTCTGTGCGTCCGTTGACGACGATTTCGAGGTTTGTGCCGATAGCTGCGACGTCGGGGATGGCGCGGCCTGATCGGTTGAATTTGCCAGAGTCGGTGGACCCGAGGGTGGTGAGGAAGCTTTGGACGGCGGAGGCTTGGTAGGCTGGGATGCCGAAGAAGTTGGAGAAGCCGCCGGAGGAGAAGCCTGCGGAGGTTTCGGATGAGGTGCCGGAGAGTTGGGTGGCGCCGACGTTGGTGATGCTAGTGGAGGAAGAGTGAGACTCTGGTTGGTGTCAGTAGGACGGAATTGAGAGGACGTACAAAGGGCAGTTATTAGGGAACGTTGGGATGAAAGTCGTGCAGCTCTCTCCGGATTGGCCGCCGCCCACACCTCCATCTCCAGAAGCAAACAAGATAGACACACCACGTGCACCGAGCTGTGCGTAAGCATTGCACAGGGTACTAATTACGGTGTCAGTTTTCTGGATTATATTAATATGGGAAGTGATGAGAGTACGTACTTGGTTAACGCCCTCGAGACATCTGTTTCGTCATCACCGTAACTGGTAGTCAACACTTGAGGAGGGCTGCTTTCGTTGAGCAAGAAATTGATGATGTCCAAGAAACCATCAAGGTCGCCGTCCTGGAAGTTCTCACCGACGGAGATAAAGGTTGTCGGGATACCAGAGGCAATTCCGACTGTGTACTGAATGTCAAGGTTCTGAAATAGTAACACAATTAGTCGACTGAGAAACTCTATGTAATAGCTGGCAAGCGATGCTTACGGCTTCGACACCAGCCTCGTTGTTTCCCTGGGGGTTTTGACCACCATCAAGAGTCTGCAGAGTGAACGCAGTGGTCGAAGGTAGATCCGTACGGAACTTTTGCAAGAATGTCTATGTAACGTGAACATCGATCAGATAAAGTGGAGTTAACACGCGCGTTACTACGTACTGTCAAATCCTTTTGCTGAGCGAACTGCTCAATGAAACCGCTAACGGCAAGCTGGCTCTTCGAGTTTTTGGCGATGGTTGCGGGGACACCATACAAGGACTGAACGCATGCCGGTGTGATACCAGACGAACTGCAGGTAGCATCTGCAGCCCGTCGTGTGTCGTTGTTGGTAGACACAGAGTGCACAACTGGGTGTCTGCCCTTTGGATTAGGGAAACTATAAAACGTATCAGTCGATGTCTACTACTAGCCATGAGATGAGAAGCTTACCTGACAGTTGGATGGATGACGTCGATGTGGCCCTTGAGAGTGTCAGGAATGGAGTAGGTGAGAGTACGGACGACCTGTTTGTTGGTAGTGGGATGAGTGAAGACGGAGAAGTCGGCATTGAGCATCTCGTTTGCTTTAGAAACAGGGATCTGGACGCTCAACCAGTCCCCGGCATCTGTAAGGGGTGTGGCAGTCACACCATTCTCTTTGAGCCACTCGTTGACCTTTTCCACAGTCTCGGAAGTGGGCGAGACGAATGCCTCAGCCTATGAATCCCGATCTGTGAGTATTTCAGAGTAAAAATGTTTACGATGCGTTTCACGCACTTCTTCTTTTGAAAGGTGAGCACCATAGAGGTTGCTCTTTGGGTCACTGACATCATACAGGGTGGTGATAAGACCATCGATGTCCTTTGGTGCGAGAGCGATTCTCAGCTTTATAGTGGAATCCGAGGCCGCGGGTGCGGTGCGGACATAGCCTCTGGGAGTGGTAGCAACTGCCTCGTGCACAGCTAAGCTACGCGTGTGGGGTTTGGACACAGCGAGGGAGCAAAGGGCGGACAGGACCAGGAGCTTGGAGACCATCTTTGTCTACACGGGCGACTCGAAGGTGTAGAGGGTTCGTGAGACTTGGACGTTGACGACATGAGTTTCTTTTGGTTATATACGATGGATGTGAATATCGGGGCTACCGGGGTGGTTGGACAGATGATTGCAGCTAGAAGGTTATGAGGCGTGGATACTGGAAAAGCGAGATAACCGTGACAGCGCGTGGTCATGTCCGTAGATCACATGCACGGTGCAGTCTGTATGTGGTTCGAGAAAGTCGCTGTGAATATGGCGTCAATCATGAAGAAGGATACAATATGCATACGCACATCGCTGAGGACGGACACAAACGGCTTTCGTTTCTCATGCGAAGGCGGCGAAAAGGTGTCTCGGAGTATCACTGGAAGTTCTCGAGCCAGCTATCGAGGGTTTGCCCACATGTTCGAAGATCAGTTGGTCCCGTAAAAGTCGACATCTACGCGGAGGTCAGAACCCGCGATGAGGCCTGAGGAGTTTGGGTGAGCAATCACGCAAGAAAGTGTCAAAAGGTGATTCGTGGACTGACCTGGCTGTTGTCAACGTCTTCCATCTGGCCATCCATCGTATCAGCCTGTGAACAAGAGGACTATGCCAGAAAGATGGGTGCTAGGAGACACATTGTGCTGCTCGCCGCTGCATGTGGCATACAGAGTGTTGTCTTGTGCGTAAACCATATTCATGAGCAGGAAGACGAGAAACAAGAAGAGACGTACCCACGGAAACGCATGCAGTGTACAAAAAACTACCAGCGGGTGATGATATCGAGCGGACGGCCCGTGGCTACACAACATCCGAACGATATACTTGCACGCGGCTGCATGTTCTTGTTTCAAAATGATATTCTTAGAGGTCCAATAAACGCACCGTCGCAATTTATGTTCTTTTTCGTACGGTGCTTTGTCGACGATCGAGTGCAAGGACTAGAGAGAGACGGACCGGTATGTCACAGCTGATTGTTTGTGGGAAAGCAACCAAATAACTCCATACAGAGACCGTACGAAGTTCAACTTGTTCGACAGACATGTTGGCTCTTACCCTGTTCAACCTCTTCTAGCTCTCCCTCTACTCTACATCCACCTAATACTATACCCCCTTTATTCAGCATGAGAAAGTCTACGGTCCTCTTTCTGGCCCTTATCGCGGTGCCGTCCACCGTCACCGCATGCGAAGGCGACTGTATCGTTGGCATCACACGCGCATTCATCGGAAACTACAGCGAGCCCGTAGAACATGTCATGATGACAGTCGTACGTATCTTGTCTCCTCGTAGGACCCTTCAACTACTAATTCCCTCCAGGCAAGCCAAATCTCCCATTTCGTACCAGGCAGTCCAACACCCGAATCCGCCATGGAATTTCTCCAACCTATCACAAACGCCTACTCGTCTAGCTCCTACGACGGCATGGAACGTGCTATCTTCCCCAACTTCTTCCATGGCAAATGTCTCGATGACAACGGCGTCGAACCAGACGGATGTCCCAACCCGGACTGCCCCCTCGTCTGCGGCACACCTGGCTCTCTCGTTCATTTTTACAGCAAACTCCGATACATCGCTTTCAACCAAACCCGGCATCTTCTCAAAGACCTATCCACCCCTGGATCAGACACGTACAATCAAGTCGAACGTGCAGTCATCCGTCGTGAGAATAGGAAAACTCGGAAGAGAACGACGGTGAACAGGAGCGGTTTCAGTACTGTGGCTCTCCCGACGAAACGCAGTGAAGACGAGGTTAAGAAAAAGCTGAAAAATGTGATGCGAAATGTTCCTACTTGGATTGAACAAGTCTGTGGGGGCTCTGGCTCTGGCGATACCAATGATTTGCCCCAATGCAACTGGGAACGAGAGATGAAGGAATACATCCTGACCTTCCCTTAGAAACTCAAGGCATATCCCGATTCTCTGGCATCAACAATCTTGGTTCTTGGCTCTGGCAGTTCTCGACTTGAAAGCTTGAAGCTTGGCGATCCGCACATTACTAGCTTGGGTTTGTGGGTTTGGTCTTGTATCCTGTTGTTCTCACATTCTGTGTTGTTTTTACCACCAAAAACGGTGATAATCCATGATCACGTATTCTATAGATCAACTCGTGTGCAACGTGATAAACTACAACTCGTAAAGTTTCGTGAAATCGGTAATCATAAATGGTTGAGACTATATTGTACATCTCGAGCGCAGCTTGCGCGTACTACGAGAGGGTGGAAGGGGGGGAAATGGTAAGGCATAATGTGGTTAAAAGTACAGATTGAGATGGACGAGATGATGATAGTGATGCTTCGACGGTTAGTTTGGGCGGTCGTCCAAATAGAAAAGAGAGAGAGGGTGCATAGATGTGGATAGAGATGGAAAGAAATCCGATGAATCCGAATGGTACAATAGTGAGCGTGCTGTGATACTTTTTTCCGTGGTGGTCGTAAATGTGAAGGAGATGAACGGCAACCGGTGTGCGATGGAATCCTAAAAAAAGGCTGGGATGAACGTAAAAGGCATTACCGAATGAACAAACAAAGACAGTACAAAGAAACCCAAAATTCAAGACGAATATACATTCGCGCGCGCGTGGAAGATTAAAAGCTAAAAAAAAAAAGAGCTTGGTTTCATTTGCGTCCCCGGTTTGCATGAAACCGAACCACGTTTGACAGCGGTGAGCGTCCTAGATGCTGTTGGTCACGATTATAGGTCTGGGACCGACGACGTGTCGAGGAGCGGTCCCGGTGGTGGAGAATAAGCGTGGCCACCAACTGAGACAGCGTAAGGACTTCCGAACCACCTCCGACTCGCGCGACGGCCGTAGGAGACCTCGTCGGAGCGCGTTCCAAGTTCGACGTAGCAGGATCCACATCCATGGAGCATTCACCAGGTAAACCCAACGAGATAGTAGGTTCAGTCTGAAAGACATGATCAACACGTTCACGTCGAAGCCTGAACATATCTGCATCGTCCGTCCGTGAGCTGAACGGCACGCCAGGGCTGGGAGAGCATCCATGGTCAACGAGACTCCTCCACAACCGTTCCACCAAAATCTCGTCTTGGACGCGTAGAACCAACAACGACGAATCCGCCCGTGAGTCGTCATCGAGGCTATCCTCGCTGCTGTCAAATTCAGCGGAGTCACTAGCACACTGAGTACTGCGCACGGAGGCTGCGAACCGGGCGTCCCGAAGATGAGCAAGTATACTTCTATGCAGCGTGGCCATGAACTGTACATCTCCGACGTTGGTCTTCTTATTCGCGCTCTTGCTGCGTTTCGTCCGTTTCGTGCTTTTGGCAGCGTAATGCGGGACTTTGACTCGTCGTACGGCCATCTTCCGTTTTCGAGGTCCCGGTGCTGGGTATGGAATGAAGCCACTACCAGCATTGGCATCGTTGGTAGTAGTAATGAACGGATCCGAGTCGGGAGAGTAGCTTAGACTGTGGTGCACGTCCCGGTGAACGAAAGACGAGGGTATACGCTGAGGAGCTCCTACTAGACTCGAGCACCAGATGGCGTTGTTGTTGTTGTCCTCCTCTGGAACGGACGAGGGTGGATGGCCGACGAGCCAGTTCTCGAAAACTGCAAAGGCGGGGTCTTGACTTGGGTCGACATCATGGCTGGGACTAATGCGGGAACATTGGATAGGCTGCGATGGGAATGGTATACAGCTGGATTGTACAGGAGGCAGTGGCGAGGATGATGGTGATGTCGCCGGTGATGGTGATAGTGAACATTGGGCGTTGGCGTTGGAGAACGAGACTTGTACAGTGGGCGCGGCTTTGTTAGATGCACCGAGATGAAGTTTAGGATGATGTCGAAGAATGTTCGTAGTTACAGAGAGCGGAGGCATAGTGCGTTCGGAGGCGCGTCCGGCGCAGAGAGAAAGAAAAGACAACTTGAAGTCGAAGCCAGGCTGGAGAATGGGTTGGAAACGTCACCGCCGTCGTCGGACGGGTCAACCTTCAGACTCTGGAACACGTTCGCGCCTTTTTGCCTTTTTGGTCTCGTGATCGCGTACCGATGTTTGGTCATATTTGTGAATGAACTTGAGCAACTGAGGGTTGGGTATGAATCGTCCGAATCGTAAGTATGTGGATCGAGTAGTGTGTAGAGAAACATATAGCACAAGGGGACAGAATATAAAGAGAGGTACATGCAAGTAAGTAGATCCGGAATAAAGAAGTATATCCAGTTAACACGAGAAAACATGGGCATGAACAAATTAAGTAGAATAAATCTCACCACGATCTGTAGCAGGATCGAGGGGTGCGGGCGACGTACTAGACAAATGCTCCAAAGAGACCTCTTCACCATGAGGGTGTGGCTGGAACTCGTCCTGCTTGATGCCGCGTTTCTGCAAAGCATACGCTCTGCACGCTTCACGACTCTGAGCAAGACGCGGATCGTTGAAATCCCAAGCATGGATAATAAACCCTGGGAAATTATACTCAAGGAGCTCCTTCAACGTCGGCAGGAGCATCGGATCGGGAGAGTACGTCCCCGAGTTGTTATCAATGACGAGCTCCCAACGAACCTGACTGTCCGGAATCTGGTCGTTGAAGTTTTCCCAACCGCCCTCAGGCCGCGGGTGGAACTCGCCAGAGTATCGGACGGCTATGGCACAATTCGAATGGAGGGCGTGTTTGGACGCAAAGTCGACGAAAAATGCCGCACCGGTCTCGGAGAAGCGGAAGGAATCGTCGTCGACGGCGATAACGTAGGTGTAGACGGCGGGTTTGACGCGGTGGGCGAGCTTGTCGCCGACTCTTCCCCCGTGCAGAATATTGAGCACGTCCGCTGGCTCCTTGATGACGCCGAACCCGTTCCTCGTACTGCGTGCATACAGCATGCGGTGTCCGGCTTGGATGGTCGACCGCACTGCAATGGAGGCTGGGCCTTGGAAAATGGCCTGGGCGGCTTTGTAGTTGGTGTTCCAGTGTTGAACTTCGTCGTTGTCGAAGAAAAGACGAACACCGCGAAGGAACATCTTCCACGTAGAGTACAGACGGGCGTCGTCGAGGTTTGTCAAACGCCCGACTGTGGGAGAGAAATGACGGGAGAAACGAATGGGACCATCAAATATGTACGATCGTTTCTCAGGTTTCTTATCGGTAGAAGGAGTTGTTTCAATCTATGAAAAATATCACTGTGAGCTCGAGCGCAGTAACATCATGGATCAAAACACACTTTCAGCCAAAACGTGCCTCGATTGCGCCGTAAGGTTGGTCCTTCGATGGTTATTTCCTTGGCCCCCGGCTCGAGTGTTGTGCTGAAGCTTCCAACATAATCGTCGGTAACCATACCGTCATCCTTGTCCATGACCTGAATATGCATGGACGCGATGGCAGGGACATTCTTGACGTTCCAATACTCGTTCCACACAGGCTTGAGCGTGTTGACCTGGACAGTAGATCTGACGGTAAACACATATCAACTACATGGAATATAGATGCAAAAAGGAAGTCGAGGACATTGTGGCGCAAGGAACAACCTACACGTATGAAATATTGTTGTCAAGCTTGGCGACGAAGTAAGGATCGGCCGTGCCGACGACATCCATTTTCGGTATTCCACTCGCACCAATGAAATGTACTACGATATCTACATATTTCGTCTCCAGATTATGCTTCTGGGCCCACTCATGTGCACGGTCTTGGGCTTCGGCCTTGGCGTTGTCCATTGATCGACGAACTGCGCTCACGAGGTGGGACATCTGTGCATGCACGACATTGCGACGGCCAGGCATGATGAGAGGGGGTGAACAAGATGATCAGGCGTTCATGGCTAATGCTACTAACCTTTGCGATCGAGCACAGGCTGGAACTTTTGAGTTTAGGGCGGCAGTGGTATCCGCAGCGGAAGGCACTGCAGAGCTCCGTCGAAACGCCTGTGAAAGGAGTTCTTTAGGCGTCAATCAGCCGACGATAACCGGATTTAGAGATGTCGGGAGGTTTGTATATGTTGCGACCGACGTCACATTGCTTACAGTAACAAACTTTACACCGTTCACCCGCCGGTTCGCATTCGGAGATTTACTCTATACATTACGAGTAATTACCTGTCATATCAAAGCTTCGTTGACCGAGGAGAATCACAATGAGAGAGGTGAAATAGACGAAATTCCAATTGAACAATCTAGGATAAGTATATAGGAGGCAGTGAATACGTAGTACTTCTAACGCTATATGGAACCACCCGAACCTATACATGTCTTGCTTAGATAAGATGAGCGTCGGGATAACGAGCCTTGATACTCTTTAGCAGGAATTCAATGGGCGTAACGTATGAAATATCAAACCAAGGCAACATACGTCCAAAATTTATACCTATGAATTCATGGATACCATGTGAGATACCAGCGCCCCCTGTGAGAAGACCACCGATGCGTCCAACGCCGTCGACGACAACAGCACCAGAGTCGCCCCAGTCGGAAAACACTCTGTCGTTGTACTCGTACGGTAAGATCGCCCACTCCTTCGACGTGCTGTACCCGTCGCCAGAGTCGGAGTACTCCCGTACGAAGGACATGATGCAGTTGGCGCGGCCGATGGTAGTGCAGGTCGTGCTGCCGCTCTTCATTACTCTAAGAAGAGGACTATGGGTACCGTCCGCGATACGCATTTCGCTAGTCGGGATGATTCCACTGAGCTTCATGACACGATCTCCCATGAAATCGAAGGAGTCTGGGACTGGCGAGACATTAGGCCAGGGGTTCATCTTTTTCAGGAAATCAAAGGTTGAGAATTCCTCGACGTATATTGTGTTGCCATTGAATTTCGTCCTGTCGATCTTACCGTCGTCGATCTCAATGACGGCGTAATCTTCTGTGAATTGCTCGTCTGGAGTCCCTGCGCCGAGAGTGATCGGAGGGGAATATACAACTTGTCCGAGTACATGACTTTCAGTGGTGGACCAGTTTCCTTCCGTCTCATCGAGGAGGGTTTTGAGCCCCGCCCTTTTCTTCAAGAGTCTGTCTATCAGACCCTGGTCACCCCCACTGCCATCCTCACCCTCGGAATCCACAATGCGCTGCTTTTCCTTGTCGATATCCGACTCGCAATTCCTGATCAAGTATCGCATTGATTTGAACTTGCGCGTATAAGTTGTGTCATCACCGAGGAGGAGGACGTCAGAGCGAGGCCGCCTGGTGGAGGAGCGCTCGAACATATCATTTGGCCTCTTCTTCGGTGGTAAGACAACATGGCGAGCAGTCACGAGAAGGAGAGGATCGCTGTCGCTACCTTGGCTCATGTAGAAACCACCAGTACCCGAGCTGTCCTGCGCATCCATAGGACATAAAGGGATCCCAAGTGCATGAGTAAAGTCGTGTTGGATGTCTGGGGTAGGGTCGCGGAAGAGGAAGGAGGAGGGGATGGGTGGAAGAAGCTTCCCAACCCCTGATGACCGGAAAACCAACGACTCACGCATCTCGACGTCAACATCGTCGATGTCAAATTCCTTGAGAACATCGAGGCACTTGAACACGCTGACCCTCGCGCGCTCACCGTCAAGAGAGTCGGGTGTGACTCCTATCCAAAGTACGACGGCGGTCATTTCGGGGTTTGGGACCTCGCAGTTTGGGACCTCGGAGATGCGAACAATGTCGAGGCTGGTCCATCGGACCTGCATTTCATCCAAGCAGGCTTGCACCTTGGGGGCAACTTCAAACTCCCAGGTGCTGTTGAGTTTATGGTTAACGACGACTGAGAGCTCCTTCGAATTGGGGGTTTCCCATGGGCCTTTAGGTATCTCCCACGCTATAGACCCGGTACGTGCGAGTAACCGTGGCTGTGAGGGAAGTCCGCGGTAGTAGCCCATTGCTTCGTCCTCGGGTACGTGGGACTCTGGGGGACGAATACGTTGAGGAAGGGAAAAGGGGTAGGAAGGGAAGATTCTGATGCGTGAAAAGTCCGAGGTCGCCATATAAGGGTTGAGCCAACTATAACTATGTTTGCAAAGAAATCAGGGACGAAGCACTAAATAGTAGCAGAAGCGGTCAGGAGGAACATTAGACAGACTGAGTAAAGCGAAGAGGGCGACAGGGCTAACCCGTCGTATTCTGAGACAATTGTAGAATGAAGCTTAATCTTGCGTAGAATCCGTCTAGGACGCTATATAAGCAAATTTTCTATCTGAAACACTCGGACTGTATAGTACTTACCTAGTTATTATCAACTCCTTCACGAGCTGATATGTTGGAGGAAAAGAGTACGTTAGAGATTGCCCCTGATAACCGTACCCCTACCTGGGTATTATTTAACCTGAATCCGGTTTCGGAACCATGGTGGGTGGGTCCCTCGATTTTGACTCCGATGGTGGACCAAGGTCCAATCGAGCGGCCACTGCCTGAAACGGCAGTGGACTCGTCGGATTACCGGATTTGGAGCTATCGGGGCGTCTGTCTAATTGCGCGCTCTTGCGACAGTTTACCGATAACAGTTGGAATGACTGAGTCATGACTCGCCGATAATTGACTCTCTAAAGCCCCACTAAGTCTTCCCATCAGAAATAACATAAATAATAAGCGCGACCTTTCCGACTACCACCACTGATCTCGTTGGTTCGTACTCGTCGCCTCAAACCTCTCGTTTCATTGACCGTCATGACCGTCGACACCCAAGTTACTGAACACCTAATAGACGAACAGACCCCTCTTCTTGCAGATAATGAAGTCCAAACGAAACATAACGCAGTTTATAACCGTTTTACAAAGACACAAAAGCGGACGATTCTTTTCCTTATTGCTCTCGCAGGTCTCTCACCTTGTGAGTACTGCAATTCACTGACAACGTATATGTCGTTCTCAACTCAGTCTAACATCTAATAGTGTTCATATCCGGGTCGTTTATCCCATCTATCCCACAAATTGCCAAAGATTTAGGAACTACGGGGGCTATAGTAAAGTAAATGCATAAGTTTCAGATTAACTCACCATTCACTAACTTTAACCCCTCATTCATCTAGTATCGCTGTCAGCCTCTCAATCATCACCAATGCTCTCGGAAGTCTACTGTGGGCATCATATTCAAGCTACTGTAAGTTACGCACTTGCGAATGCTACTCACGCCTCTGACTTATACCACACAGACGGTCGGAAGCCTATTTACCTACTAACGCTATCTGTCCAATGCCTCGGCTCTTTGGGAGTTGCATCAGCAAGAAGTGTACCAACACTTTTAGCCTGGCGCATTGTTCAAGCATTCGGGTCCTCCAGTGGCCTGTCCGTCGGAATGGGCGTGATAGGTGATATTTACAAAATTGAAGAACGAGGGACTGCCTCTGGAGTCTTCTTTGCTGTCAGTCTTGTCATTACTTTCTGGCTATTCTCGACCGTCAATTAACAAAATTTGTGCTAGGCTGTCTTGCTCGGTCCAGCTCTCGCTCCTCTCGTAGGAGGAATCACTGCGCACTATTACTCCTGGCGTATCATGCAACTTGGCCTATCTCTTTTTGCTTTGATCTGTCTTATCCTGACCATATTTTTACAACCGGAAACGAGCCAGCCAGGAGCTCGTGGCATCGACAAGGCGAGAGAGAAAGGAGAAAAAGACGGTTTGGTCTATCTGAATCCGTTCAAGAGTTTGTGGCTGTTGAGAAGTCCTAATATTGCTCTACCAGTAAGCACATGATTTTCCAGACTTTGCAGTGGTCGTAGCTCAATATTTTGTCCAGGCTCTGGAAGGTGCATTTGTACTCATTTCAGATTATAGTACGTGCGTTTCGTTTCTTGGAGGGCATAATAAACACCAAAATTCCAATAGCCCTTATTGTTCCTATTGCGTACACTATCGTGAGCAGCATCAAAGATACTTCCTGTGACTCTCACAGATCTCGTGATGCAGGGTAAAAAATACGACATCACAAACGAGGCCATCGTAGGTGCCTTATGTATCCCTCTAGGACTCGGAAATTGCAGTAAGCGCATTCAAGTTATGTCCTGCGCGTTGTTTAACATTTTACTCTCGTAGTTGGTGCTCCTCTGTCTGGTATGCTCTCAGATCGTATACTCATCGCGGCTCGCAACAAACGTGGAGGTGCATGGGTCCCTGAAGACCGGCTCCGAGCGAGCTTGATCGGCGCAGCGCTATTCGTGCCCTGCTCCATCTTGTTCGAGGGCATTATTCTGCACTTTGTCGACGGTAATGTAGGGCTGGTGCTGATCTGCATCTGTTTCTTCTTCAACGGTCTCGGCGTAAGTATAGAGTTATCTATTCGCGGATCATCGAAGTTCTCATTTGAACGTTTCCCAGGTCGATTTTGTGCTGAGCCCACTCTCAGCCTACAACGTCGATATCTTGCATGACAGAAGTGCAGAAGTCATCGCGGCCTCTATGTAAGTTCAGCAAAATTCAGAGGACTGTGCTCACATGTTGATCATTCGCACATACCAGGGCGTTCCGTAGTATGCTCATTTCAGGATCCGTCGTCTTGATTCTCCCTGCGATTGAAACGTTCGGCGTGCTTGCTACGAACACTGCGATTGCGGTATTATGTTGGATCGGTTTCACGTACGTGTCATTGTCTCTTTCTCATGTAGTCAGTGATACACCCGAAGCTGACTCGGGATTTTGACAGGTTCACTCTTTCGACGATCAAGTATGGAGATAGGATGAGGGCTTGGGTTGATCTTGGATTTAGCACAGTCGAAAATAACTAAAGATTGTTGTCCTTTCTACTGCGCTTACAGTAACCGAATGAAAATGTGAGTGCCATTCGATGAAGCTATATCGCTCATGAAACTTTGTACTAACCTGTGTTATTTACGGTGGTACGAAGACATATATTATACAGTATGAAGATGACCATTGACCATGATACCTCGAGGTAATTTCATTTGTAGACCGAGGGAAGACCGAGGCATCGTACCGGGACGCTCACACTGACGCCCCCAGCTCACTGCAAAATGGCCTCGATGGCAGCTTGATACAATCTTCCAATCCCCGAAAACACGTACGTCTACGTGCCGGAAGGCAACGCCTCGAAACGCCAGAAACGTGTGACTTTCAAATGATATACCATCCGTGAGCGTCGTCTACGCCTTCTCTAAATACGTTGGTTCTCGACCATCATGACCGCCTCACTCACGCCCCCCGACTCGGAGGAGGCAAACTTCATCAATGAGCAGACTCCTCTGCTCCCAGGCAGCGAAGCACAGCAAAAGCATGATGCAGTGTATAGCAGATTCACAAAAGCACAAAAGAGGACGATCCTCACGCTCATCTGCCTTGCAGCTGTGACACCTCGTAAGTGCTCTTTCAAGTTATAGCTCTTGTCTCCGGTTTCTATGAACTGATAGTTTTCGTGCTTGTCACCCCCAGTGTTCATATCAGGTTCATTCATCCCAGCTATACCTCAAATAGCCAGGGATCTCAATACCACCGGTCCTGTTGTCAAGTAAAGTCATTGTCATATGTGCCTAGTATTTAATGTCGCTGATGCTATATTGTTTTCAGTCTAGCAGTCAGTTTGTCTGTTCTTTCGAATGCATTCGGTAGTCTTCTGTGGTCCTCGTACTCGAGTTACTGTAAGTCACTCATGTATTCTTACCTATTGATGAGCTCAGACTCACACGTCTTCGTTAGATGGGCGTAGACCGATATATTTGCTGTCTCTGTCCATTCAATGCGTAGGCTCGTTTGGTGTTGCCTCTGCAGGCAGCGTTCCAGCGCTGTTGATATGGCGCGTAATTCAGGCGTTTGGTTGTTCGAGTGGCATGTCCGTGGGCATGGGCGTAATCGGGGACATCTTCAAGGTCGAAGAGCGAGGCACTGCATCAGGAATCTTCTTTGCCGTAAGTTTGTACTCTACACTTACATGTCTTGTTTCGTCATAAACTAACACCGCTAGATACCTAGTCTAATCTCCTAGGCCCAGCTCTTGCTCCTTTTGTTGGAGGTGTCACAGCCCATTACTGGTCCTGGCGCGTCTTGCAATATGGCTTGCTGCTCTTCGCCTTTGGATGTTTGATGCTCACAGTTTTCTTGCAACCAGAAACGAGCCAGCCAGGTGCACGTGGGATCGACAAAGCAAAGGCAAAGGGAGAAAAACCGCGTCTTGTGTTCTTGAACCCATTCAAGAGTCTAGCGTTGTTACGCAGTCCCAACATTGGACTACCAGTAAGCTTCATAGGCTGTGTGTATATGATGTAGCTTATAACGACCTGAACAGGCGTTGGAAGGCGCATTCGCCCTAATTGGGAACTACTGTGAGTATCAATCACGTTCTCCTCCGCTGTAAAGTCCCTAAACTAGTAACTTTGATAGCTATCATCGTTCCAGTTGCATATACTGTTGTGCGTATTTAATATATACCTCCGTAACTCGCCCATGGTCACACCTCAATAGGGTAAGACGTATAATATCACGAATTCGGCCATTCTGGGAGCTTTATGTATCCCCCTCGGTCTTGGAAACTGCGGTGTGTCTTTTTTTCCTTTTGAAAACGCATCAAATTATCGGTTCTTAAGCTACTTCTCTCGGAATAGTTGGTGCACCATTGTCGGGTATGCTTTCCGATCGTATCATCATAGCAGCACGAAAGAGGCGTGGAGGCGTATGGATCCCAGAAGATCGTTTGCAAGCAGCGTTATTCGGTGCTGGAGTGCTCGCCCCGTGTTCGATCCTTTTTGCAGGTCTTGTTTTACACTTCATGCATAACACTGCGGGCTTAGTCTTGGTCTGCATCTGCTTCTTCTTCAACGGTGTCGGGGTAAGCTTGCATTTGACAGAGTCACGATATTGCAAACGGTTAACTTACTCGAACTTGACATAGGTCGATTTCGTTATGAGCCCTCTTGCCGCATATAATATCGATATTCTCCATGACAGGAGTGCAGAAGTGATCGCAGCCACAATGTGAGCTCGTTTGTCCTCTGCTAATAATACTTATTGACAATACGTTATTCCACAGGTCGTTCCGTAGTCTTCTTATCTCAAGCTCTGTCGTACTGATCCTTCCTACGATTAACACGTTCGGGGTGTTTGCTGCATACGGTATCATCGCGGTACTCTCGTGGATCGGGTTCACGTACGTGGTTTACCCCGATTGCCACCATTCTATTTGACCGAGCAATGCTGTTTCTACAGGTTTATTCTGGCAACGATCAAATATGGGGATAAGATGCGATCTTGGGTTGACCTCGGATTCAGTACCGCAGAAACCAATTAGAGTGACACGTCGAGTATTGGAATCAATAGATACTAGAATTTAGATAGAGACGCCATCTGGCGGTGTATCCGCCTCTCCCTTGGCGTACAACTATTGTGGACAATGTCGACCATTAGCGGATAAAATGTGAAGTGAATACATATATGAGACTCAGATGTTACTGCGATACGTAGTATAGAATACAAATAAGTGAAAGAGATGCATGTTTGATCGAATGTACGCTGAGTATGCCCCCATTACGAATAATCAACGGCCTCGCTGGAGGTCAATAAATTCTAGCGGGATGTCCTCGGTGTCATCGGTCGTAGGCGCATAGCGACTACGGAAAATGGTACCCTCACGCCTAGTAAATTCGGACATGAGTGCCTTGCGATGTTCCGTGTTCAAAGAGCAGCCGAACGTATCGGGCTCTTCCTCATCAAGAAGGAAGGATTTCAGGGCGTGGCGGTTGTGTATAATTTCACCTGAAGCTGTCAGCTTGAGGTTTGGGATCATCTTGTCCTTTCCAGAACGGAAGGTAGAGAAGCGCATGGCGCTAGTACGACGGAAATCGATCTTGGGATATTCGGGAAGAGGGGCTATATAGCGCAGCGTAAATAACAGTGTCCAAGTCGAGTTATTAAGAACAACTTACGTTCATAGTCTTTCGTCACTACTTTCATCCAACTTACGTCGTTGTAGTATTTGTGCTCTCTGAGCCAGTCAACAGACCAGCGAGCTTTAGGATCGCGCGCAAGCATCTGCGGTATACAGTCAGCAAATGGCTGCTTTTGCAGTAGTAAACGAAAGCTTACAAGACCCAACAAGTCTCGCAGGTCGCTATTCTTAACTTCTGAGATGGGTACATCTTTTAGCATCATCATCCGCTTGATCTCGGCCGCTGTGCTCGCATGGTAGAACGAAGTCGTCCGTGTCGTGGCCATCTCAAAGAAGACCATACCCATCGACCATATATCCGCCTCCCAACCATACCCATGCTTAGCCGTGACGGTAACTACTTCGGGAGCCCAATATCCCGTAGTACCTGCCACATCGTACATGCGGACATCCTTAAGCTCTTCATTCTCTTCTGTGATACGAGACAGCCCGAAGTCTGTCAGCGCGATATGTCCATGAGCGTCGAACACAATATTTTCGAGCTTGATATCGCGGTGGATAATTCCCACGTCGTGAAGGTTACCTACGCCATGGAGCTACATAACGAAATTAGTAAGGGGGATAGTACAGTATTGGAGTTCGGGACGTACTATCTCTGCTGAATACAACAAAACCTCATCTTCCGTTAAAGGCTCTCTTTCAATCCTCTGAAGCATATTCTCTCTCAGGCAAGGCTAGATAGGACGTCAGCTTCAACGCTTTCAAGCAAAATCAACGCCAAGTAAACTCACCATCACAATGTAAATATTATCGTCGTCGTCCCATGCAGATAACATAGGGCAGACGAAGGACAAGTCAGCATTAGTAACATGCTTGAGAGCATGAAGCTCATTGATGACGCGCCGACGACCAGAAAAACGTCGGTATATCATCGCCTTATGCACCACCTTTATCGCCACCTGCTCCCCTTCCTTGCTCATCGCATACATGACTCTACCATATGCACCCTCCCCAAGCATACCCGTGACCGAATAAGTCTCGGTGCGTATGTCGTTACACAGCGTAACAGCGCCCCTCGAAGTATTCTTCGGCTCCATTGGCTCCTTGCGACGAGCTTGGGCTAAGGCAGCGATTCGCTCTTTGAGGGGCAGCTCATCCGAGTCCGATGTGGAGGAGGACGGCCTGTGTGAGCTCTCGCTCTCACTAGCAGAAGTCGTAGTACGAGACCTGGCTCTATACTCTTCCCTAGCAAGTTCTTCCAGATACTCGTAATAATCAGCATACTTGGCTCTATATGCTAACCAGTCCTGACGAAGGCCATCGAAAGCCTCCATGTTGTTGCACCCGCCCGGGGCATTGATCAAGATGCTGTATTCAGACTCGAAGAGGGGCGGGCTAGGCGGCCTTTGGATTGGGAGTGTAGGGATGGTATCAAGCTGTGCGGCGGCGAACGTAGGCTGGATGGGTGTTTTGTCTTTGACCCCGTCGATGTTGTTGGTGCTCGGCACAACGAGTTCTTGCGGGTCGTTCGACTCGGACTTCCTGTCGTTGTTCGGGGTTTTGACCTCCGTGATGGCTGGGAAAGATATAACGGGGGAAGGCGAAGGCGGGCCAGTAGGAAAAGCAATGGTATTTTTGGCCTGCGATGCATGGGGAGTTCGGGGTGAGGGTAAAGGAGTCTTCTGCTCATCGTGACCATAATCGTAACCGACGGTCAAAAACTGGTCGTCTGACGTTGCTGGCCCAGTAGGAGCGTTGGCCGCCGGGCTGGAAGCATTGGTTTTGGGAGTACGAATAGTGAGAGGAGACAATGGGATATTGCGCCTCATAGATGAGCCAGTTGGGGTCGCCTTAGACATGGGTTGAATGGGACAGGTAGATATGACAATCGAAGAATAAGTAAGGTGGAGAGAAACAGGAAGTGCGAGGAGCCGTTCAATAAATATTCGAGGGAAAAGGCCGCGGTCACGTGTGGCGATGATCATGGGCGTCTTTTATTTTGCGATATTTCTGACGGGGCCGGGTTATGATTTTGGCCTTCTACTGATGTTGGCCCACTAGATACGAAGGCCAGTGATGACTAGTGATGGTACGGTTCAAGTATTTGAGCACTATTTATTCATTTTTGAAAGGGCACATACCCATTATCCATTCTGCCAGAGGGATGTTTCGACCGGTTGCGCTGCGCTGTAAAGGCCCTTTGAAACCGAACAAAGGGCAGGATAGCACTGTTGCTGTAGGCCAACGCAACGCGCTTTACAAACACAACGAGGTGGCATAGCTTGCAGTCTAATTCATTTTTGTCGAAGTCCGCCCTGTTTGCGTAAACCTTCACTGTAATTTGCGGCGCACGTTCAAAGTAAGCATCGGCTTTCACAGGATGAGGGTGCCACTGCCGTACTTACAAGTTTATGGCTCATGATATATTCCAGAACAGGCGTACCACAGTATATGGTTTCGCAATCTACACTTGGATATGTCAATTCTTGCAGTGGCACTGGCATAGGGGACCTAGCACCGAACCGTCATGCGTCGTCAGCCATATTATACACCGTATGTGAAGGAAAGTGTTTCACAACTCCCTTTCATATGGGCCAATACATCCACAGACACTATGCACGTACCAGAGACTTTCCGGCCCATGGGACGTAAGTGGCACTTACAAGCTACTCAGGATGAACTCAAATTGCCTCAGCAGAGTTCTTCGCTGCCAGGCCCATGTTAGATTCAGAACTCAATGGATCAATAAGCTCTAAGTTTTGAGTTACACGCTCAACATTCTCTAGTGAGAAACAGGAAAATCTCAGACACGACGAGTGAGAAAACCGAGCTTTTTAGGCGACGTACCACTCTGAGTCTTTGACCCAAGGCTCTCTTTAGCTCTAGCAACCACAAAACATAACTCATGACTCGTCCACTGTTTGGGGATTGGAGACGAGCATCGCACGAGAGGGGAGGGGGTGTACACGCCCCGCCGACTTGACCCTTTAAAGCTCGAAGACATAGGGGTGCACTGGGAGGCCCAACCCTGTCGTGACCTACAACCCAAACATGCTTGTGGCCGTTCAAGGTGGATATTTAATATTGAGGGCTGTAGACGAGGGCCACACCGCACCAGACGGACGAGGGAGAAGTTGTCAACAAGGCTCGAGAGTCGAGACGCCCTAAGGCCATTCCCCGAGGAGTAAGGACGGCTTCTGATTCTTTCTTACTTCCTTCTAAACATCCGTTTCCCATTTCCTATTCAACTCTACTTACATTTTTACTACAAGCGCTCTAACTCATTGCATCTCCAAAAGGCAAAAAAAATAAGCCTTCATTCGAATGCGCTTTTTTACTCGACTCTCAGCGTTACCAGAGTTTTGTTTCCACAAGTTCAGCAACAAAAAAAAAGCTTTTGACCTCATACGTAGAGTACATACCTGCTTCATAGGGCTTAACACGTCACCAAAACTTCCACGCACACGCACACAAAAACAAACAGACAAAACTACGAAACCGTATTATACATGAGAAGAAAAAAACCCTGCATGCACAAAATGTAACGAACAGTCCAGACATATTGAAAAGCAAGCAAGAACGAGGTTTGGAAGCACAACAAAACTTGCCATGCGTTCGTCCATCGACATCCAGTGGCTAGTGAACTAGTGAACTAGTGAGGCTCAATTGAGGAACCTTGGGATTTTCGGGTTGAGGCAAAGACCGTCCGTAGAGGAAAAGATAGATCTGTCCAAGGATGAGTAAAACGGGCAACCCATCCTCTACATTAGCTCGCTCGAGAACCCACGGAGACGAATGACGGTGTACGTTCGAGAATTCCAGGGGGGTTGGTTGGTAACGGATGAGCAAAAGAAGCGTATGGGAGGTGGAGGAAGAAGTCGGAGAAGGAATAATACCATGTACTATGGACATGAAAAACATAATAAAGTGGGGAGGGTTTGAACGTAGAACGGAGAGAGGACGTAAAAAAAATTCTTATCTTTCGAGCTCTGAGCTAAAAGTTGTCGTCGAATAGAGGCGTAAGGCGTGAGGGAGGGAGTGGTGGGGGGCGTGAAAAAGGGACATTTCATGGATGAGGGGTCGTGGGAGGGTTAACCGACAACTCTCAAGGAGAGGAGGTCAGAGTCGACGTTTCAGCGTAAGAAGCAGGAAATAAGGAAACCGAGCAAAAGGCAAAAAGGCAGAATTTTTTTAGGGAAGGGTAAAAAATAGGACGTGCAAAACATAATATTCTCCGATACTTGATGAAGCAGGGTATGAGCTAAAATGCCTAGAGATGACATGGTATTGATACAGTGGTGCGAGGGGGGTGGGGAATGGGAAATGACTCGGATGTTTGTACAGTGGTTGTGCGAGCCTATAAATGATGGAATAAGTACTGATGCTGGAAAGAGAAACAAACGAACATCGACTACGCTGGCAAAAAGCGGCATTCGTCAAGACGATAAAGACAGACAAACGACTCACAGAATTTCTCATTGTTGATATCCCAAGCTGCAAAGACTACTCAACGTCGATGTCAAAATCAGCATCCTCAACGACAGAAGCACGCAAAGGACTAGGCGTAGGCCTTGTCCCTACAGCCGCCGTCTTTCGATTGGCCAATGACCTCGACGAGTCCCGTCGTTTGAGCACCATGTTCGCCACAAGTTGAGGCATACTGCGCATCGACCCTCGTCCCTGAAAAACCGACCTGTCCAAATCCATCTTGAGATCCAAAATCGCACCAATTTCCCTCAACCGGTGTTTCTCCTTCTTCCTCGCCCTCCTCGCCTCCGAACGCTGCTCACTCGCCTGACGCAACTCCTGCCGTCGCATGTACATCACCGCAGGGTCCGACACCATCTTCGAAGGATCTAGCAATGCTGAGATATCCTTCACACGACGATCGAGAGCGTTCTCCCGCTCCCGCGCGGACGTCTCGGCCAACTGCACCAAATCATAATACGTACGAAGAGTCTGATACTCATCCTCGGGAAGTCCAGAGGACGAGATGTCCACCTGACCTTCGAGTAGTTGTAACTCATAGTCAGATGGCGACGGTGACCGAGCAAACGGCGGATCGACGCCAGAAGGCTCGACGAAGAGGCCTAACCCATCGTTGGGGACGGGAGGGCCGAGCAAGGAAGGGGATATCGTCCCATCGGACGGTACCTCGAACATCTCGTCCGAGGCATCAGGTATCAACTGCATGAGGGGGGAATGTGGAGATGACGGAGCAGATGGTATATCGTCCATGTCGAGATCAGGCAGTTCATGCACAGGCGAGAAACCAAAGGATGGCTCATCGAACAGATCGGGGAGTGCAGTAGGTGATGCATCTGCATCGTACAACGTGTCTTCCATGTTCTTTGTGTCGTCATCCTCTACTTCTGAGTCAAACCCATGAAGGGGGAGAAGCAGCGAACCAGGCTGTGGCGATGGTGGAGGGTCGATGTCCATCTGGTGGACGGGCTCCCACAACGCTTCGAGCTCTGGCATCAGTTTGAGAGGAGTGGTACGGGCACGGAGAGGTTGATGAACACTCGAGTTCTTGGAAGCCATGAACTTTAAATCTTCTAAACCAGCCGCGTCGAGAGACAGGCCTCTGGCTTTCTGTGGATTGCTACGACCATCGTCAAGCAAATTGCTATAAGCGGTCGCGCCATTCAAAGGGGCCATGCCAGGTTGCCAAGCGCTAGTGTGGGCCACATTACCATGATCAGGGACATAAGGTCGAAAGACATCTGCAGGAGTGGGCCATGTTGTCATGGGTAACTCTGGAGAGAGAGATTCGACTTCCAAGGGAGAGAGGCGTGTACCATTGCCAAAGTTGTAGTCTGGAAACTCGCTCTCGTGCACGTCGAACACATCGCCGTCAGAGCCGTTCCAGCGACGCTGTCGTTTGCAAGAAACCGATGAGTCATCGTGGTGACCGTCTGGGCATGAGCGCGCGCCCAGCGGCGAAGTGGCGAGGTCGGTATCCGTGAGTGCGGTCGATGTGGGAGAGAGCTGCAATAGATCTAGGGAGGATGGCCCGGAGGTGGACTGGTGTATACGAGGCAAACACCGCTGAACTAGCTCTGGGGTATCGAGTGGCGGAGACGGAGGTTGAGAGCGGTAGAATCCATCGTGTGGCGCGGAATAGAAACCATTGAGCGACGATGATGAGTGCTCTGAACAAGAGTGTGAGCTCATCAAGTGTGGATCGCAATCGCAAGGAAGTGGCAGCAAAGCTGAATCCGTGCCTGTAGGGGAGGAATATATATCACCTATAAAGAGATCCTGGGTGTCCTGTGGCGCTTTGGACTGCTGGGGAGGGAGAAGAAATGGTAGCAAGGGTTTGTAAGAATCCTGTTCCGACAATTGCGTACAAGAGTCAGGCCGACAACACCAAGTATCCAGTGATTGATGCTGGTTCTGAGGGTCGTGCGAAACCAGGGCGGGGGCCGTCGAGCCTCTGTAGGGTGGCTCGTTGACAATATGGCGACGTTGATACTTGGGATGAGTATCAACGTATGTCTCCATAATATCGGCGAGGGCCAGGACCAGCACTTGGTAGAGGCGGGGTTGTAAGCATCGGTTGAGAAGGCGCAACAAGCGGGGAGTAAGGCAAAAAGTAATGCTCACAGCAATCCGAGTTGTTCGTGCCTCAAAATTCCAAAACCATAGACCGAAAGCAAAGGAAACGACAATCAAGAGCAATCGTGGGTTTAGTTGGGGGGTTTGTGGGCAACGCTGGGAGCATCCGCTTCCAACGTCGTTGCAAGAGAGTCGACTGCCAGCGACTAGAGGGAGGCGACCTCGTGCACGACCCCTGGCACCCTTCTCCGCTGGGGAGTAATTATACGAGACCTGGCACAGCCTCTCTTCATTCCCTGCCTTACACAGTAACAGCATGGCACGCAGAAATAACATAGCACGCCAAATATACTGCGCCGCATAGGATGTAGGCTGCATAACAATGCAAACTCACGCACAGGCCTCACTGCGCACCGGGGTGGCGGGGTCCTTCCTCCTCTTGGCCGACGCGTCTATCAAAGGCAAGTATCGAGGTGGGCTAACCTAGGAAGGGGGGTGAGGAGACACGGCTACTTTACTTGACGGGGGTGGAACCGATACCACGCTGCTGTCAGCCCATCAGAACGAAGAAAATGCACAGCCAACAGCCAACAACCAAATAATTATGACCATCATCACCCATGCGTCCTCCTCGTGCCCACCTCGACGCGACGTTCTGGCCTACAGCACATTGTCTGTTTTTCCTATGAAAAGCCAACCTACGCTAGCCTAGAGTATCGTAGAAAAGGGCGATTGCGTCAACAAAGTACCTCCTTCATCGTCAGCAGGTAGCCAGAGACGACCCAAAGTATCAATATCTTGCGGCCTGGTTCGCGATAGCTGCTAGGATCGATCCGACATCGCTTCCACCTAGCGTTCCTTTCCACCCCCCACAACTAGGCCCTTGTATACAATCAAAAAACGATTGGGTTGACAAGCAACATACGGCACCAACTCCGCGGCAGAGTCAACGCTATACAATCGACAAAGAAGGTCTGTTTGCCTCTATGATCGTGAATGAAACCCGTACGTTATGACGCTCAGGGTCTTCATAGTTTGGGGGTATAGGAGACCCAGGCGCAAGTAACGTGCATGTCATGTCCCCCTCCGAGGACATGGTAAGTAGGATATATCCCACAGTACTAAGTACTTACACGCATCGCGGCAGCACTAGTCACTCCGGTCTTCATTCAAGGCAAAGGAAGAAAAAAATTACCGCTTCTTTGTTCGTACGTATATAGCTACCACTAAAACACATCTGCACATCGGGAAACCTCGACGCCTACACGTGGTCCGGGAGACGAAGAGAAGGAAGGGGGGGGGGAGAGGCAAGCCGAAAGCCAGCAGCGGAGGAATTTCCCATTCACCGGAAGAATGGAATGGAGTCAAAAGAAAAAAAGGTATCGACGAATGGTCTGAGGGGAAGAGGGTGGGGAGGATATGGTCGAGCACGGATGAGCGGACGGATACCGGGATAGAGAGTGACAGGCGTAACAGCTACATACAACAACAACAACGTCAACTGTATACAACAAGTGGGTCAGGACTATCTTCTACAACAATACGCACACAAAGCGGTCGACAGACACATGATACGACACACCGAAACCTCTAATAGAGCAACCACGAAGAACGAGAACAAAACCCGGTAAAACGCAACACAACGACAACGCATTCGTCACCTTGACATACAAGGCGGCCAACGGCGAGTCTCAAACCGCCCCGCAGTCCTCAACTCGGCTTCGCATGCGGCAGAGAAGCCAACTTGGGCACCCCTCTGCTCCCAGAAGCGTTCTCCTTCCCACCACCAGAAGACGTATGCGGAACGGGGGCCGCAATCCTCGGTACATCATCCGCCATGGCAAGATCGTCCACCGGCTTCATCGCATCCGCCTCGTTCGCCTCTTCTTGTTGCAGATGCTTGAGCGTTTGTGCTTGTGCAGTGCTAATCGACACAGGCTGCGTAGGTGCGTTTTCTCGTCTCCGGGCGTCTTCATCCTCTGCTCGTCGAATAACATCGATCTCGCCTTGTACGACGACACCTTCGAGCCAGGCGTGATGAATAAGTTCGCTCGCCTTGGCCCGTTTTTCGGGTATGAGGCGGAGCATAGGGTTCAAGAACGACGCGATCATGTCAGCCTCCTCCTTAGGGAGTAGGTATTTGTCGTGAAGGACATCAGACAAGGGCCAGAAGCGTAATTTCTGTATATGTCGAAGCTCGCCTGCAGAGTATGAGTATGTTTGTAATAGCCTATCAACAAAGTGCGTACCTTTCCGGTTAAAGAAGTCACCACTGTACTTTCCAGAGAACGCAACACTTTTCGGGAATTCTCCCATCAACTCAATGATCTGCGCGATGTGGTCGTCATCTTTGGTATATCGTGTGCCTGAGGCTGGGTCAAAGAGGTAATCGCCACCGGTCAACAGTTCAAATATCTAGAACATATGTTATTACACGCATTATATGAAAACAAAAAACTTCTGGAAAACACTCACAATGCATGCCACGCTCCATATATCTGCACTGGTGCCCCAACGTGCTCCAAGGATGACTTCCGGACAACGATACTGCCTCGTCTGGATATCGTCCGTGAAATGATGTTCCGTCCACGTTGCTAATACACACAAAAAAGCACATCATCCGAGTCAGCATCACGTTCGTGCTCTCACGTGCGTCTCACAACATATATGTACAATTGTGTGTCCAAATGGACAGACAGCTGAAATCAACCCCAAGCGTACCCAAACGCACGAACAGGCCAATGACACCCGACCACGATCTGCCAAAAAAAAAAAACCACACTCACCATTTCCCAAATCGGCGATCTTCACAGTGATCTTCTCCATCCCTTCCAGGAAAGGCACATTCTGGTCCACCGACATCGCAGAAGTTGATACAGACGGCTCATTCGGCCCGTCCCCGTTTGCGTCCATATTATTCGCAGCCCCTCCCTCTGTGTACGGTGGTGGGTTCGACGGCGAGGGCGGGACATCGGCGGCTGTAGCAGACAAAAGACCGGGGTCGCCGGGGGCCTGCTGAGAGAGCAACGATGGACCAGCCGCCTTAGCCTTCCCAGGCCTCACCTTTTCTCCAAAGGGTGAGGTCTCCAGCTTGACATTCTGTATCCTCTCCGCCGCTTGCTCCATCGAGTTCGACCTGTTATCTTTGCTCCCGCTACCACTCGCCCGTTGATGTCCTGTCTCCGCAGCATCTGCATTCTCTCTGAGACTCCCACCACCTAATGACCCCGGTTTACTTGGCCCTGCATCCGCATCGATTTTGCTCATGCTAAACGCCCAGCGGTCGATGTGAGAAGACGACCCGTACGAGGAGCTTGGTGACGGCAGGGGCTGCGAGCCGGTAATGAACACACTTTCGGACCTTGGCGTCTGGTTACCGCCTCTGCCACGAGAGGGCGGCACACCAATGAGACGCGTCGGCGCAGACTGCGCACTTGCGGATTGTGCGGCGAGCTCTGCCTCAATGATGGACTCGACATCATCGATACTGATCAAGACGTTCTCAGGCTTGAGATCTTGGTTCCCGGGTGGGTAGGAAGTTAGCTCGGGGCGGGGTGGGCACAGCGATGCAGCGGCTCACCTGTGTGGATGACGCCGCAGCAGCGGTGCATGTAGTCGAGACCGAGCAGGATTTGCTTCGCGATCTGCTTGACTAGGGGCATAGGTACACCTTTGTTCTGGTGGCGCTTGATGAGACCGAGCAAGTTCTCTCCTAACACCTCGAAAACCATGCAGACATGGGTACCGTTCGGTCCCTTGTGTCGGAAGTGGTCTAGGAAGGAGATGACATGCGATCGGCCGGGGTGAGTGTGTGAGGGGGAGACGGGAGGGTTCGGATGGGATGCGGTGGGTGGTATGGGCGGGGTGGTGGAGGTGATCAGTCGCTGGAGGAGCTTGATCTCGTCCAGGGCTGTCTCTGTGTATCGCGGGGCTGATTTGACGACTTTGAGGGCGACATGGCGGTTCATTCTGGCAGAGATGATTTAAGTACAAGACGAGGAGAAAGTGAAAATATGGGCGGGTACATGGGCAGTACTTGACTCACTTGGTGTCCTTTGCGAGCCACACGGTAGAGAAATGGCCCCAGCCGAGCTTTCTGACGACGACATATCTGCCGTCTGAAAAGGTGTCGCCGATGTGTACAGGGTGGTATCCTCCTTTGACATAGTCCTCCCAGTCTTCCTCGTCTTCAGTCATGACCGAGTGGGAGTGAGATGAGTCGTAAGAACCGGCGTGTGACATACTTGCTGAGCTGTTTGCGTCTCTTATGCCCGAGTGTTGATGCAGAGATAAGACAGCGAGGTGGCCAGAGATAAGCACTAATTGCCCACCTTGTCTCCACTGCTTGTATCCTCAAATTCCAACTCTTGTCCACTTCAATGATCCTTTCGTCGACACAAGACCTGTTCCCGCGGGCAACGGGCTCCGACCGGTGTGTGCTGGCAGGCGACGGCGAGCGCAGCGTCGAGGACAGCGACGTCGAGGGTATCGTTTCAAAGCAGATGTCCCGAAATGGAATCCGGCGTTTATGCGTTTATGGGCGCCTAGTGCGGACGAGTGCGAACCAAGTTTGAGGCGAAACAAACAGCCATTCCGACTGGCCACCGTGTCCCGGGTTGCCAGATTGTCGTAGCCAAAAGTCGGGCAGAGTTGTCTGCGACAACAAGAGATGGACACTCCCGGCCATCCGTCTGTCAGAGAGGTCGAGGAGATGCTGGCGGCGACCTGCGAAGGAACTTGAATTCAAGGGTTGCATCACCGCTCATTCTTATATCTCTACTCTTATCTGGCTCTTTTGTATGACTCGCCCAGACACTTGGCCGGTCCTTGACCGCATCAGTCACACTGTTGGATGTCCCATATTGTGCAACCTCGGTCGTCCACCTCGCTCTTCTTACCAACAACGGCGACCTATCCCACCGCAATAATCCCTCGAATCTAATTGGTCAGGTGCTGGTGGGATAATCCACGGATTCTGATTCCTTATCAAGCAGTCCAATACCCGTCGACCCGATTGTCGGTGGCTATCATATCACGTCATACAAAGTTACAAACAGTGAGCTAGATCTACTTGTCATCAGTAATTTTGTACACTGACATCGGGAGAATGTGGCCAGGGGAGTTTCCTGTAGACGACCAACACACAAGAACAAACAAAGCGCGCCCAGTCGCCCGTCCTTTGCGCGCCTTCCGACCACCCTCACTGGCAGCGCACAAAGCGATCCTCTTTAGTTTTCACCAAGTGTTATTCACTCCCCAAGCTACCACCCACCACCGACACCACTGAACCAAGGTATCTGCTACACGCCACACTCGCTCGCCAAGTACTACGATAACCTCATTTATGCGTGCACAGCGTATTGTAGAGACGGTCGTAGCAAATGGCGATAGGCCTGGCGACACCTCTCGCGCTCACAACAGCTGCCAAGTACTTAGAAACCTAATGCCCTTCTACGTCCTCCTCAGACACAGCCCTTATTTGTATCGCTATGAGGGAACTCAAGTGTCAACCCTTGGGCTTGTGCTCTGTTCACCCTTCGCTATACGCCACCTCGCCACCTCAGATCTATTATGGGTACGCCACTTCATTACACCTCAAAAGAGCCACCATGTCTCACTCGAAGATTCCTCACTCACCCACTCCTATCCAGAAACACCATGAAGTTCGGCGCACCACGACTCCCCCTTCGACGACTGTTTTCGCATAGGCGAAAGGATGCGGCTCCTGCTTCAGCACAGGCTGAAGCTGTAGCTGTTGAAGCCGACCTAGACAAGCCACTCCCACCGCTACCCTCCACGCCACCCAATGACGACCCGCCCCAGCAAAAGCAACCTTCGCGTGGCACCAAGGCAACTCATCGCAAGAAACCACTGTCTTTCACTACGGCTGTCGTCGAAGAGATTCAGGCACAATACAAGAACGTCCGAGCTCGGTCTACCGTACGTTCACCTATTTGCCACTCAACAACACTATGTGTTCTCACGCAGTATTCTATATTCGTTACCTCCTCTAGCGTCCTCCACGCCGGAACACTCGACTCTCTACAGTCCAAGAAGAAGACCCTCCACGCTCAACCTCACCAATGTGTACTTCACCTATCGCCAGCATTTCGTGTTTCGGTGCCCGTGATACAGTCAGTCTCAGGCAAGATCTAGCTCCCTCAGTCGAAGTCAAGGTCACACCTCCTACCCCAAGCCGGTCTAGCACTGGCAGCGCCATTATCCACATGGTTGCCGCCACTGCTACCTCTAGCGAAGCCCACTACGTGCAAGATGATACAGCGCCGATCCCCTCAGTTCACAGTTCACCGGTGTTGTCGTATGTCACCCTCGAGCGTTGGCTAGCTAGTGACCATCCCCAAGAAGCAACCACCGTCCCCGAACGCTCCCATTTATCTGCGTCAAACTCCCAGGTTTCGATGACCATCGAGGAAAGCAAGGCTTTGGACGCGTTGGATTTGAAATTTAGGGAAAAGTACGATGGGATTTATACGCCTGTTACTACAGAGGGCGGGTGTTGTGGCGGGAACACTCCGATGGTAGATGTTGTGGCGGTTCCTTCTGATCCTGTCGGTGAGCAGGCTAAGGTTGATATGGGTATTCAGACGGACGCTGGGGTACTATTTAGCTCTCCTTCAAGTGATGCAGATGGAAGCAAAGTAGAACCCTCCTCGTCTGCTGGCCTCTTCACTTTCGGCTCGCCATCTGGTTCTACGCAAGAGTCGGTTCCCCAGAGCTCACCGAGGAAAGGGAAGGATGTATCGCCACATGGCTCGCCTTCCAAGCACCCATTTCGAGGACCTCGCGCTCGTCAGCTGAAGAGAAGATCGGCCATTCCTTCGAGTCTGAGGGATGCAGCCAAGAATACGGTGGAATTTCCTCAGAGTGGTGTGGAGGCTGGGATGTTCTCGTCCGATTTTTCTTCCGACAAGGCCAATCCTGGAGGAGAGCAGGGTATTGTAGATTCACATCCAGCTGAAGCGAGTCCAGGGACGTTGGAGTCTGGTTTCACATCATCACTCCCTTTTGAGTCTCAGTATCCGCTTACGGTCTACACTCCTCCCGTAGTTCCGAGAGACTTGGCCTCCGATAGCTTCCACCCTCCACCTTTACCCTCAAAGTCTCCTCGCAGATACGCTCAGCCCCCTCTTTCCCCTGACACAGAACCTGAGGATGGTCAGAACGCCCACGAAGGAAACCTCGAAGAGACAGACGACGACGACGAGCCCCAGGATAACCACCCACACGCCAGAGGTTCCAGATTCCCCGCCATGTTCCGTACCGAGATGTCCATTCCTACACCTACAGCCTCCATCGAAGCATGGTCACCCGGCCTTACACCTCTCCACAGGCCTCCCAGCCCACCAACAGTCCAAGCAAACGGCAGCCAAGAAACATGGTACAACACCCCCGACCTCGCTCAAGTAACCCTTCACAGCAGAAACACCGGAAGGCTGTACGAGATCATCGGTCCTCTCTCGATGACGGGTACGAACAAGATCGTGTATGCGCGGGCCCCGAGGGGAGGAGGGTTGGTCACGATCAAGTGTGTGCATAAGACTGAGAATTATGTGGGGGAGGGTGTTGGGAGGGTGTTGTGTTTGAGGGAGTGGAGTGTTATGAAGGGGTTGACTCAGGCGAGGGTACCTGGGGTGGTGAGGATGAGGGAGTCGTGGTCTGATTTTGAGTCGATTTATATGGTCAGGGTGAGTTTTTCTTCTTCTTCTTTTTCGGGTGTTGGGTTTACTTGTGCTGACGTTAAGATTCAAGGATTTCTACCCTTGGTCGTTGACGTCCTGGATGGGCTATTGTGATGAATTTCTGTTCCGTCGGTTCGCCTTGCTCCTGGTATGTCACCTACTTCATCTTTCCAGTGACAAAAGACAACACGCTTATCCACCATATAGATGTTCCACCTCGGGATTATGCACACGCACGGTATCATTCACTGCAACATCAACCCTACCAGTATCTTAGTCGACGTCAACGGCAACCCCTTCTACACCTCTTTCCGAGCCGCCGAGAAACTCCCCATTACCAGACCTTTCCCGTACACCAAGCTTGACTCCCAGATAGGGTACCTAGCCCCCGAGTTGGTCAATGCAGGAGACATCGAAGAGATTCATCAGGCAGCGGACGTCTGGGCTCTCGGGATCGTCTTGTTGGAGTTGTATTGGGGGATGCAGGAGAAAGGGGTATTTCGAGACCCGAAGAAAACCACGCGGGATGTTGAGAATGATATTCTCAGAACGGATATCATGGCGTTGCCCGAGATGGAAGCGTTGAGGAGGAGAGATGGTAAGTTGCATCATCTCCTTTTTACGGTAAGTCCTACTTCATGCGATTATTATACGTGAATGAGTGTTGAAACGCGATGTAGATGTTCTCTCCAGCTTCGACGAGGATCACTGCAAAGGATATGGTTGGGCATCCGTATTACTTGGAATGTGCAGAGATGTTTTCGGCTGGCATAGGTCAGTCCCATTAGAAATTCCCTACTTTCCCAATTCGTGCAAATAACATAAACTTTCCAGACCCTCCTTCTGTTTACCCGCCCACTCCTCTCGTCTTCCCAGGGATTAGCGTCAAGTCCAAAGTGCCGACGGTCCTTACACAGGAGACGTATCAGACGTTGGTGGATGAGTTCAGGACTGGTACGGACCAATGGAGTTACTTTTACAGGAAACCGCACCAGCCAGAGCAACAACGACAGGCCGCGGCTTCTGGGAGTGCGGGATTGTAGTGACTGTGAGGTACTATTATTTATCACGCGACGACTTAAGGACGTCATGATGAAGTTACGAACGAAAGCAACTAATAACGACTCTGTACCCGACTTACTAACTTGCCAAAGGACTTTGTAATCTTGCTACTGTATCCCTAGCACTGTTTTGATGAATGACAAATGATTTTATATTCTTGCGTCGTTTGGTTCCAGGGAGACAGTCGAACTTGAAAGAAATTCGCGCTGCACATCTCGCGTTGTGACCTGTCGCGTTGGCCTGTGTGACACAGCGTGTTTGTTTGTCACATCTTCAAAGCCTCACGAATTAGGCGCCCGCCACTCGGCCATCTCAGCTCCCGCCGCTTCTTCAATCAAGCAATTCCGTCGTGCCCGTGAAGACATTGTCCTTTCAAGCCACAGCAATATCCGAAACTTCGAGACCGGGAAAAGTTTTGAGTAACGGTATATGCTCTCAAAATCAGATATTCGCCACATATTGACACGCAGTGTCGTTAGTAGCTGCCCTGACTCGCTCAATATGGCCACCCAAATAATTGTGGCCAATGCACAAGCGACCATCAAGGTCCTTCCTTTGCCTCTTGCCCCCAATCTAAACACGAGGCGGCGTATTCCATTATACTTTGACTATCAGTGGCCTTCAGGGGCGACCATGGCCAAAACCTTGATACGTATATAAGAAGATTATGGCGGTGTTGTCCCTCCTTTACATCGCCTCTCCGCCTCTCAGCATCCTTCTCAGCGCTTCAAACTGACGCTATGTGGCAAGATCTGTTTGTTCGCGCTCATACGCGCCTTGTGAAGGTTGTTGAGAAGAAGACTACTACCACCACCACCTACTATGAACCCGTTGAGGCACTTGAGCCCACAGAGCGGCTTATACTTTGTCAGCCAAATTTACAGGGAACACTGGATAATGTGTTTCATGGTTATACACCGTACGAGAGGCTTTCTGGTATGGCCTGCACCACTGCGCTCGGTCTTCGCTCGCAACTCGTCCGTGTACGTTCTTCTCCTCGTATCCTTCTCTTAGTATTGCTAACATAATCACCTCTGTAGGATGAACTTCTCTCCTCTAGGATTGAAACTCATTTCATGTATCTGGACGCCATGGAGTTTCAAGATAACTTTAACTCTGACAAGTCAACACACTTTGCCTACGCGGGTTTCGGTCCATCCGTGCCCGAGCAAGTCAAACAGGACTATCCGTACTACGATGATCCATTTGACCAATCTATCATCTCACAATCGGTGTACCCAGTTTCTCATATCCCAACAGACCTTCCGCTTCCTCCACAACCCGTCTACCAACTTCTCCCGCCAAACCCACCAGATCTACCTGAAACTCTCGAATCCCCAGTATATCCTCCAAACGCCCTCGCCCCTCAGCCGGCCGTAGCGAACGACCCCTCTCATTCTTACGACGATCGTCAACCACACATTATCGAAAACAACGGCATCCGGTTCAAAATTACAGGTACACTCGGCATGGGAGGGTTCGCGCGCGTTATGAAGGCTGCTCTTCTCCTACCCGCCGGACAAGAAGTAGACGTGGCGATAAAAGTTATGCACAAAGATCAGGTTTATCACAGCCCGGACGGTAGGAAACAGATTATGGTGGAGAGAAGGGCTTTGGAGAGGGTTACCGAGTCTGGATTGGGTGGACTGGCGAAGGTGTTTTGTTCGTGGGACGATGAGGAGAATGTTTATTTTGCTATGGTGAGGAGTACCTGCCTTTACACATCAGGAGGAGCATTCGCTGATGGAGCGCCAGCCGCTCTTCCCTGGGGACCTATGGTCGGTTAACTTGGAACTAGGCCTCGCGTCTCACAAGATTGTGATGAAATACATCGCTGCAGAACTTGTATGTCTTCCTCTAGACTCCTTGTTGTTGTTACTCACTCGGCGATGCTAGGTTCTAGCTCTCGCCAACCTCCACTCTCTGGGGATTATCCACTGCGATATCAAACCTTCCAACATTCTCGTCGACTCGCAAGGACATCTTTCCCTTGCTGACTTTGGCATGGCTTACCTTTCTCGATCCTCTACCTCCGTCACGCGTTTGAAGCTTCGCGACAGGAGCGTCATTGGTACGACAGTGTACCAAGCCCCAGAGCTCGTCAGGCGATCTCGGGGTGAGAATGTGCCGTATGGAAGTGCAGTAGACATATGGGCCTTGGGTCTGGTCATTTATGAGACTGTCATGGGGTGTCATAGACCGTGGTTTGACGAGGCTATGGACAAGGATGTTGAGGCACGTATACTGCACGGAGATCTCAGATGGGATATCGTGGAGAATTACGATTTAGAGTTGTCTAATTTGCTTCGATGTGTAAGTTTTGCACCCTTGCGCTGCGGAGATGGTTTACTGATTATAGTCGTCTAGATGCTTTTCACATCCGCACCGCGACGTATCACAGCCGAGTCGGCTAAATACCACCCATACTTTGAGGGTGTTAATTGGGATTTACTTAGTAGAGGTATATTACCTGGTATGCCCATCCACCTCACTCTACTGTTTTCTTTCTCGACTTACGTGCCATCTCTAAGGCATAACAGGCGGACCGATATTCCCTGTCCCCGTCGACCCTCCCCACCACTGTACAAGCATCTCCTTCTCATCCTTCCATGCAGGAAGGGACACAAGATGGCGTTACGAAAACGGGGATTTTGACGGAGATGGAATCCTGGTGCTCCCTGAGTCAGTGTATAGGCAGCGCGGTTCGGACGCGATGGAGCCGAACGCTCATGGTTATCTGTGCCCGCTTAATTGCTTAAGTCAGGTCTTCCCTGAGCTTGTGAACAACGCGCCCTCGCGGCCGTAACAGGGAAGGAAGGTCACTTTGAGCGTGCCCATTTAACTTCACGTCTTCCTATCGCCCATTCCATTTTCTCCCCAAGTTCGTTCTTGTATAATCAGCATACCCTTCCTCATAGGCTCGTTGTGTACTTTTACCTGGGACACTTTTTTTCTACTCGCGGATGCTTTTACTTATGATTTAATTTATTGTAGGTATAGCTATAGTAGGATAATAAACTACTTGTGTTCGCTGCGATGCCCAAATGCGAGTCATACAGCCGCCTTCACAGTTTGGCTCACCCGATGACGTCACGCGCGTTGCCCACATATTCGTGACATAACGCGTCTGGTTGTCACGTTGCATAAGCGCTAAACGCGACGCCGGCGCCTCCCGCCACTCCGCTCTTGACTCTTCCCGCCACTCTCATTATGTTCCTCAATTTGTACGGACAATCACGACCATGGCCACCTCGTACGCTCATTGTTCTATTTGCCTCATTCTACTATTTTCTCACATCACTTCATTGTTTAAAATCAAATCAGCGCCGGATTTTGAGCCACGCTGCGTGGGCCAATGTCGACAAGACTATTTCATCTTGGGCCATGATGGCATGAAGCAGCTGTAACTGTTTTTTTTCTCAGGCACAGCATGGCCATTATTCTCGCCACTGCCTTGAGGGCTCTTAGTCTAGTGAGTGAGGATTAATGATTGCTGGGCCCGTCGGCATCGTCACTGTCGTGGACGGCATAAAAGCGGAGTGTACACGGTCTAGGGGATGCCAGTACGATCCCCCAGCTCACTTTCCCATATTACTTTACCACTACACGCACACATTCAAGCTACTCGACGGACTAGACAATGTGGAAGCTCTTCGGTCAAGCTCGCGCAATGTTTACGAAGCTTCTTTCGAGGTCGACCGCCCCGCCACAAATCCAGCTACAAGACGCTATTGAACCGATTGAGAAGCTTGTACTTTGCTACGCCAAACTAAACGGTACTATTACGGATCTATTTTGTGGGTATCTAAGCTATCAGCGACCTATCGTCTCGGGCACCAAGTGTGCCGCAACTCTTGGTCTCGATTTTTACCCAATCAAGGTGTGTTGCAGAGCCTGTTACATTGCTTAACTCATCCTGACTCTCTTATCTAGAACGAAAACTTCAATACCTACGTCGCCAACCATTCTCTCTCCGTGGATGCATCCTCCCAGTTAGAAGACTCTCCTCCCAAAGACGACCACACGCACCACCAGTCTTCTTCCCCCATTGCAAACGTATCCTATCTGGATTTACCTGATCCTCTCTCGCCTCAATCTCCTCCCACTATCCAGGATGAGCTTGACACACCACCATTTATATACCCCGAATTCCCCACTCCCGGCACGACGTTGAGCTGGAACGATAATACCAACTTGGACAGCATCACCAATGTGATAAAGCTTGCGAGACGCTTACTTCCTGCTCTTCCTGGATATGCTACCGAAGGACATGCTTATCTAAAAGAGGGGAATGTCTTGGGTCTGATCGAGCCTAAACAGCAGGTTGAAGAAGACGCCGACGTCGACGGTCGGTCAGTTTGGTCATCTCCGTACACCCCTCAAAAGGCGCTCCGTGAAGTCGAGGAGGAGGAGGATGACGATAGTGAGGATCTGCATTTCGATGAAGAGGCGGAACAAGAAGGATTTTACGATCTACATCGCATTGTCACCTCCCCCGCCACCGGCATGCGCTTCCTGATCGAAGGGCTCCTAGGCACGGGAGGCTTTGGTCGTGTTATGAAGGCCAAACTACTTTCCAAACATCCTCTAACTGGTACTCTGCTCTTCGGTATTGACTGTGCTATCAAGGTGATGCATAAGCTTCAAGCCTACGACATGGATGAAGGGAGGGATATGGTGTTGAACGAAGGGGAGACATTAAGGAGGGTCACGCGTAGTGGAAGGAGGTTTTTAGCGGGGATGATTGCTAGTTGGGCGGATGATGAGAATGTCTATTTTGCGATGGTACGCGCATCCCCCCAACAATTTTTTTCGACGAGTAGTATTTACTCACCCATCCTTCAGCCGCTCTACCAGACAGACTTAGCATACCTCATGACCTCCCCACTCTTCAAAGATCCAACTGTCCTCAAGCAAGTTGCCGCCGAACTTGTGAGTTACCCTTCCCTCAGGTTTCCAATCGCATCCTTCCTTGCTGACACTACTATGAACAGATCCTCGCAGTGTATCACCTCCACACTCTGGGTATAATCCACCGCGACATCAAACCCACCAACGTCCTCATCTCCAGCTCGGGACACATCGCCCTGGCAGACTACGGCCTATCATATCTTTCCCCTTCTTCTTCTCCCAACCCACGATTCGACATGTCCGGCTTAGAGCTCAACGAATCCAGCGGGGGCACAGAAGCATATGAAGCCCCCGAACTCATTGCGCGACTTGAAAATGTTGATAGGGCGTATACGTGTGCTGTGGACGTATGGTCTGTTGGGTTGGTTATATATGAGTTGATGAGAGGACTAGATAGGCCGTATTTTGAGAGGGGAGATACGGAATGGAAGTATGCGCATGCTGGATGGGAGGAGGGGAGGAGGAGGGAGGAGATGGCAAGGAGGGTGAGGATGATGGAGGGGAGGGTCGAGTGGGATAGGATTAAAGCGAGGGAGAGCGAGGTTGTCGATTTGGTCAAGCGGGTTAGTTCGATTTTTTGAGTTCCCTTATTTGCGTACTATAGTCCAACCTGCTAACTATGTTATAGATGCTCGACCCAAACCCCTCAACACGTATAACCCCCTCCGACGCCATGCGCCACCATTATTTCCACGGGTTCGACTGGGAAGCACTAAACGAAGGGCACACGCCTGGCGTTTTATCTCCCCTCCCACCTTCAACCTCACCGTCGCACAGCAAACTGAAACTCCGCGGAATGTCTTTCCGGACGTTCCACGCTGCTAGGGACGCAAGGAACAAGCGCAAAGGGCTCGGAGACGAGAATGATCCGAGGTTGGTGAGGATGGGGAAGTTGAGGGATAAGTACGAAGCCGGGGTACATGAGTGGACTTGTCCGGTGGGGTATATGGACGGGGCGTTTTCTACTGCGCTCATGAGGCGGGAAGAGAATGAGGAGGAGGCGGTTGAGCCTGTCCTGCCAGGTGTACCGGACGATGTGGACTTGCCGGAAATAGAGGATGAGGATGAGGATGAGGTGTTCTAAGTTCCTACGTCCATCCCTTCTTTTTGCTCTCTCTCTCTCTCTCTCTCTCTAAATTATACTTTCCCTTATTCTCTTGTTTCTCGTTTTCACCCACATCATCTCACCTAAATCTTCACGGTTGGGCCGGGCTCTTCGCCCAACTGCCTACTTATATCTTCGAACTTCAAGATAATCACTTCATTTCCCTTTTCCTTGATGCGGCTCTCCGTAAAAGTATAGTAGAGCCCTTTGTAACAATAAACTGCATCATAAAAGACGCAATCCAATATTAAATGTTGCACTCTTCTTCGCGCTGCTTCAAGTTGAAGTTTAAAAAGGATTGGAAGCATATACGGATACCCACACACTATACATTCTGCCCAAACTAACACACGTATTGAAAAGCGGACTTGTCGACGGAACAGATATACCTGCCGAGAGCATTCTCCTTTCAAGCATCGAGTTCCAGTTTCAGACTTGTACATAGCATTGCCATCTTCGTTCTTAGAAGTTATGTAAGTCAGAACACGCCAAGTGTGTTTGGTTTCACGCGTTCCACAAGGAGGAGTTTGGATTGGGGACGGCTGAGGTGATACGTATTGCAGGAGGGGAGAGGGCGACTCGGTCATGTATTTCCTAACATGAGTTTGGGATGCAAAGGGTTTGAACGTGAATGGTTACAGGGTAGAATTTTATCCTAAGCGAGCTTCGTCAATTGTCATCATGCTGTCAAGCCTCGATGTCGAGACTAGTGCCTACCCCGGTGGGGTTGCGGGATGGCTGTTCAATAGAATCAAGTATCAGGCTATAGGCCGCAGCGGAAAGGAAAGTCGTTCATTGGGAGCTGTACTGTACTTCATCGACCATACAAAAGTGGGGTAAGCTCTAGCTGCCGCTCATGAGGTGACGTTGTAATAGGCTGCAGCGCTGGGATGTGATTTGTCAGAGACAGCGTATGTGGGCTACTTACAGTATAAACACGGGACAAACTGCGACTTTGGAGAAACAACACGCGGTTGTGCAGGCAAATGGGTAATACGTCGCCATGATTCCGGTATTTGTTCCTTTGCGTTGTTCACCCTTTGCACCCAGGCTGAGGCCTAAATTTCTCACCTTTCAGTGAGACAACAACAACTTCAATAGCACCGCCAATGAATATGAACGGAAGAATAATCAGCATTGAGTATCAATGGCCCTCACTTCGTGACGCCACTCACTTTGTTCTCATGGTCTTTGAGCAAATCACCGGGACGCCTGTTCCGGTACCTGGGTAACTTCCCAATAGGGCAGTTGTAACTGGTAGACGCTCTGAATCTATAGCGCTTATAGCGCGTTTCGGCCACTCTTCATTTTTGTCGCTCTTTCCTTCCTCCCACAACCTCTCCTTTTCTCCAGCATCCACAACCTACCATAATAATGGCTCTATCCTGTGAAACCACGAAATATCTGGACTCTGCAATGTTGAAGAACCTTGAGCGCGAGGACATCTTGAAACTTGCGAGGGTGAGTGGTCCTGGTGCAATGGCCTACTTACTAACCGTTGACCGTCTCATCTCCCCCCCTCTTTACTTCCTATAGCACTGTAATGTCAACACTGTCCAAAGTAACGATGATATCATTCGTCAGCTCTTGATTCACCACCCTGAAGGTATCCAGAGGTACGTCAACATAGAGCGACGAGCGACATCCTGGGACTAACCACGTCTGGCTGGGTACAGGGAATGGTTGAAGCGCGATGATGTAGTAGCCACACTAGATGAAACGATCGCTAAAGCAGTTGCCGAGGCTATGGAAGAAGAAAGTTTTAGTGTGGCTAGTGAACAAAGGAAAGACCGTGATTCAGGCGCGTTCTCACTTACCGTCACGGATTTTGACTATGTCTGAGTGATAATTCCTCCAGATATCATCCCTGAGGAAGCAGAAGAATACAGCGGTCCTCCAGAAATGGCATGCAGTGAGGCTGAAAGTGAGTACTTACCTTACCTGGTGGCCACATAATACCCCTCCCGACTGACTGTGGAACTGCTTAAATAACTTTGTAGCGGAGAAGATCATCGATGATGCAGGTTTACCCTTGATACCTGCAAACATCACAAGTATCAAGACTAAACCAACACACACAACAGCACCGGAGTTATGGGAGAGCATGCCCGCAGAGAAGCTGGAGGGAGCCGAGGAGTGGATGGCGGAGGTTGAGCAGGAGATCTACTGGTTGACAGCGCCTATGGGGCCAAAGCTCACGATGCCGCGGATATCATGCCTCCAAACCCTGACAGAGGCTAAACGGGCGGACATGATGGGTCTTACACAGATGGAGATAGACGACCATAAGTATATGTTGAAGCTGGCGAGGAAGAAAGGATTGGTGGAAGAGTCCGATTGGAGTAGCGAAGAAGAAGCGCGACCTGTATCGCCTCTGGGATCGCGTCGTGCGGTACGGTCCACGGTCCCAGCTAGACAATCGAGTAGACATCCTCTCACGCCGCCATCGATGGGAGTGTGCCAAGGTCCAGCAAGTGGTGTCAAGCGGAGGCGCACAGACTACGAACTGGAGGTGTCCGAAAACAAGGCCGGAGATAGAACTAAGAACACTATACAGACCCTGGCAAAGAAGGTGAAGCGGGCGCGGCACCAGCGACAGCAGATCGAAGAATTGAGGGCGTCGATCCAGATGTATACGGACAAGAAGGCCGTACTAGGCAACAGACTCGCGGAGAAGGCTGAGACGCTTGATAGGCGTCGCGACTTGGGGGCGGATCTGTGCTTGGCCGAAATAGCAGAACGCTCGTTGCAGATGGACGTCCTAGAGAAGGAGGAGCCGATGGCGAGCGGTTCGCAACACCCTGATGCATGCGTAGCCAAGGAGGATGTACGAGAAGACAACGAAATTGGAGTTCTGCAAGGCACTCCAGCCTTGTGAAGACGTCGGACCGCACTTCGAAGTTCAGCGAGAAGACGACGAAGTTGGCTTTCGAATCCCATTATCCTGTAAACTCCACGACCTCGCTCTTCTCTCCCCAACCTCTCTCTCTCCCTCTTTTAGCACATGGTCTCAGAAAAAGAAAATAAGTACCAGACTGTATATCATATATATTTAATGCGATTGTCAATTCTGTAACAGAGGATTACTCACCATGGCGATGGTCATTGAGGTATTTCCACTTGCTTGGTGTCCATATCGATGAGCGCAGAAGATACCCCGTCTGACGTTGGTATACGCACCGTCAGGAGGATATACTGAAGGAGAATGGGGTTTTACTCAGAGAGCGGGATGGGACAAAGAGCTACGTGAACAAAGCAAGGCGTCTCGGCGCTTTCACGTTCCGTTTTGAGCAGGTAGCCACAAACTTTGTGGCGTGCGAAGAGTATTTACAGTTCTGGCCACAGGCTCACAGTGTAAGTTACTGCGACAGCGGTTCATCCTGAGCGGCGATTGGAATTTGGTGGAAGAGGTACCAGGCGATTCGAATATTGCAAGTTATGCTAGTAACATCGATGCACTAGTATTGACAAAAACAAGTACGAGTACATAAGAGCGACGGAAACCTCGAATCTGGCGAAGATATATATATATATCTGGACTGAGCAAGGTAGAGACAGTTAAAGGCCGCTAAGGCGAAGCTAATAGTAGGGACTTTGTATAGGTCATCAAGAGCATGAAGGAAGCCGGCGCCGTAAACATTTTTTAAAGATGATAACACCGATTCCTCACAAGGTTGAAGCGACGATAAGCGTTGAACTACACATCAGGCCTCTCAGGATCGCGTAGGGTAGAAGTCTGAAGAAGAGTTCGAGGTAATGAAGAAGCCTTGAGTTTACTTCTCCACCACTTCAAGTCCGCCTTGACAGAGCTGGGCGCAAATTGACGTGCTTGGGTGTTCCGGAAGGACGCGAGACTGAGTAGGTACAACCCCCCAAACATATATACGACTCAGATGAGACGCGATAATTCAGCCGCTGGCTCAACCCATGAATTTCATCGTGTACTTTTGCGAGACAGTGCGCTCTTGTGCTGCAGTTATCCATGGAGCCCTGTGCCGGAGACTACGGCAAAAGGGGATGCTTGGTAGACCCGCCGCCGACGAGAGGGACAATGTGCGTAGTGTACGTATTTGAGAGGAAGAGTATACCATGTCTATTTTTTGAAGTTCAGTCTCTTGGCAAGTCGCCCAAAGTTTAAACATGAACTTCACTCTCATCATTGTCCCCAACGGACTGTGGTACGATATAGACCCAGGAAAGATATTACTTCGCTCAACGGCGGTGAAACCCTAGACGCATCAGCGCGTGAATAGACCTCGGGAGAGATAGCTTGGCCGAACGATATTTTCGCCGGAAAAGCAAGTTAGAGGGCTTCAGTTTCTCACTATGCATCCGAGAGTGCTACAGGTCAGAACGATGAGACTAGAACATATCCTAAGCGATATCAACGAACCTATGCAGCAACTTGTGTGCGCTCTTCGAATTCGATTACGTTTCTACAAGCCATTTGAACTGGAGAGAAAATTCGCCTTGAGCATCGTCACTGTGTGGTTACCGCTAAAACTTCCGGTCTTCTGACTTCAATAGTTCTCTCGGGACGACGATTCGAATCTGTATGGTCATTGCCCGGCAATGGTATGGGCGCGACCCCCTTCGCAAGCAGGACGCCCAGGGCCCGTATGACCAAGTCGTTTCGAAAGTCGTTTCGACGAAAACCAAATGGTTGGTAAACATTACCACACTCCACTGCGGCGACGCCGTCAACTAGCACTCCTTAAATGATGATCAACGTGAAAAAGAATCATTCGCAAGTATTATCCAACACACACCGTCAACACCGAGGAGAAAAACATTTAACCGCCCTGCTTCGTATTGTCCTGAGGAACGGTCAAAGGCGTCGAGACAACTCGAAACTCACCGTATCATATGTGTGCCTTTTCTTTTGAATTGAGACGGACCTGGCAACAACCGCAAGCCTGAGAAACAGACACACTCTGGACCTGCAAAATATGAACATCCAACACGAGCTGGTGCGTGGAAATGAACCGCAATAAAAATAGAAGTCGTAAACGCACCGCAGCTTTTCATAAGAACCCTCTTGGCGTCGCATTTGAATTCGCAGATCGAATTTGAATGAAAAACGCTTGTTGACAAACAAACGCCTGAAAGGCAAATGGCGCTATAGTTGCCGAAGAGCGCCCTGCCTACCAATACTCCCGGGAGGGTGATGATAGAGGTTTGCCCGATATGACGTATTACTTATCGAGCCCTCGATCTTGAATAGGTGGCTCAGCGTATGTGGGAGAGGGGAAACAACAATGAAGATTGAAGGATTCGTCGCAAACATAAATTATTCGTGAAAGAAACGGTCGTCGTATCATAATGTAAATCGAGTCCAGGGTGGGTATGAGTCTGATATCTAAGTCATGAGGCAATTGCACTTCAAAGACCGTGAGTATCGAAGACCCAAGACCCAAGAACAAAGAAACTCACGATCTGCCTTTTTATCCAAATACGTTAAATCAATATGCCAGCTCCAAGCTGCGGCCTTGGCACGACTGGCATGGGCAGTACAGTCCAAACTCCTCTAGAACCGACTGCTCATTCGACACCTCCGCTTGGAGGTAGCGAAGCCATCCGTCTGCCTCGAGGAACTCCCCATAGCCATCTTCACCGTCCTCGCCACGGACTTTGGAGTAGACATGGCCTCGAAGGTCCTTGCCATCATGCTCGCCTTCCAAGATGACCCAGTGCTTCCACCCATTGCCTTCGTCAAGCACTTCAAGTGCACTCACAAAGGCGTGCCCACCAAACAACGCCAAGTCATGCCTGCGCACCTGCGGTCGAGGGACGAGCAAATTGCGTTTGTCACGTCTGGAGATAAAGATATCCTCGCTCATATTGAATTTGGAGTCAAGGCCTGGCCAGAGACAGGCTATGGCGGCGCGGGCGGGCCATTCGAGGAGCCACATCTTGAAGTCTTCAGGGGTGGCTTCGGGCAGAGCAGAGACGTAGGCGCTGCGGTCGAAGGAGCAGAGATGGGGTTCTATGATTGGGCGAGTGACATGGAAGGCAGGGGATGCGACAAATTGGTCATAGAGCTTGAGGAGCTGGCGACGAGTCGGGTTAATGTCTGATAGGGGAGCAAGGTGCCGCCACTTGTGGTTGACGGCGCGGACTGCGATGAGGGCTTGGAGAGGCAACAGGGGAAACACCATGAGCAACAGCTCGTTGGGGAGGTCTGTGGCACCGGCCATGACTGTGTTGGGTACTGTGTTAGGCTAAGTGAGGCCAAGTGAGGCCAGGTGACGCTAAGTGAGAGGACAAAGGGTTAGCCTGAGCAGCAGAGAGAAAGATAAGACATACGGGGTGGGTGTGGTTGGATGTTAGTTGACGAGCGAACGCCTGTGAGATGGGTTTATATATCTGACAGACGTGGCTGGGTGACGGTGATCCCCAAGAATGACTTTGTTTCACGAGGAAAGGTCGGCAGAACAGATGGCAGACTGTTGGAAGCATGTAAAGCTGGCGACATGATCCAATAGTGTGGGTACTACCGGAACGGCCTATTCTTGGCGTCAACGTGTATCATGTCCCTATCTTCTTGTTTTATAACTGCAGCCATTCTGCTGCGTTCGGCCGCGCTCGTGTCTTGCACGCTCTAGATAGGTGCTCAAGGGGGGGGGATGAGAGTCGAGACAAAGAGGCGAGACGCGACGCGGTGGCTGTCATTACGGCGTCCTCGTAACCTTAACCCTAACAACACCCGCCCTCTCCTCATTGCTACTTCATTGCTAGCTACTTATGTCCTCTCAACGTTCTCAACCGTATACTCGACGAGCACGACGACGTTTATGCCTTGCAGAGGTGCGTCGGCCGAGATTTTGTGACAAAAATTAACCTAATCTTTAGGCTGCACGCCACTGGTCGTTCGTACTGAAATCGAACGGAAAGACTAGCGACTGCAACGTTCCCTCCCTCAAATGTGTAGGCTGTGTCCACCCGGCAGTCTCGTCAGTTCGCCGACCGGAATGTCAGGTTTCGAGTCGATTTATATGCACACTTACAGGCTCTAGGAACATGCTCAGGGATGCGGCGTCTCCAGTGTCGCCGGGCGAAAAAATTTCGTCTTGTTGCCATTAGTGGCCATATCCCCCACTGTTTCTTTAAGCTTTGCCATACTTGTCAGTACCACCGGTACGTCGCATACACTCCAAATATCTCTTGACGGTGTCTATTATCTCACGTTTACCATCAGAATGCTCATCTCCACAACTTAGATTCTTCCGGTATCACTTCGAAAATCAAGGACGTCTCAGTGCAAAGAATCGCCCCACAGGCATGGTGGTTTCACGCGCCACGGTCAGCTGTGTCCAGAGCTCTATTGCCAGGGAGATCTCGTGCTGCTTTCCCGATGATCCTGTGAGGCCTAGGACATGGGAACTATCAAACGGATCCAACCTTCCGCAATACTTGACAGCACAGTCACCAGTTTCCAGGCATATTGCCGCCGACTCGCCGTGCATGCAGACACAACTGACAAATCCCCACCAACTCACCAACAACACGCGCAGCTAACGTTGGAAGGATTGTGGCAGGTCCTTACCACGAATGCCGTGGTGTATCTACCCCGGTCCTTCCAACTTTGGGCAGCAAACGAATGGCCACATACCATACTTGACCGTACGTGTCTTCATTCGTGCGATGCACTGATTGCGAGACTCGTGACCGTGGCTGCGTGATGCTCGCGGAAGACGACTGGAGATCCAATTGAAGACCAGCTTCGCGATTTTGAGTGATGCCGAAGTTTGGCCTGTTGTAATTGACTGATGGGTTTCTAGTTGATTTTTTAGCTCCCGCAGGTGGTCCAGTGACGGTCGCGATGATCATCTCCCGCGCCCTTGAGAACGACGGTATCTGTATAAGGATGCCGGCTTCGACACTCAATGAAGGCGATTCCCTTCGACTACCAATCCGATCGTGTCAGCTTCACTCTCGGCCGGTAGCTTGAGCGTGGAGAAACAGTATGTGGCAAAAACTCTGCCTCCCCCAATCCTCACCAAACCCTAACGTTGAGCTCGTCACAGCTCGAATTCAGTGGATACATAGTACAACCTGTGAGTCTAGATTCCGAGCAGATCATCGCGCCACAACGCACAGACTTTCCTTGTCTGTTACAGTCGATGCATCTGACCACATCGCCTTACGTCATTGAGTTATCTTCCGCTCGCTCGTTTCAGCGGACTATGACCCTGACAAAAGGCTAACCACCAACGGGGTTTTGAACACAGACACCCCGATTGGCGATCAGGCGGTATCTGAACCATACAGCGTAGCTATCGTCGTGAAAGGACATAATATAGCAATCCAGAGGTATCTCTATGTTAGATCGCGGCGCCCAATTTCCAGAACCATAACGTATATGCACCAAGATCTCTTTCGTTAGTTTCCTCCAAGGTGAGAAACCATAAGAGCATTCGAATAACGAATCATCCCAAATTATTTGACGTACGGTGTATCTTGATATCTCCGTATTTCAGATTTCATTTAGCCCGGCTGCTACTCAGCCAATCTTCGTCCATCGTATCTTCTTATGACCCATCCCTCGAAATATGCCCAGACCCAGTACGTAGAAGATACAACGTATTCATAGGAGGTATGATGAGAAGGATAGCCCTCTTCTCGGAACGTTGGGGCATCATTTTAATAACGAAGGAGTCATTTGGCCATTTGTATGTGAATTCGTATATCCGTTCTAAATCAATATAATACTAGTACAGCACGAATCTCTCTCATCTCCCTTCGTTAAGGTATATAGCACTCAGCGGATGAGCTTGAAGCTCAGACTGATGCAACACCGAATGATACGCCAACATAGTCTCTATCCTTCGCCTACTCCTCAACGTCCGTCTGATACATACCAATGAAGTCCGGCGCAGAAGCAGCGCACTGGGTAGATAGCCCGGTTCACTTATAAGTCCCACGCATGAACATCGTGTAGGAGAATATAAAACGTACCTGTTGCATGAGCTTAATCGCCTTCTGGTCATCCAGAGGAATCTGAATCTGGGCGTAGGATATTTTCTCAAAGCTGGGATAACGATTTTTGAGCATTTCTGCCCTGGCGGTCCAATCCGACTTTCCCAGGTGGCATCCTATGAAAATGAGGCATCGATGCACGACCTTATGGCTTTGACGGCCAAGTTCGCTAAGTAAAAAATCCAACTTTTCGCCCATAGGTTGCAATTGCATGCTTTCCTGGTCGACTGTCGCTTGGAATACCCATAGCACTTTAACCGATTTGACGTAGATAAAGGCGTCAACGTCAACCCCTGCAGGGCGACCTTGCATAGGGTTCCAATAGAAACATTCGAATTGCCCTAGTTCTTCTAGATCACCGATGAAGATCTTATCGCAAGAAGGAATACGAGCATAGAGGCCAGGAAAGCCTGCCAACCGCGACACAGTGGTGCAGTACATGTCGATTTCGTTGCGGGCGGGAGTGGAGAGCCAAGTGTGCATATAGCATGCCACCATCCATTGTGCCGCGACGTGCATTGTTGATCGTTGGGATAGCGCTGTGAGGATTTCCAGTAAACGGTTGTTTACGACTTGTGACCTGCGTTCTGCGATGTGTGCCAGGAGTGCGGGTGTTGGGATGTAAATCTCTGCGGTACCGCGCTTGTCAGCGGCAGTAGGGCGTAATGAGAACAATGAGAACGTCCAATCTTTGTCGACAACCCTGAGCTCGTAAAGTCCTTCCAAGTAAAGAAAGGGAGAGTTTGCGAATTTGTCGATTGCAACCTTCAACCGACCGAGGTGATAACGCTCCTCGTCAGGATCGGATGTTAGAAGGACAACGGTTCTTGCGCAAGGACCATATTTCTGGGCAATAGATATACCACGAGGAACGTCGAGACCCAAGACTGAGCTAAATAGAGAACGTTAATGATTATTCCGCCACGTGTATGAGCTAGCAAAGTAGACACCTACAGAAGAGCACCGAGTTCAGGTTCCGTCCACAGGTCCATCACGTACAGCTTAGCCCTTTGCTCTTCCTTCCATTGATCCCAGCGATCCGATGCGGGTCGTGTGGCGTGAATGACAAGTGCAGAGGATTTGAGGAGGGCCGCACAGGGCACTGGAGAGTCGGTTGTACCATCTGAGAGAACCCAAAAATCCTTAGATTCCAACAGTTGTACATCATACGGCTGAATATCCCAGATATGGTTGATGCCCTTGGCGGATACTGCTCGGGATCCATTGAAGATGGTGGGACCGCAGGTGTACGAACTGAAGAGTACGAATGCGTCCGAGCTGAGCTGCACCACCGTATCTTTCTGCTCACTCAAGCGTCTGAGGAGAGCGTACGCAAGAAAAGACGTCTTCCCTATGTAACAAGGGCGGAAAGGTCAGCCTTTTAAACTCTCTTCCAAGGGAGTTCTCAAATCGTTACATACCAATACCCGGACTTCCTGTCAAGATATAACGAGCAGACCGACCGGTAGTGGGTTTGTGGTTCGCGTTTGTTACGAAATAATCGTACGCCACACGGTACTCCTCGCGTACCAAAATGCGCTCTTCGAGCCTGACGGTAAACACCCCGCCCAGGTCTTTACTGGGCTCAAAGAAGTCAAACTGCTCATCTTGCCATGTCGCTTGAGAGAGCGCCAAAGGCTTCCCCCAGTGTGTGCTCCAGAGATCGTAAGGAACGTTTAAGTCGTATGCCGCCGCCATTTCTGTGCGCCGTACTGCGTGAGCGGTCAACGTGAAAGGAGGAAGCTAACAAACTTACAACGTGCATAACGCGAGCACACAGCTGAACTGCACCACACCACGACCTTTCCCACGGTGATTGAGAGTCAATTATAATCACTGTGGCTAGTCGAGAGCACAAATTTATAAAGCGTAGTGGGCCTGTACTCATGTGGTCAGCGCTTAAGCTTTGGTTAACACTGAGCTAGACCTATGCTCAGCCCCTTCAAGAAACGGGTTATGAATGATACAAAACGAAGAAAATACTGATACAAAAATCAACGCAGACTACTAGTAGTACATTGACTCAGTGGGGAGCTCGCTCACTCCAACAAAAAAAGCGGCGCGAGTTGGGAAGAAAACCAAATAAGCAGCACCTAATACGTGTGAGATGGATGGATGGATTCGTGCTTTTGGTATGGGTTTGGAACGACTGCAAGTATACATGTATGCAAGAAGAAGAAAAAGAAGAAACAGATAAAGAACTGGGAGGATGCATGGAATATGTGAGTTGGTATAACGTGAGTGTTAGCCTATGTGAGAAGAAAATCAGGCTTCGCACAGGGCTTCGTTGGCTAGTTGAGGCTGGATGGTAAACGAATACGTAACAAAAGAAACACATCGACCGAACGAACAAAAAATCAAAAGGAGGGGGTGGGAGGGAGGGGTAGGGAGAAAAGTAAAAGTCTGTATTTCATTTAGCCCTGCTACTCGGTCAATCTTCGTCCATCTTATCTTTTTATGACATGTCTCCCGGAATATACCTATGCGCAGTACTCAGTACGTAGAAGATACAACGTATTTTTAGGGGATGCGTACGTGACAAGAAGGAGGCATTTGTATGTGAACTCGAGTATGCATTCTGAATCAATATACTACTAGTAGTACAGCACGAATACCTCTCGGTCTGCCTTCGTTGAGGTATATGATCAACAAACGAACTTGAAGCTCAGGCTGACGCAACGAATGCCACGCCAACATAGCCTCTATCCTTTGCCTACTCCTCAACGTCCGTCGGATACATACCAGTGAAGTCCGGCGCAGAAGCAGCGCACTGGGTTGATAGCCCGATTCACTTATAAGTCGCACGCATGAACATCGTGTAGGAGAATATAAAACGTACCTGTTGCATGAGCTTAATCGCCTTCTGGTCATCCAGACGAATCTGAATATGAGCGTAGGATATTGCCCCGAAGCCAGGGTAACGATCTTTGAGCATTTTTGCCCCGGTGGTCCAATCCCACTTTCCCACGTGGCATCCTGTGAAAATGAGGTATCGATGCACGACGTCATGGCCTTGACGGCCAAGTTCTTCAAGTAAGAAATCCAACCTTTCGCCCATCGGTTGAAATTGCAGGCTTTCCTGGTCGGCTCTCGCTTGGAATACCCATAGCACTTTTGTCGATTTGACGTAGATGAAGGCGTCGACGTCGACCCCTGCAGGGCGACCTTGCATAGGGTTCCAATAGAAACACTCGAATTGCCCTAATTCTTCTAGGTCACCGACAAAGATCTTATCGCAAGAAGGAATATAACCACCGAGGTTAGGTATCGTAATGTAGTACGTGTCAATGGCGCTGCGGTTGGGAGAGGGGAGCCAAGCGTGCATGTAGCATGCCACCATCCATTGTGCCCCAACGTGCATCGTTGGCCGTTGGGATAGCGCTGTGAGGATCTCCAGAATGCTGCCTACGACTTGTGACCTGCGTTCTGCGATGTGTACCAGGAGTGCGGCTGTTGGGATGTAAATCTCGGCGGTACCGCGCTTGCCAGCAGCTGTGGGGCGGACAGAGAATAACAAGAATATCCGCTCGTTATCATCAACCCTAAGGTCGTAAAGCCGATCCAAGTACTGCGAAAGAGAGCTGGAGAATTCATCGATTGCCACCTTCAGCCGACCAAGGTGATAACGCTCCTCGTCAGGATCGGACGTTAGAAGGACAACGGTTCTTGCGCAAGGACCGTATTTCTGGGCAATAGATATACCACGAGGAACATCGAGACCCAAGACTGAGCTAAATAGAGAGCGTTAATGATTATCTCGCCACATGTATGAGCTAGCAGAGTAGACACCTACAGAAGAGCACCGAGTTCAGGTTCCGTCCACAGGTCCATCACGTACAGCTTAGCCCTCTGCTCTTCCTTCCATTGACCCCAGCGGTCCGATGCGGGTCGTGTGGCGTGAATGACAAGTGCAGAGGATTTGAAGAGGGCCTTGCAGGGTGCCAGCATGTCGACTGTAGAATCCGAGAGAGCCCATAAATCCTCAGCTTTCAACACTGGCACATCCCACGGCTCAATATTCCTGATACCATTGGAAAATACAAATCGGGATCCATTGAAGATGATAGGGCCGCGAGCGTTCGAATCGAAGAGTACATATGCGTCCGAGCTGAGTTGCACCACCGTATCTTTCCGCTCGCTCAAGCGTCTGAGGAGAGCGTACGCAAGAAAAGACGTCTTCCCTATGTAACAAGGGCGGAAAGGTCAGCATTTCAAACTCTCTTCCAAGGGAGTTCTCAAACCGTCACATACCAATACCCGGACTTCCTGTCAAGATATAACGAGCAGCCCGACAAGTAGTGGGTTTGTAGTTTGCGTTTGCTGTGAAATAATCGTACGCCACACGGTACTCCTCGCGTACCAGAATGCGCTCTTCGAGCCTGACGGTAAACAACTCGCTCAGGTATCCATCGGGCTCGAAAAACTCAAACTGCTCATTTTGCCATGTCACTTGGGAGAACCGCAAAGGCTTCCCCCATTGTGCTCTCCAGAGAAGGACCGGGGGCCCAACGCTCACGTCGTATACCGCCGCCATTTTTTCAGATGTGAACTTGGTCTGCGTGAGTGGTCAGCTTGATGGTTGGAAACCAACAATTTACAACGTGTGTAATGCGCAGACAAGCGACTGCGCCAAACCACGACCTTTCTAGGATGATCACCACGGGCAAATACCGATAAGGAGCGCACGATAAACCGCCAAATATTATTTGAATAACTTACCCAACTAATTCGCGGATTTTGTCCCAGTGGTAAAGGGTTTGTTAGTTAGACTGTCAAACAATTGTTCAAGCATTTTCCTGAGGGAAAATGTGTTCTCTTTGTTCCTTACATGAAACGGGCGAAAAACAGTCGAATAGTCAAACCTTTCAGCGAGCACAAAGGAAACAGTTTCTCCGCTTACCATATTCAGTTACGCCATATTGCTCTCAATTACTACCAAGCTGATTGCTTACCTTTATGCACTGTAAAGGAATACACTTTTCGATGATTTTTCAACGGTCTGGAGGTCTTGGCGTGCGACAGGCGAGTAATGGCAAGAAAGAGATATGAGAGGTAACCTTTCCTAGCGAGGAATAATCGCGCGAAAATGTCACTTATCGATGTTTGCCCGTGGTCGACTGAAAAGCCATTACCGACTCCGTGCTTACACAAGCCTGGCCACTGTGGTCAGCGCTCAAGCGCCCAGACCTGCAAGAATCGGGTAATGAATATTTGAATGATACAAAACGAAGAAAATACTGATACAAAAACCAATGCAGACTAGTACATCGATTGATTTGGGGAGCTCGCTCACTCCAACAAAAAAAGCGGCGCGAGTGGAAAGAAAACCAAATAAGCAGCACCTAGTACGTGTGTGGGATGGATGGATTCGTGCTTTTGGTATGGGTTTGGAACGACTGCAAGTATACATGTATGCAAGAAGAAGAAAAAAAAGAAACAGATAAAGAATTGGAGAGGATGCATGGAATATGTGAGTTGGTATAACGTGAATGTTAGCCCATGTGAGAAGAAAATCAAGCTTCGCACAGGACTTCGTTGGCTAGTTGAGGCTGGATGGCAGGCGAGTACGTAACAAAAGAAACACATCGACCGAACGAACAAAAGTCAAGGGGAGGGGTAGGGATAGGGGGGGGGAAGGTAAAAGTCTGTAAAAAAACAGTCCACGTTTACTCGATCACCTCGAACCGTCCACGCTTACCATCCCTCCCATCCGAAGAGTCATCCAAGGCGCGTTTGGTATTATCCAGTCCAGCGGCGATATCCAGCGCCATGCTACCCATGAACGAGTCGCTGGTGACCATGTTCTGCAGAATCATCGTGTATTGCTCGTCGCTGAGGCCCATACCGGCGAGAGGGTTGATCTTGCCCTCGTCTTCGCCCAACGCGAACATCCCAGAGGAACCGGCGGCGGCCATGTTGGCTGCCTGGATCGAGAGCGCTTGGTCAAAGTTGGGATCTGAGAGGGGTGGGATGCCGACAGAACGGGGGATCCTCTGCATTGTTTGGATGACCTTGAGGTGCATAAGGTGGCGCTGTGACGAGGACGGTTAAGAATGGGTTAAAGGAATCAACTTGAAAGCATACGAACCTCGAGCATCTGTAGTAAACCATCCTTGGTGAACGGCTTGGGCAAGATATCGTTCATACCAGACGAGTAATACTTGATAATCTCGCTAGGAGTCGAGTTACTCGTCATCGAGATGATGGGCGTCATATGGTCAAACTGTCGAATGAGCGACGTCGCAGAGACACCATCCAACTTGGGCATGACGATATCCTACAAAAAACGAACCCTATCAGCACATCTTCCCGTGTAATTTAAAAGCCAAAAAAAAGGGGGTAGAGATAATACCCACCATCAACACCAAATCATACTTTTCCAAATTCATCTTATTCACCGCGCCGATCCCATCCACAGCAACATCAATCGCACACCCAAACACCTGCAAAAACTTGCTGCTCAGCTTCCTACTAACCGCATCGTCGTCCACCAACAACACCCTCGGCGGGACCGCCCACCCAGGGACGTACGTGCTCCTCCTCACTCTCAACTTCTTCGCCCCGGGCACCGCCATCGCCGCACTAGGAGCTGCAATCGGCTGAGACGTCGCCTCGTCCACAAGCACCAACGGCTGCTGCCTCTCGTTCTCCCCCTCCTGGGGCGGGTCCCCGCCCATCCCCTGCGGAGTCGGCATAACCACAGCATCCTTAAGCGTATTCGGATCGAAACTCCAATTCCCGTTCTCATCGTCCATAGACGACTTGGGCATCAAATGCCCCACAGTGAACACCTGCAACCCCTCATGCGACAACGTGTTGCTGTTCATCGGCACACCATACCGCTCGTCGATACCCGTACCCTGAGGTCCGAGCATACCCATGAAATCGTACGCAGCAGGTGCAGGCGTCGACCCAGACGAACCTCCTGCAGCAGACGAAGAAGACGCCGCGCCGGAATCGGGTCGTTGGCCTTGTGCGGACAACGGACGGGACCGCTGAAGTTCCTCGATCCTCGCGAGCGCGTCTTGCCTGCTCAACGGACGTTCAGGCATCAACCCAGCAGCAGCCGCAGCCGCATAAATCCTACTCGCACTCGACTCCGGTCTCTGTTGCTCTCGTCCCGTCTGCGCTTGACTCTCCCTCGGTGGCTGCTGTTGCTGTTGTTGTTGTTGCTGAGGACTCTGCGTCTGCGTCTGACTAACACCAGGCGACACCTGCCCCGCCTGTTGTTGTTGTTGTTGCTGTTGCTGTTGAGCCTGAGGATTAACATTAACAGACCCAAACGTCAACCCCGCCACCTCCGCCCTCCTCGAAATCTCATTCATCTGCGCAAGCGACGCCCTAGCAATATCCGCATCGGAATACGACGCCCCAATCATCCTCTGGGCCTCCGTGACAGGTAAGAACGGGTTAGCATCGCTCGTGTACCCTCCACCTCCACTACCGCCACCTCCTCCTCCGCTGCCGTCTCCGCCAGGACTGGCGCCGTCCGGACCGGGTTGACCTGGTTGTTGGCCATTGGCGATATCTTCCAGTTGCTTGGACTTGACTGTTAGATAGGTGAGAGCGATGTGGGGAGGGGGGGGGATGTTAAAGATACAGGGTAGGGGAAAAGGAGAGGAGAGGAGAGAGAGAAAGAGTTCGTTCAGAAATCACGATACGTACGTCATCCCCGAGAGCAACGTGACAAAAAGTGAAACCCAGATTCCAGATTCCCAGAAAACGATCCAAAGAACCAAGAACCAAGAACCAGAACCAGAGAGAGAAGAAAAAAAAAGCCCAGGTCGAAACGCACAAGCCAAGTCGTCACAGGGGGAGGTGGATGGTGTCCAAGATACCAGATGCAGAACAACAATGCCGTAACGTCATCAAACCATCCAGAGCGCATCCAATTGTTCCGTTGTTTCCAGGAATGAGAGTGAGAGATAGAGTTGAGTGAGAGGGCGGTCGGGGCGGGAGCATATTCGCCAGGTTCCAGACAATCCCAGACCCACGATCCAGCATGTTCCAAAAGCGCGACCGACCGAGGCCCCCCGAGCGCGTTTTCCAGCCAAGAATAAAACAACCCGTTGTTGTTGGCGTTTTCATAGTTTTCCGTCATTGTTTGTATTTTCGTTATTTTTTTTTTCGATCGAGGATTGAGAGCGCGATTTTGTGGGGAGATTTTTTTGAGCATTTTGAGTTTTTGTAAAGGAGAGAGATAGAGAGAGAGAGAGATAAGAGTACAATTAGCGTTCGTGCTTCAATATACCACAGCAAAAAAAAAGGGACGGGATCAAAAATAGGGGGAGAAAGAAAGAGATGGGGTGTATAAAAGCAAGCAAGCAGGCAGACGGGAGACGAGACGAGAGACGAGGCAGACAGGCGAGCATAGCAGAGAGACGATAGAGATAATAATAAAATCCGCCCCCACACGCGTATTTATAGGTGTTCGCGTTGCGTGGAGCAAATACGAGTCCCGAAAAAAGAACGAAAGACTAAAAACACATCCACAGAAAGTTGAAAGTCGACAAGGGGTAGAGGAGGGTAGAGGAAGGAGGGAGGAGGGGTGTTAGAAATGTGATTCAAGTTAGAAGATAGAGAGAAAGATAAAAAAAAAAAGCTCGCTATTATACAACTACAAGCGGATTAGAGCCTGTCAGCGGGGGCGTCGAGAGCGACAACAACGCGTTCATCGTTCTCTGATTGACACCACCCAAGGACACCTCATCCAACACCATCGAGACCTGTCCATCCTGCTGCTGCTGCTGCTGACTCAAACCTGCTGCCTGCTGCTGCTGCTGTCCACTACTCAAATTACCCACGAGCGAAACAGAATTTGAAGGGTTGGAGTGCGAAGGATGAGTAGAAGCGGAAAGCCCACCATTCTCCAACTGCAAAAAGTAGCTGATCAGGTTCTGCATGAGTCCGTCCTGTTGGGCCATGTTCCGCTGGAAGCACACCATCTCGTTCAACACGTTTTGGTAGTTGACTTCGAGGTTCCGGATGTGCGCCGTCATTTCGTCTTGGGCGCGGGCCATGCGTTCGATTTGGTTTTGCAGGGCCTCGACGGTAGAGGAGGAGGGCGAGGGCGAGGAGTTGCGGCCGCCGTGGTGAGAGGTGGATTTGCGCGCGGCGGGGACTTTGCGTTTGATGTTCTCGAGAGCATCGCGGCGGTCGGCGTGGAAGTCCGGATGCCGGAACGTCCATGACTGCGTAGATGTGGATTTAGTATTTGTGTGGAGAGAATAAGGAAACACGACTTACGTGCTCGCCAAAGGTGTTATCGTCGGTGTTTTTCACCTGGGTTAAACCATCGTCAGCCAAAGCTCCGAAGAAACCATGAAAAAGAGCAGAAGAATCGGAATACGTGATCTAAACAAACTCTTCTAAACTCTAACGACGGCACGAATCGACTTTCGCTCGCACAAACTATCAGCCTGCCTTATAATACTTTTGAGACGCCGATAGCCACGCGTCCCAAAATGAAAAAGGGGGAGGAAAGTAAAAAAAAAATAAACAAGCAAGCGGATAACATACCTTGTGGAAATCATACTTGTTGAGCTGTCTGACGAAGCTGGCAAAGTTGGAGTGTTTGAACATCCTGGGGAGGATGGTCTTTGTGAACTCGTTCATGTCCTTGACGACAAAGCAGTCGCCATGAGGCCCCCACGAGACGACATGGGCAAACGAGGTATCCTCGAGCATCCTACCATCGCGCAAATCAGTTTTCCATTTCGTCCTTCCAAGGGGAGAATAATAAGAAGAACGTGAAAGACAAATACGTACTTGTATAGCTTCTTGACGAAATCACTTGTACTGGGCATACCATCCTCTCCTTCATGTTTCACCTGCTGACTACTCGAAGACTGCTGCTCGTCTTGTCTCTGCTGTTGCTGCTGATGTTGTGAGATCCGCTGTGTGTCTTCTCTGTCGACGAGCTTTGATCTCGAATCCGAGTGTCTGAGACTCAAGGGTGGGCTGATCTGGTCGTCTCTGGATGAGCTGGTTCGATGTGACGGCCATGGCAAAGTGGAGGATGAGGAGAGACTTGAGAGGGGTAGAGGAGATGCGGCGGTGTTGGATAGCGATGGGTGTGAGTAGGTGGGCGGTGGATAGCGTGCTGCAGCTGCAGATGAGAGTGCGGCGAGGGGTGGGAGAGTGTTTGTCCGTGCAAAGGACAGGGACGAGAGTGCTGAGGGCGGCGGGAGTTGTGACGACTGGAAGAGTTGTTGGCGCTGGCTGATGCCTGAGGGGGAATACTGGCCAGACGAGTCCATGGGGCTGTTGGGAAAGGAGGAGGGTAGTCGAGGTTGTCGGTTAGTGTCGAGGGTGGCTGGACTGGCTGAGCTGAGACTGAAGAAGGAAGGAGGCGAGAGCAGAGTTATATCAACAAGGGAAACCCTCCATAATACAAATTCACCCTTCCGACTTTCGCTCGTATCCCCAAAATCACCAAATAACAAAATCCCTCCCTTAACAGCTTGTCCTTTCCTTTTCTAGTAGCTCTCTATATTAATTCATTATTAATTCACCAGGCCTTTGCTTGTCCCACCACCACACTCTACGACGGACACAGCTCAAGTCAGACACGAGCGCTGGCTGGAGAGGTACTCCACAACGCCTGCGAAGACCGACTGGCAACTGCCTCATACGACCACTCGGTCTAGACCAAGGATGCGACTGCCCTGGGCAACTCTAGAGGGCGTCCCCGCAGAAACAGACTGTCAGCCCAGACGTTCCAGACCGTCGAGCCCAGGCCCTGTCATCAACCGTTCCCGTCCGGTAACCAACTTCGTCCACGCAGCTACCAACACCAAAAAGGCAGTGCTACCCACATTGCTCAAAACGTACTACTTGATGAACGCCAATCTTCAAATTCATATCGAACCTCCTGTCTCTGGCGATTATCAATTCTGAATTACACTACTACCGTAAAAGACGGAGGTCCTGGCTACTTGTTGTCCTGCTAATTATAAAAAGCCATCGGGTCAATTACGACAACGTTTTCGTTGAAACACACATCTTCCAGTACTCGAGTAAGTGGAAGTAGTAGCAGCATATGGTGCAAGGCGCGACGGTACAAGACAGGGGCAGGCGGGTGAATAAATTGGAATTTAGACTACACGGTGCCGAGCGTTATCTTCTTCCTCATCCTCAAAGTTCCTTCACAGCTCCCTGAGTGTTTGAGCTATCATCAAGCGGATACCGGTGAGCTACATCCCATCATACGCTTACCGTTTCTCTCTGCTGACAAAAATTAACCAGCAACGACAACCCAAGATGGGGTTATCCACCTTCCCTATGTGGGAGCAGTAACAACGTTCCCCATGGCCAGACGGAATTTGTAGTCGAGATGCGAATTCGGAGATGGGAGGAGCACTCATTGCGGTTCTAGACTCTCTCGGGGAACGGCACACATCCTAACCCCTCCCCAACTGCCTCCGCAACTTCCGGTAGCACGTCCCGCGTAGACCGTAGCCCCTGTCCCAATCCATTAATGACCGTGGCCAGTGGACTCCTCGATAACAGCAACAACCGCGGAGTAAGTGGAAGGTAGCCAGGCGAGGCGTGCGCCACCACCACCATCCACGACGTAGAAATTCCACGCTTGAAGCGATTTGTAGTACAGTATCCATGTACATGGGAACGACAAAAAAAGAGTCCGGGGGATGTATATGTCTTAGCATGCCACCCAAGGTATGTGTTATCCATCTATCGATGGGGATGGCGGAGTCTACCTGTCTGCTGTACTTACGAAACTACAGTAGCCGATCCCGGTCACGGTACAACGTCGTATAACACCCGTTCTCGTCCTCGTTTTCCCGTGTACGTCTCTGCGTTTATTGGAAACAATTACAGTAGCATTTTCGCCTTTACATGACGGTACGATTCAAATGGATTATAAAACTGACCTCGTTGGTGTCCTACCGTCAGACAGAATACAGTAGGAAAAAAAAACCCAGCCCGAAAACGAAACATCAAGCTTTCAAGTACAGTACGAAAAAGGATCAACGTTGCTCATCCCATACATACCTGCTCCGCGAAAGTTCCAAGAACCCAAGACACAGAATCAAGATGTTTACGAACGGCAACACCAACCCGTCCCCCTTTCCCCCGTCCACCCTCCGAAAAATATACAAGTATTTCCTCGCAACCCCTGAGGCGTTTTGAATTTGTTAGTGCAAGTGGAGCCGGCTAAGCTAGGCTACCAAGTTTTACTCACTATATCCATATGTCGGAATATGATGATATGATGATAGTCTCAGTCGCCACACATTGGACGTACGTATATATATGGGCACGGACGTTTCGTCCATCCAATGGAGGGATTCCTCAGGCTATAGTAGTCTCTGTTCAAACTTTGAGGAGTAACGTAAGTTACTATAACTCAAGATGGGGATTAGGCGGATGGGGAGAGGTTCAACGTTCAGTATTCAGTACTCTCTCAATCACAGGGATGTGTCGATGAGAACGTCCGAACTAGTATGCAACGTTGATAGCGCATTTTCCGAGTTCACTTTGGGCGAAGAGCTTCGAGCCATGGCCTGTCGTTCATCCGGTGACTAGCTACAGCCTATAGCAGTACTTCGTTAGGGCAAATCCTCCCGCGATTGAGAGCAAGAGTCCGAAATAATAACATCCCGCGATTCAGAACACGAGTCTAAAGTTCGAAACTAGGCTCTTTCCGAGAATTCAGAGGTCCAAACCGTGTGTATGATATATGGCGGCGAACCTGTGTACGTAAATTCCTATGGAGGGATACCACTGCATGTTGAGGTCGAATTCTCATAATAGATATTCACGTTTTATTCATAATATAATTGAAATATAAATGAAATAATCATCGATGAAAAAAACATCGAATAAAACTCATATATGCACTTACAGCGCCTATATACACATACGCTATAGTAGTCTAGTACGCGTGTATATATATTACCGTTTACTTATCACATAACTCCCCAGCTTGAATCTCTATGACATCATTTAATGATGTAAGTTGAACGATACGATGCACTCACTGTCCGACGTACGACTTATAAAGGTGGTCAACACCGATGAAATTTCAACTTCCTTCCTTCTCATCCCCCAAGTCCTCGTTGCTCGTATAGACTGGTCGCGCCGCGGACGACTACATGTTCCGGCGCATCTCAGGGCCCCAACTCTCAACACGACTGCACAACAGGATCAGGATTCGAAAAGCGAAGGTGAGCTCGAGTGTCTGTGATTGTCTGACGACGCCTAATTAATTTTCTGGCGACCGGCTCAGACGCATGACAGACCACCATGCCCGCATTGACGTGATAAGTCTTAAGTCGTAAGTTGCATCATTAATTATTCATTAATTATTCATAGTTACTCTAGAAGTCACGGCGCGGCCATTGATATCAACAGGTGGCGGCTTAGGACAAGTCATCCAGTAGTAAGTACATACCGGGTGACTCGGCCAAGGTAAAGCTTTCATTGTAAGAAGTCTAGCGCGTAGGGGTACGAGCCAGCGTGCGCAGAATGTAATCCAGACTTAAAATCAATATATTATTATTACAACCTACATCATATATGCATGACATTGATCGAGCCGTCAGTAATTAACGCTAAAAATTGAAATTTATGGGAGCAGTAGATCTAGCGCTCACGGGCGTCTACATGCATATAAGCGTTTTATTGGATGTAAATTCGTTACCTGGACGAGAATAATCACTGTCTACGACTTATGGATATTTGGTTCATATTTGATTTTTATTATGAATAAAACAAGAATATCCATTGTGGAAATTGGACCTCAACGTGCAGTGTACCATGCCGATGAGGCCTTTCTAGACACTTTTGAGTTTTATAAATACATACGGCACCGGACAGTAGCCAGCTGTTCTGTGATATATACACCGACAGATCGTACATATATTCGTCCGTTCGAAATGGAAGAGTGCTCAAAGGTAAGATCACAGTGGGCCTATTAAGTACACATGACCGTTAGTACGACGCCGAGTTTAATGTTAATTCAAAGCCAGCTTCTACATGCATGAGAAGGCATTGAAACTTGAATGGAAGTCAAGTTTAACTTGTTTAAGCTCAAGGCGAGTTGAGACCGTTTCGCCACCAAATGTGGCCATGGTGTTTTTAGACATTCAAGGACAAGACAATCAGACTCAGACTCTTGAGGTTTCTTCGAACTCGATTCTGGTTCTGGCCCTGGAAGCACTGCCACTGACAGAAGACTCGCGGTGAAGACGAAGTTGACAGCTGCATCGAAGAAAAGCGTTGAACATGCTTATAATATCCTCATGATCCTCATGAGAAACTCAAACATCGTCATTTATGACGCTGTATTGACGTCAAGTTGTGTATTCTCCCTCTGATAAGAGGTCTCATGAGGATCTGAGAGTTGATTTGACTTACCGTGAAAAGTAAAAGGAAAAAACCAAGAACTATTCCGGCGAGTCGGGATCTCTCTTCGGCGCGATGATGATGATCCAGGACCTGAGATCTGCATTACGGTACACATGCGCGTGAAAGAGGATCGAAAGAATCGAGAACGTCTTTTATCTCTATAGGCCAATCATACGGGGAAATCTGTAGAGTCCAGACTCCTTTGACGAGAATAATTGCGGTGCAATGGTGCATCAATATTCAATCTCGGAGGGCTTGCAATTGAACGAGCCAATAAAAATTGAGATAATCGGAGTTGTTTTGTACGTACACAAGTTTCCAAAATTTAATCTAATCTACACCGTTTGCCATTCGTCGATTGTGTTTGTTATACAGTAAGTAAGTTACTGTAGTAGTACGACGCACCCACCACTAGTCCAACTTCTTCCACCCACTCCTCCTGAGATAATCCTCACTCGCCGCATTCGCACCCTTCAACGCATGAAACACAATATCCTCACTAATCGCACCCTCCATATTCCAAATCGTCTCGCCCTCCGCCACGCTCAGCTTTGCCACTGCTCGCAACTCCTCGTCGGTCACGTTCGGGATACCCAGTTGGGCAAAGGTGACGGGGAGGTCGACGGAGAGCATGAGGGAGATGTATCGGTCTAGTTCGGCGGTGGGGGCATTGGCGAGGATGAGTTGGGCGACGACGCCGAATGCCACTGGTTTGCGATAACGGAGCGAGAATGTGTCGTTAGCGTCTTGACCATGTTGTATCCAAATACTGTGGCACAATGTACGTACCCTTCTCGCCGTGCATAAGACCGTGCATGGCATGAATCGCAGTGAAGCCGTTATGGATCTATCAATTCATCGTCAGCCTCTCTCCACCAACACCAACTCAACACAAAACCACACATACAGCATGCGCAGCCGCCAACCCCCCACTCTCAAACCCCAACCCACTCAACAACGTATTCGCCTCCACCACAGCCTCAAACGCAGGCGTCACCGCCTTCGCCTTGTTCGCCTCATACGCCTGCCTCCCATACCTAAACAAAATCTCCTCACACTTGCTCCCAATCGCCTCACTCAGCTCCGTCGGCATCAGCTTCCCAAAATTCGGAGAGTTCCGCGCGAGTTTCGCTTCGACGTTCGTCGCGACGGCGTCGCCGATGCCCGCTGCCAGGAACCGCGCGGGGGCGGTGACGATGACCGAGGTATCGACTAACACGATGTTTGGGTTCTTGTCGTAAAACGAGTACCTCTCAAACTCTCCTCCTTCCGTGTAGATCACGCTGAGAGCGGAACAGGGGGCGTCGGTGGAGGCGGTCGTGGGGAGGACAGCGACGGGGAGGCCGAGGATGTCCGCGACGTTCTTGGCCGAGTCGATGACTTTGCCCCCGCCGAGGGCGATGATGAAGTCGGAGGAGGCGTCTTTGCCGAGGGAGGCGAGACGGTTGATCTCGAGTGTGGAGGCTTCGCCGTTGAAGTGGGCGTGGGTGACGGTGAAAGAGGCGGCGGTGAGGTTGTCTATGAGGGATTTACCGGCTACGTGTGGACAAAGTCAGTGTACGTCCGCTCTTACTTGCTGACAATAGAGGTACGCACCGATCTTGTACACCAACTCATCGCAAGCCAGCAAAGGGGCCTTGCCCAGGTTAGAGAGATACGATGCAGCGTTCTTGATAGCGTTGGGACCCTGGATGTACTTGGATGGAGACTGGAAGATACGTTCAGTGAGGTTTTTTGGATTCGGCATCGTTACCCTTTTGTTACAGAGGCTGTTGAGAGGGTGAGAGAGTGCGAAAATCCAGAGGTCGTCTTCTTATAGTATCGATGCAGCACTCAATCCTATCAAGGACAACGCCACAGATCAAAGCGTCATATGCTAGCTAGAGCAAGTAATTATAACTCACCACAAAAATATATATTCCCAACCGGTAACAAACGATGTAAGGAGGCTCTAGAGTCCACCTAGATTGCACGGCAACTCCGAGGAAGCTGACTGTCAACACGATGGGTGTGCAAATCTTGCCCATCCAGTCCACTCGTCTGCGTCATCTGGTGGCCGCGTCCCGGGCCCTTCAACCCGTCGATCCGACCACCCGCCGCCTTGCATACTTAGCGCTGGCCAGTTATTAGGCTAGACGGCCCGGGGACAGTACGCACGCTGGGTGAGTGGTGAACTGCCACACGTACCGTGATCGCGAACTGTAGTACCAGATGCCTTGCAATTGAGATACGTATGAAAACTGCATGAATGAACCTCTCGCAACTCTCGAGAGGACATAGCTCAACGTCAATATTTCAACCTCGGAATAAGTAGGTCAAGCCAAGGTTCGTTTTACCCGAGCTGGATTATTTGTCGATGCGACTCGCCGCATCCGACATCGTATTGCGCAGACGCAACCACAGATTTACAGCGGTACGATTGCAAGCCAACGCTGATTGGAGATATAGGGATGGATATAGAGTGGAACACACATACACACAGAGGAGACGCAGATAGATGGTTGAGAGATGGAACGTGGTTAGCTGAATGATGATTATTGTCCAGGGACGGGCAGAGGTGTCTGCGTCGGTGTGCGTCCGGGCTGGATCATGAAGAGGGGGAGGTAGCAGGCGACGAGAGCGGAGGCAGCGATCCTAGGAGTTAAGGACGTGTCAGTGCATATAGTGTGCATATACGTACAAACAGAGATGAAACGAAGTGGTATAGAATATGTATACACATTCAACATGAGAAGTAACGGAAGGGAAAACACAGAGTTGAGAGAGAGAGAGAGAGAGAGAGAGGGTACATACATTCTAGACGTAGCACCTCCTCCAGAGTCTCCCTTCGTCCTAAGCGGGTGGTTGTTGAACAAACTATTAAGCGACAGCGCGAGATTGGGCCATGCGAGCCATCTATGCCATCATTGCCTTCAGTACCGACCCATGAATCGTTTCAGCATATCATTAAGGAACACACCGGTTACGAGTGACCATGATGAGACCCGAGAGGAATAGGGCTGTTCAACGTATCCTTCGTCAGCACTGACACAAACTTTAGTAATATGCGAAAGTAGACGTACCGCCAGAGCCCAATGCATCTATTCAGCCCGCCAACCAACTCATTCGTCAGAAATATATAAAGGAAGAGAGAAAACAGAACGTACCAGGTGCATCTGTCGTCCAACTCTCAGGGAGTGTCATCTTCGTTTCAGCAGAGGCATCTCGGGGGTCGTCTTGCACTGTCATATCTCCCTATCAAAGTCTCCCTTCGATAACGAGTGTACTATAGACGTCGAAAATAAGTCGAGGAAGGTGAGCGTTGACGGTGAAGCACAAAGCGTAACGCCAGCGAACCTCGAGGTCTGATCCAACCAATGAGCGAAATATGACTATGCTCGTATGACGCTTAAACGCGAACGCCTGACTCGGCGACCTCGCCACATCCACTCGTCTCCCCACTACCACCACCTTCCCTAGCCAGGACCACCGACAAACTAAACTCTCCAAAGACACTCGTTTGGCGATATAATCAGAATGTCGGGAGCAGCGTCAGCAGCCGCAGGGTCCAAGTTTCAGTCGTTTTTAAATCATCCTGCTGGTGAGTAATTATAACTCGTGAGAATGGGGAAAGGTTTCGATGAGGTGGGGAAGGAAGTGAAGAACGCCTAACAGCTAGCGATGAGCAACATGGATACTTTGGGTGTTGAAGAAGTGCTAAAGGTTGAGTCTCGCGTCTGTATGCTATTCACAGATACAGTCGAGAGATCTACGTTCGTCCCCTTTTTAGCCTCGTCATATAACGCATTCTCCGACTCTTTCGATTAGCTTACTAATGCAGTATACTATGTTCTTTCGTAGGTCCAAAGACAGTCTTCTTCTGGGCACCTATGATGAAATGGTGCTTGGTGGCTGCGGGCTTGAAGGACCTTGCTAGGCCGGCTGAGAAGTTGAGTGTCTCGCAGAACCTTGGTGCGTTTTTGTTTTACTTTCCTCCACATGCACTGTACTAACTATTGCTCTTTTCTTCTCTGCTATTGCAATAATTCTTGTTCATCCTTACCTACACTACTACCCCACAACTTCCCTCTCCGTCCATTCAAAATACGTAATACAACACAACTTCCGACGGACCCTTACGCTTCATGGTTTACACATACAACAGCGCTAACAGCAACAGGCTTCATCTGGGTCCGCTACTCCTTCGTCATCACACCCGTCAACTACTCCCTCGCAGCCGTCAACTTCTTTGTCGGCTCAAGTGGCCTGGCGCAGTTGGCCAGAATTTGGCAGTAAGTGCAATTTCACTAACCATGTCTTCATTTTCCTCCCCGTCGTCAAAGTACTCCCTTCTGTTCACTTCCTGATTTCCTGGTGCACATAGTGCCCCGTCTTGCGTCTACTCCTGCCTCTCCCCTTCACGGTGTCTCGTTCTCACCCCATGACGTCAAATCAGCGCGAACTATAAGATTCTGACGTCCTTTATTTTCCCGTAGTCATCAAAAAACAGGCCTTGACCCCGTCCTCGAAAAGTTCGGACCCGCTAAACCTGCTCTTCCCACTAAAGCATGAGGATGTATAAGCACCCAAGCTTCAAGTCTTGTAGGTTTGGTGATCAGGCCTTTGGGGTGAAGAAGAGGGTTAGATGAGTGTGGATCGGTAGTAGACGTGGACTTGCTTTCTCGTCGTATGTTTTAGATTGTGATATGCTGGTGCGCAATCGACTTTTCCCCTAGCTTTTGTCTCTTTTTTTGTTTCTTGCGACGGATGATTGTTTCTCTGCGTATGGCTTAATTTCTTTTACTGTCAACTTACAAGAGGGGAGCTCTGGGTCGACGCTGTCTTTGCGGAGAGTGACTTACTCATGCATACTTACCCCTTCTCCTTCTTAGGCTCTTCAAAAGTCCGAGGATCTACTTGGTCAGTCCCTGGCTTATCTCGGGATGTGGGAGGTTCAAGGCAATGTTCCCAGGCTGTCAGTGTGTCTCACGACGACCATAAAGGCGTGTGTGTTTGGAGGGAGTGTGTCCAATGGAATCGCCGTCATGCCTCTTCACAAGCATCCCAGGCGAAGAGGCTACAATTAATCTTACATAAAAGCTTGAAGCTTGACGTCAAACCATGATGTGATAGTTGATAAAGTACACCTCGTAAGCATTCACATTAGATGCACGTTGTACCCCCCGAACTCACGTACAAAATATAGAGATAGTTCATCATTAGAATCGTCGTGCGAATAATCACGTATAGCAATCTAAGCGCGGCATGGACCAAAACTTTGTGGAACGCGCGAGAATAGGCATAAACATGATCGGTGTACGCCATGCAGGAACGGAGGTGGTGTCAGGCAGTAAACCCAAACAATGAGTACTGAGCTAACTACTTAGGCTTTTCGAAAGTCGGGAGGACAAGGATACGTAGAGAAAGAAGGGTTGCTTCTTGACAAAAGAACTCAAGTCATCTGGTAAGTTCCTTGATTTGAGTCATATACTACAGCTCTACTAATTCCCACCGCCATTCAGTGAAGCACCGCCACTCCGTGTTCGAATCTTGCTAGACTCTGGCTGAAAACGATGGTGAGAGCGAAATTCAAACTTCGAGCGGCCTTGCCGAGAGACAAGGCTGGGTGACGCTTAGTCAGCGGTGGAAAAAGCGAACAGGCTGAAGTAGCGCTGGAAGATCGCGTACTCTCTCCTAGACCCTCACATCGTCCCCTCAACGATGTCGTATTACCAGAGTCCTCCAGCCCAAGAGACCCACCCTGATACTGGTGCGGTGACTGTCACACCGCCAGTCATTCAGCCAGTTATCAGGGGTGGCTCTGGACACGCTCGTATTATCACTCCATACCGTGCAGACGTTTTCGAGCAGCGTTTAGGCAGCCTCGGTCTTTTGGAAGCGCATTCCAATTTACCTGGACGTATCCGAAACGGCTTTCCGATAGGATTCTTCGATCACCCCAAGTTGACGAGAACCTACGCGCCCGATAACTATGGCTCTGGTGTTAAGCACCTCGATTTTATCCAGGAATATGTCAATGAACAGGTTTCCCTCGGTCGGATGGCTGGTCCTTATAGCCGTTCTGATGTCGAGGCAATCCTAGGCTCCAAGTTCGTGTCATCTCCCTTGTTCGTCATCGACAAGGCTGGCTCTCCGGGGAAATTCCGCCTAATCCAGGACTTCTCTCATGAAAATGAAGACGGCGTTTCGCTGAACGAAATCATCGATACAGATGACTTTCCAACATCGTGGGGGACCGCTGCCGAGATGGTCCAGATTGTGAGTGCTGTATCTTACTTCTCCACGAGCTTGTCCACATTTCCTAGTTACTGGTACTGGTAACATCATGCTTGCTAGCGTCCAAGGACTGCTGAAGTCTTACTGCCGTCCGCCTGTGCGCTGGTATGCTGGTGTTCTTGTTTGAGTCGCCTGCTGATATTTTTACCCAGGTTGCCACAGCACCTGCGGGAGCGCAGGCAGCGTCCCTCGATATTGATTCCGCCTATCGAAATATACCTATCCTTCCTGATCACAAGCGATACCTCGTCATCCAAGTCAAGCCCGGACAGTTTTATATCGATCACGTCTGCCCGTTCGGGGTAGCCTCCGGTACAGGATTGCAAGGACAACTCATGGATGCAATCGTCGACATCCTTGAACATTCTGGTATCAAGCCCATCAAAAAATGGGTCGATGATATGGTCAGTTTTCGCTTCCCGGTCCGAAAAAACGCTTGGGGACAGTGGGTCTACGACTATGACGTAGAGAAAATTTTCAGTTTGACGAAGGACTTGGGCGTACCGTGGAAACTCGGGAAATGTTTCAGCTACTCCGAACGTGTCGTTTACGTTGGATTCCTATGGAATTTGCGCGACCGCTCCGTCTCGCTACCCGACGAAAAACGTCAGAAGTTCCTCGCTGAGGTCGACGCTTTCTACAACGCGGTGCAAGCGGGCTCAGTCTTGCAGCGGGAAGCGATATCGATCCTGGGGAAACTGTCCCACCTCACCTTCGTGTATACAACCGGGAGGGCATTCCTAACCAATCTCATATCTTTCGCTGCTACCTTCCCGAACCGGAAAACACCTCAGACCGCGCCCCCCGCTGTTAAAACAGAGTTGAGGTGGTGGCAAGACAAACTCAGGGCGCCCTCGTTCGCTCGCAACCTACTTCAACGCTCTGCACAAGGCGATCCTGGCGTGTGGGTAGACGCCTCTTCATCGTGGGGGATTGGTATTCTCATCGGTGGAAGATGGGCTGCATGGCGACTTACAGGCGACTGGGAAACCAACAATAGGAATATCGGCTGGGCAGAGATGATCGCGATCGAGCTCGCGTGCTTATATCTCGAGGTCCTGAAGATCTGCAATACCGACGTCGTCATCCACTGCGACAACCAGGGCGTTATTGGCGCAGTCCGCCAAGGTCGAAGCCGTAACGCGCAAGTCAACCTTTCGATCCGCCGTACCGAGTTGATATGCGCAGTGCTGAACATCTGTCTGTCGCCTGAGTACGTGAGGACAGAGCTCAACCTCGCGGATCCAGTTTCTCGCGGAGTCTCGAGGAATAGGAACGAACGCCTTCCTGATCTACCGAGGCTCCCCACAGAGCTCAAACCCTTCCTCACGGCTGTATAATATCCGCACCGACACGCCTTATGTCGTGGCTTCCACACGAAAGGTTCAACTCTTTAGGGCGGCCGTAAATCTAGCTCGTTCCTTGATGTTTTTCTATCGGAGTCTACTATTCAAACTGTTTCTTTCCGTATGTGTTTCTCCTTTGTCTCTTTTTCGTATCGAGCTTGCATATTCTTGTAGCAGCCCTCAAAGGAAGCTGTGGCGCTGGGTACTAGCCGCGTGTAACGTCATGTTACTAGTGTGTATAACAATGCTTCTACGTCTTTAGTTCCGTCTCCAAATTTCTTTGTAGTGCTTCTATATATAGTGCGCAGGATTGAAGTACCCCTTCTTCAGTATCGTACTACTCAGTATCCCTCTTACGTAGTACTACCCCTTCTTTCAAATCACAGCCAACTTGAACTTCCGTGCTCCCGCTGTAGAGTACTGTAGATGTATTCCTTTGTACTACTGATGCCCTTATTTATCGACGTGCTTTTACCACACTGAGCCAAGACATCGTGCAGCAACTTCGAAGTTTCAGGTGACTGCTGAAGCGAGTTTTAGTACTAGTAATGGCGTATGAGGGCTGTAAATAATAAAGTTTAGAACTCGCTGACAGACCAATCGTGCTAATAGGCAAGTTTGGAGCTCCAAAGGTCGCTAACCGAGGTGATCACTCAGGCAGGTCACTCATGGCTTTAAATCAACTAGTTCGTAGACCATTTTTATTGAGCAAATTCCAAAACCTCTGTCATAGTTGACACAGGTCAAGGGTATACTACTATAAGTCCGAAACAATCCCATCCCGAGTCGAAATTCATGAGTAGAATAACAACGGCAGCAGGGAAGTGATGATAGTGTCTAAGCACTGGGTAGGTATGACGGTAGTTGTGAAAGAAAAGAGAGAGCATAGGTAGAGAGGAGAGAGGAGAGGGGAGAGAGGAGAGAGATAGAGAGGAAGAAAGAGAGGGAAAAGATAGAAATACAGAGAGGAGATAGAGATACCTACTTGTGCGATGGGTATACTTACTTGATACGATGATACTACTAGGTAGTAGATAGATGAAACATAAATCAATGTGTTCCCCTCATTACGGGAGACAATTTCGTGTCCAATAAGCGATTCGTAGATGAGTTCGTGAGTGACTTTAAATGGGGGGAAGAGGTTAGGTGACTCGTGTCAACGTTCGCGTTAGAACTCACCAGTGGCGATCCCGGTCATAGCGTCATGTACTCTTATTATTAGTGCAGACGGCGCGGGGAACCGGGCAATTAGTGCGTAATCATCTCTTCCCCTTCCTCTTCAAGTTCCTCATCCGCCTTGTCGTGGATATCGATCAGCTGATGGTCATACATAGACCCGGGGGAGCTTGAGCTTGAGCTTGTAGCATCGGATGACGTATGAGGAAAGTTGGACGCAGGATATACCGTCTTTAAGTCCACAACATAGAAGCTAATGTTTCCCTCCGAGTCTCCGTCGCTGTCAGCTGTTTTCTCGTCAATGCGCAAGTCGAGGTCGGTGATATCAGGGATGTCCATGGGACCAAAAGTAGGGCTCGCATCGGCGTTGGAAGCAGGAGTACTGGCAGGACTAGTACCTTCCTTCTGAGCGACAGCCTGAGCAGACGGTGGCCCGTCAACGTCTTTCTCTTTGTCGACGGAGCTGGGCCTATCTACTTCTTTACCTTCGTCAAGGGCCGGCGGATTCGTGCTACTACCTCGGTCGGCTCCTTCACCCTTGTCTTCAGAGCCAGACTCTTCGGATGGCAATGGTGCGGATGGGGTCCTTGCGTGAGGGCCACTGGCCTCACCAGTTGCTTCGACCCCCGCAGCATCAACCGTGTCTATAGCGTCTATGCTTGGAGTGGCCTCAGGCCCGAGCTCATCACTTGCCTTCTTGCCATTCGACCTGGGCTGCATCACCACTTTGGGAGGAAGAGACTCTTCATCTGAGTCGACGCGTTTACGCTTCCTCTCTCTCTGATCAGCGGTAGATGAACTCGAAACTTGAGGCTGCACTGCGGAAACTTGGGATGTAGCAACGGCTACAGGGACAGCCTGAGTATTTGCTGGGGGCTGGGAAGCAGTAGTAGTTCCCGCTGCAGCCTGTGCATTGGGAGCGTCGTTGGAAGGAACGGATGCCAGTGGTCCACTCCTCAGCTGATTGAGAGTCCAAGAGAAGTCAATATCGTTATGATATGGCAACTCAGCGTTATCTTGGGTCGGATGATCGTCTGGATGAGCATAACAAACCACGCCGTAGTAATTCTTGTAGACAAGAGAGGACTGGCCAGCACAACCCGATGGGGCAAAATGGAGTACAAAGTTCGGAAATTCGTCCTTTCGTGGTACTCCCCCGCTGATGTAGAAAGATTGGGAGAATAGAGAGCGTTGGACGAGAGATTGATAGATAAGCGGGAGAGCGTTGAGAGTATAGCGCTTGCTCATGCGAAGCTTGAGGTCGTCGCCTTCTTTGACGAGAATAAGGTAGGGCGGAAGAACTCGTTGACCCTGGCGAGGACAGAAGTGGTGCTCACCGTCCTAGGATAGTAAGGAGATCGACTTAGGGATGGGCATGACAAGACGTGCAACAAGAGGTCACTCACAAAGGCCCACCGTGCATCACATGGGAAGGTATCAATTATAATATCATGGTATGGAAGTGGCGCGGTAGCAGTGGATAGAGCGGGGGACGGAGCAGATATAGGTACATATACAGGTGCAGGTGCAGGTGCAGGTGCAGCCTGAGGTGCAGCGGCCTCGGGGCCGTTGGCATTGTTGTCGTGGTCGAACGTGGCCGCCTAGGGCCAACCACGCGTCAGACACGTCAGAAACCCGGAACTAACAACAAATACCTCATTAATTTGGCCTTCATTTTGGCCTGTTGTGGTTGTACGCGTCGTTGTGGCCTGGGTATCGGCGGCCGGCGCTTCAACTTGAGGTTGGCCGTTAGTAGCCGCCGGAGTTGTGTTTGTGGCCTTGGGGGTCGACTTGTTAGTTGAAGTCAAAAAAGAACCCGCAGTGAAGTAAGTAAGACTTACAGCTGTAGTAGGACTGCTTTTCTGCACAGAGTTTTCTTCAGACTGGACATACGTGAACTTCCTGGAGCGACGGTTGGTGATGGGTGTCTCTTGATTGCAAACCTTGAACTTGCATTCAAGTTTCTGCGAAGAGAGGTTAGGTAGGCAATCGAATGGATAGATGGATCCACGAAGAGGACGTACACCTTTGTTCTTTCGAGCCATGTTGATGAGAGAATGGGGGAAAGAGGAAACTAGTTCTAATGTATTGCAGAGACAACTGTTGGCGTATCCCTAGCAGGGAGAGAAGCGATCAATGTCGGAAGGGAAAAGCGAAGTAATAATTGGATGTTGACTGGGAGAGAAGAGGTGAGAGTGCGACCTGGAGAGATGAGGTGGCAGTTGTGGTGAGGGAGGACTTTGAGGAATGGCCAAGGTTTATGTGGAGGCGCTTGCCCCGGAGACGCTGGCCGTCTGCCCGGATCGATGAGGGCCACGTTTTCCTCTCTTTCACCTCCTTTGTCGACAACGAAAACGACACCCCCCGCCATCAAGGCCTTTACGATGACCTCGCTCGACATCAGGCAGCTGGAGGGCCTAAGTTAGTATGAGGGTACCTAATAGGCTCAAACTGTCGGGGAAAGTCGCAAGAGTGCCTACCTCCCAGCATTTATATTCGTTTTTGCCGTCTCTGTAGTAAAATCATGTCGTAGAATACTTTAGAAGAACGTAGATACAATATCTACAGCGAAAAGACGCATTTCCGTGAGTATCCTATCGTTTTTCCCTGTTGTTGCACTTACCATAGCCCAATCTGACCTCCATCAGTCCGCCTAGGGATCTTCACCGCGTTACCTTCCTCGATTTCGCGGCATTCTGCTCGACCGACTGCTCGAACCTTATGCGCGAACGACGTGGCGAGAGTCAAACTTGGACCAACAACTGCTTTTGGGAAACGTCTAGCCGAAACGCTGTAGTCCCATGACCGGGCAGCGATGGTAGCTGTGGTGCGCTCTAGGACACCAGAACATCTCTGGGACTATTACAAACTCGCAAGAGCTGCTTTCTATATATCATACAAATATTTTCTGATTTTTCTGCAAGTTGGGCCGTACCATAGTTCGACGATGGCCATCTGTTTCCATTTATGTCTCCTCTTTAAAATCGGGCACAAACGCTCGATTTTTGTTTCCGTTGCGGCCACTCATTGGACAAACGGCCTTCATTGGGACTCAGAATCGCCTTCAGACCAATGCCGGAAGTTTGCCAGGGCCTCTCGTCACTGCTCTCGACGTCTGCCTGGTCGACACTTTCGTTCCCCATCGCATCGTTCTCGCCACGTCGCACACCGCCTACGCTTCCTTCGTCCTTTGCTACTCCCCCTAGGCTTATCAGCTCTCCTCTCGTCATCGCCAGAGGTCCAGCACACTCAATGCGAAGCTCACAGGCTCGTACAACTGAACGTATATTCAACTTCTGGTAGTCGCACTCCCGAGGACACTCTAAACCGCGCTAGGACTATCGTGTACCTTTGTTTTACCACCATCACTCCGTCTTCTAGGACCACAAACACTGCATGCTGCCATTCTTCAAGCTTTAAGTATCCAATTGACTTCCCAGTTCGTCCATACTCACGGCTTTCTCGCACCCCTCTCGCCGTTCTACGCTACCCTTTCAACCCATCAGGAAACATCTCAGGCTTATCACCCTCCATCGCTTTGCTTTTGGATCCTCACTTGTCAGCAAGCTCGCACCTGAGGAAGGTTCACCTGCCTACTGTCTTTCTAGGGCAACTCGAAGCTGTCCAAGTGTGCTCTTGTCAGGCTCAACGAACTCGTGTCGAAATAAACTACCACATTCTCCGTCGCCGTTACTGCATGGCGCCGAACCGACGTTGAAGCTCATCGATTTATCCACTACCCCGATGTATTCTGTAAGGTCAGTATCGCTCCTGCTAGGACACGCTGTACAGGCTCAGTCGTCCATTTTCGCATCATTTTACACGGTTATAACCTGTATTAGCATCCGATACACCAATTATAAAAATTACAAGGCTAGTGTCCGATACGAAGAGCTAAGTCTATGAGATACACAACACTACCAAGGGACGAGGGAGACGCTATAGTGGAGACAGAATGAGGACAAGGAATACTGAAAGTATGTGATATGATCAACTACAATACTTGCCGTACAAGCCATCTTTCCTCCGCTTTCATCTTCGTCTTTTCTCTCTGACATGCCCCTCTACATCACGGTCCCGACAACGTAGAGCTAGGTTCTTGATCGTGGCGTATCACTACAGCCCCGAGAGTCGTAAAGAAAGCCTCAAAATCGTCGCACACGAACCAATGCGCATACGGCTCCTTCCTATCAGTCTCCTTGTGTCTCCTCACGGCGCTATTGACCACAACTCTCCCATTCTCGTCTACCATTCTTGCCTCTGATTCCTTGCCAGCATGGAACGTCCGGAAGGAGAGGCTCGTTCGAGGGATGAATCTATTTGGTTGAGGATCGTCTCGGAATGGGCCTAATCAAAAGGTAAGTACGACTGTATAAAGAAAGTCAAAGCGGGGTAGACCGTAAGTACCTAGTACAGTCTCAGAACGAAGACCCGCCCAGTCAAAGCCGTCAAAGTAAGGGTGGCGCATGGCTTGATCCATCGTGATTCGATGCTCGGGTTTGACGGAAAGTATCTATTGCCGAATCGGCGTGAGAGGGTTCGGATGTACAGTACGTTAGGGAGTCTATACTACACCATAGACTGCGACTTACCCTCTTCAGTAACTCGGCCAATTGTACGTCGACAGAAGCAACCCGTTCCCAATCGAGGATTCCTTGCTTGATCTTCTCAAACTTCCTCTGCTTATCATCATGCCGGCGTTGTCTACATTGGTTTGCTGCATTACCCCGGTCGTCCCTTTCCATCATCGGTTCGGAGAACCACGGCAACGGCTGTCCCAGTGCCATCTCGTAGATCACCAACCCGAGAGCCCACACGTCCATCTTGCACGTATACCTCATCATCCTACCTGTGTCTGGATTGGCATTGGCAGCTTCGAGTTGTTCAATCAACTCTGGAGCCATGTAGTCATCTGTCCCGCAAAACACATCATCCACGCCCTCCACGTCCGTCTTGGGGATGCCAGACTCGGAGTAGAGGGAGGACGGCGTAGGAGTGACGTGTGCCAGACCGAAATCACCTAGTGCGACGTGTCCGTCGTTTGAGATGAAGACGTTGTTGGGTTTGATATCTCGGTGCATAATCCCAACGCCGTGAAGGTGCTCTACAGCTGATACCTAAAGCATATCGAGATGAAGAGAGCCCAAAACCTATGAAGAAGGAACTCACAAGTTCGGCTATGGCGACTTGCAGCCTATCTCGTTCTCGAAGGCAAGAGGACCGTGGTATGTGTTTTGTGAGATCTCCAGAGTAAAGTGGCTACCAAGTGCACGAAGAATTGTCAGCAAGTCCACCCGAGGTCGAATATTCTCAAACAAAAGCCTTCCTCGCTCACCATCACGAAATATATATTCTGCTCGTCATCCCACGACGCAACCACCTTTGCCAAAAACCTCTCCGGGCTTTTCATAATCCGCTCACACGCTCTCTCCTCGTTCCTCACAAACTCCCTCGCCCCGCCAAAATCGTACACCTTGTCCTTATGCATGACCTTGATCGCACAAAGACAGCCTTGTTCTGGGTTGGGCGAGCCGCGTTGGAAAACCTTGGCCATCATGACTCGTCCGAACCCTCCGTACCCAACGATACCGTGTATGGAGAAGTCTAAACCGTAATATGGACAGGGAAGAATGCGAGGAGGGTCTTGGCGTGGTACGGAAGTCTGCTTTTGGGTTTCGTGAGGAGTAGTACCATTCAGGCTGGACACCACCGGCGACGGCAAGTTCGAAGATGGTTGACTTGTCACGGTTTCTCCACCACTACTGGCTTGTGTTCGAATCTGCTGGTCATGACCGAGCTGGACGTCATCTTGCAGCACTGGAAGCTCTGTGAGGGTGACTATCTCAGGAGTCGGGAGGAACCGTCCGAGCTCTATGGCCCGAAGAGCATCCTCGACTCGATCCCAATCATGTCGCCCCCAGTGTTCATAGCCTGTAAGTGGTTCAAACCCTGCGTACTTGAATGGGGGCGGTTCGTCGATGTGAGTGGGGATGGGAGGGGGTGTGTTGATCTCCTCTGGGGAAGAATCATCCGAAGACGTGCTACTCCGATGGTCAGAGGCACTGTTGGTGGTAATCTGAGTATCAGAGTATTGGTCCTACAGAATTGAGTTAGCGATATGGCGTATAGAGCAAAGGTGGCGAGAAGTTAAAAGACAGGCCAACTAACCTGACAAAACTGAACGCTGTGACTGATAGAGGGAGGGCAGGTTGCCGTGACGCTGGGGGACTCTGTATGCGTTGTGGCGAGGTAATCGTGCAGGACGTCCGTGAGTGCCTCTCCAAAATTTGGTTCACATACAACAACCTTTTCAACAGGCTCTAGTGCTTCGAGGGGTTGTGTTGCATCGTTCGTCTTTGAGAGAACTCTCTTCAAAGCCATGCGTATACGATCGAAGAACGTTAACTTTGGCAACCGCATCTCGCTCTTTCGACTTGTAGCTTGGATGTGGCGTGTATATGCAAAAGGAGGGGGGGGGGGGAGGGGGCTTTGTAGCGCGGAATAGTCAGAAAATCGTATGGAGTAGATAGCCTTTCTCCTTGCCTTTATTATCACCTACCATACGCCACCTGTGCACTCGACAGTGACCGCCACATTTTGCGCCCATGCATGAGTGTCAATTGATAGCTAGTATAATGGAAGGCTGTGTTTCCTAGCTATCCATATTGCTACCTAGCAGCACTGAAGTCTCTTGTTATAGTCTCCTGAGTTACCGTAAAGAAAGCAGTGTTTGGGCGGTGGAGGTTGTAGTTCATTGGTGGGTGAGTTGTGCCGGTAGTAGCTCCCTGGTTACATGGTTTTTTTTACTAGCAGGATGTAGCGTACGTGAGCGACTCAGAAGAACGTTGTAGAAGAAGAAGGAAGACAACGTACACTGGATGGACGAATTCAGAGAGACAAAAGCGAGCAAAGGCACTGTAATCCGAAAGGATGCATATGGACGAAGCTTAAAAGCTTAAGGTACCGGAGAGCACGAGGCAAAAGTCACGGCCGTGACCACTGAAAGACACGGTATGTCACAAGTCAAATCGCCCAACGCGTGACGTCATTCACGTGTCGATATCTCGGCCGTCCACGGTCAGTACTTACCATTTCTCAACTCCCTTGCGCGTATTGCCTCCATCGTCGGACCATACGCCTTATGACGACACCCACGGCCATATAATCCCTACGACTGAATACAACAAAAGTCAGTTAGGTTAGCAGTTGGATAGATAGATCATCTCGAAGGTCGACGGTATCTGTGATAATCACTGGGCAGAAGCGATCTACGCATCCTTTCCTCCTTATCTGCTCATATATTACTCGGTGAGGGTGATCTACATATAGACTACCGAGGCTCACCTAATTTCGGTGTCTTACTCTATATCTCGGGGATTGAACCCACGTGAAAGTAGTATCTTGGGATTGAGTACGAGCACGTAAGTAAACACGAGCGATGATCAGGATCTAGGTGGGTTGAAAGTGTAAGAAGAGGAAGGGGAATAGAATCAGCTTATTTGGGGAAAGACCCCCTTCCTAAAAAATCCCTACGACTCTACGTTCTAGATGATATCCTTAGTATCAGGTGGCGTAAATGTGGAGAGACAACTCAGTAGTACTCACGTACAAATCACACACCGTTCACTCCACCTCCGTTGGGGCTTACGATTTATACCTCGACTATAGGAGCTACTAGCGTGCGTATCTGTAGCTGTAGAAAAGGAATAGACTATGATCTCCCGTTTCCTAAAATAATAAGAAGGGCACTCACTTAAGTTCTTCCATCATCCTTCTCCTTACGCCGTGCCCCCCACCGTAGATCTCCCGGGCCCAGTACACTACCCAAGTTCGCGTCCTTTCGGTACCGAGGATGTGGTAGGAAGTCGAGTTGGGTATGTAGGATTTCGTTGTGTGTTAATAAACTGTATAGGGAAGTTTGATGGCAACGTGTTGCAAGGCACATGGAAAGAGAGGAGCAACGAGTCTGTTATGGTTAAGATTGGAGGAAGAGTGAGAAGATACTATGAAGGGGGCAAAATGTCGATAGGAGGGTATGAATTAACGTAGACCCTCGTATGATGCGGTATTCGGCACTTGCACTGATGGTGTCCTAAGAAAAAGTTCTAGGAAAAAGGAAAGAAGAGTCAAGGCGTGGTTTTAGCGTTGTGTACAAATTGCGTACCTCGGTTCATATACGATTCATATAGCTTGTAAATTTCCTTAAGGGAGGAGGGATAAAGTGGGTGTAGAACAAGGGTCATTTGGCTCTTTGCGCTCATCCTATCATCAGAGATGCAGCTGGGAAAAGACAGCTACGGGGTAGAAAAGAGGTTCATGACTACCCTTTGTCCGTATCCTATTGGGTTGCACGCTACTTTCCGTCATCCATCCTCTAGCTCGTCCGGAAGTTGTATACTACGGCTGCTGTTATGCGAAAAGCCATCTGTAGGAGAAGAAGGAATATTGAGGGTAGTAGGGTTTGCGAGCTAACTAGGTTTGGAAGACGTCAGTGGCGTTTTGGAAGACAAAATAAGTATAGAGATCGTACGTACAGTACCGTACGCAGCCCGACATCTCGGTATTCGATCCCATGTGCGTCTAACCGTCCACAGAAAGAGAAAGAGGATCATCCTCAACAGCCCAATGGCTAATCTACCTATGGCCAACGTCAGCTGCAGTTTACATACATACCGGAACTCAAAGCGAACTCAAAAGTATTAAACTTACTATGGCCAATCAGTATGTACGAAATTCACGTCATCGACTCGAACGATGACCTATGTTCTGCTAATAATGAGATTTGTAGCATCTCAACAACGACGACTTCAGAGCTGAGAGTTTGGGGGGAGAGAGTACGTACAGGATACTGCACCCAAAGTCCTATCGCTGGTAGGCCAAGACATAATCTGTCAACGCAGATCTAGATGCCGCTGGATGCCGAAAAAAACTACAGTACCCATGTAGAGTACATTTGATTTCGAGGAGAGGGTGCAGAAAGTACTATGAGATACGCTCTCTGCTGGTCAGTACCAGTCGGTCGTCTTGCGCTCACGAGTACTAGCGTTGACAGTGGGTAATTGACGATCAATGGACAGTCATGTGGTGAAGAGTATACAATATTACTGTACGTACCTTTGAACTAGGACCCTCCGAGCTGAGGAGAATAGTCCTGGGTATACAGATAAACGACTCTGCCACCGACGATCATCTTGAACTTTAGAGTTGAACGCGTGTGTAGTACTTACCTCAGCTCTATGTACTACGACTGTAGTAGTAGTCAACATAACATACAAGCGGACAAAGTGCGCATACGGCTTACCCACACACTCGGAATGTTGGAAGAGGAGAGCACACTGTCGAGCCTATTTTGGTAAGCTCTTCGTTCTTGAGGCCAGTTTTGGGCGGGAGAATCCTTCAGGTACAAGAAGTTGAGCGGGGAATACATAACAAAAGAAGTCTTCTGTTCTTTTCGTTCCCTCCTTGAGTACATGCCTCGCATACAAAGCCATAGAACTGCAGAACCATGCCGGCCGATTATGTGAGACGGTGGGTATGTTCGTCGTTCTGTGTGCGTGTGAGAGAGAAGGGCGGTCTTCCGTACGGGGTCTTCTTTGAGGCACCGCCGGGGTAGTGGGGTTTAGTTGGGTAGAGAACTCGTTCTGAGGATATTCAGGAGAGTGTCAGGTGCAGAAAAGAGAGTAGTAAGAAGGATAGCTCCTCTCGACCTACTCACACGATGGACGGTGGTTCGAAACGATCATTTGTTCTTGGAGAACGGAACGAGATGAGTAAGAATATGTGTATCGATGAGAAACGACGACTCATTTTTCAAGGTTCGGAGAGTCGGACCTGCCGATGAAGATGGATGAGAGAAAGAAGAGGACACGAGCGATTCGCGGGCGCAGTTCCGTTTTACGACATTGGTCTGAACGATCAAGCGGCTGGCGATTGTCTTTGGCGGGCACAGCGTAGAATAGTAGCCGGGATGAGAGAATTGTAAGTGTCGGACGGTGTCGGTGTATGTATCACCACGTAAAATATCAAAGCGAAACTGCGGGGGGCCTTGTTTTCGAGCAAGGCCGTACTACTACGTCTTGATTGAGGCGGAGCACTGCGATGCGTTGTTCGGCAATTGAGCGTGAAGAGGTGACCACCAATATCGGCGGCTGGCAGGAGTATAGTACGCAGCGCGTGTACGGACCTTGCAAATACTTGTCTTCTGGGGTTATACGTCGAAGTCTGACTCTACAAATACGGGTTCAGATGAAGTAATTGGTGCATATGGGGCTGGGAGGTGCGGGGATCCAAGTCGAGTGCCGACGTTGAGTAGATAGCAGTGTGAACGAAGGAGGAGGGAGGAGGAGTGATTCACGGGCCCGAAAAGAAAACAAGGTCAGCCTTACGGCAGTCGGACGGGATCATCGTGCCGCTGGAATTGGGGGAGTCGGCAAGAGGCTGGCTGAAGAAGCGAGTAACATGAATGTGATATGTGACATATGTCGAGTTTTCGACTCTGGCGTTTTTAGCAATATTGAGATGAAAGACATGAGCTGCGAGATGGAGATTGGTGGAGGAGGGAGCTCGAGGCTGTATGTGACCTAGTCACTGATCACAGATCTCTTTATTTGATTTGATTGAGCGGCAATCTTGCTTTACTCCATTGCCGATAGAGGGAAGAAGGTTGATCAAGCGCTCGCTACTTGCTCTCTCCCTCCGACGCGACAAACCATCCCGCAAGAGAGAAGACACACTCCACCCCATGGGGCTGCCTGCTTCGTCGGAATTCTCGGCTCCCATCATCCTCCTGCCGCCAGTCATGACGCCTCAAATACCCCCCACCCCAACCCCCAGCTCACCACCCAAGCCCAACAATGCTTCCGTCCTCGTCACCCACTCCTCGCTCAAGTAGCGCGCCCTCGCCAGAGCCTTTTGTTTCCGAGAAAGAAAAACGCCAGGACGGTCGCATAGAGCTTACAGAACGTGATGTCTACCACAAACTGGGCTTCTGCTGGCCGTGGTACAAGCGATGGGGCATCCTCTCTGTCATCTTTGCCGTCCAGGTATCCATGAACCTCAACGCATCTCTATACGCCAACGCCGCACCTTTACTATCTGACCACTTTTCTATATCGGAGCAAGCTGCTCGAGTGGGACAGGCTATCTTTTTGATATGTTACGCGTTCGGCTGTGAGCTCTGGGCTCCATGGTCTGAGGAGTTTGGACGATGGCCAATCCTCCAGCTCAGTCTCTTCCTTGTCAACAGTACGTCTCTTCTTATGTTTTCTTTTTCTTTTATCTCATGACACCCCCCCCCCCCCTTCTCCCAGTTTGGCAGATCCCATGCGCCCTCGCACCCAACTTTGGCACCATCGTCGTTTGCCGCGCTCTCGGCGGTCTCTCCTCCGCAGGGGGTTCAGTCACTCTAGGCATGGTAGCCGACATGTGGGAGCCTGATGTACAGCAATACGCCGTCGCCTTCATTGTTCTCTCCTCCGTCGGCGGCTCAGCAGTCGCACCCATCTTTGGCGGCTTCGTCCAGGAAAACCTCAGCTGGCACTGGAACGTACGTACTCTCGAATCCTAACCATATCATCCAAATCTCTCACACACTACACACATACACATAGTTCTACATCCAACTCATCGCAGGTGCCGTCGTCCAATTCGCCCACTTCTTCGTCCCCGAAACACGTACCGCTGTCCTCGTCACACGCGAAGCCCGCCGTCTACGCGCCTCCGGCCACCCCAACGTCTACAGCACCGCAGAGATCAACGGCTCCGCGCTAACACCAAAGCACATCATCACCACCTGGCTCCGTCCCTTTGAGATGTTCCTCCGCGAACCCATCGTCCTCTGGCTCTCCCTCCTCTCCGGCTTCTCCGACGCCCTCATCTTCACCTTCCTCGAATCCTACGGCCCAGTGTTCAAGCAATGGAACTTCACCCCTGGAACGACAGGTCTCGCGTTTTTGCCTATCATGATTGGGTACTTTTTGGCGTGGGGATCGTTCATCCCGTGGATCAGGAGGGATATGAAGATTAGGAAGGAACGTGGTGAAGACGCGTTAAGCCCTGAGAGGAGGTTATGGTGGTTACTCTTCAGTACGTCTTCCCCCCCCCTCCATATCACTCTCACCCCCACTTAAATCAACTCTGATGATATCTTCCACAGCCGCCCCACTCGAACCCATCGGCCTCTTCGGCTTCGCATGGACCTCTCTCGGACCTCCCATCCCCTGGATCGCCCCCCTCCTCTTCTCCTCCCTCATAGGCATAGCCAACTATTCGATATACATGGCTACGATCGATTACATGGTGGCTGCGTATGGACCGTATAGTGCTAGCGCTACAGGCGGGAATGGGTTCTCGAGGGACTTTTTAGCTGGTATCGCGGCGTTTTACGCTACACCTAGTACGTATCCTCCTCCTTCTCTCTCCCTTCTCTGCTTTTGTCTCTCCTCTTTTTGTCCTGCGGAAAGCAACATTCTTCTGACGCAGAATATCTTGACAGTGTACACCAACATCCCAGGCCGACCACTCGAATACGCATCGACGATTTTAGGATGCATAGGCGTGTTGGTTGTGATACCGATATACATCTTTTACTGGAAAGGGCCGGAGATTAGGATGAGGAGTAAGTTTGCGATGACGTTGGAGAGCGAGAGGAAGAGGTTTGGGAAGGGGGCGGTGGGCGTTGTGGCTGGTGGAGATGGTGTTTTGAGAGAGGAGGGTGGTGGGGAGAAGGATTTGAAGGGTGGGGAGGAGGTGAGGGTTGAGAGAGTGGGAGGGGAGGAGAAGAACTTGAAGGAGGGGAGGGGGAGTGAGGAGAGGGTTGAGAATGTTGGGAGGAGGGTGTAGGTTCTCGACTCTGAGTCTGATTCTGAGTTTGAGATGATTGACTTACACCGTGACTACGCACTACTACGACCCGTTACGATTCCCCGACAAGGTTTCTTGTTTACTATCATCATGATTTGCACCCGAGGATGCTATGTACTGCTACTATTGTGTTTTTATCTACTTACTAGTACTGTATTACAGTTGTGTATATAACCTTACCACTGCAAACGAAAATTTCCCTCATCTCGCGTTCAACCTCTCTGTATACGTATATGTACGTATTATTCGCGAATTGTGTTCTTATTATTGATATTTCTCGAAGCTCGAAGATGCGTATGTACGTAAGTTACCTACGTTGTATACCCGACGACGGCGCTGTTCTTCGGGAAAGTGTGATGAGTTAAAATATAACTAGTGTTAAGAACGAAAGAGGACTCGCTGACGTTGCTGACCCCCTGGTATGAACGATCCGACCAGGTAGCCTAGATCATAATCTCGTCATTGCCAAGTAAGTACGAGATCATATACATACCCTGCAGTAATTCACAGTGCACTACGTACACGGTCAACGATTACAGAGTCTGACTATAAAGTCGTAGTTGAGAATGAGGTTCCACGCAGATTTTACGGTTAGTTGTCTTATCATCCTTTCATCCTTTGTATAGCGCAATGCGTTCTATACCTGTATGTATGTTAACATTCATTTCGTAGGTAGTAGTTTGTAGTAACTGACCGTGTACTGGTTCTGATTTCGAGTTTCTCGAACCGGTAAGAGCACACTTGAGCAGCTTCAAGTTGATCTAGAAAGCCTGGCTGAGTACATAGTTAGCGGATATTACACCAGTAGGACGTTCCGACTTTCTAGGGCCTAGGTACAGACCCCACTAGCAAGGGGAGCTCAGAGAGCCGAGTGACGGAGTTAGATAAGCCTAGGACGTACTCTATAAAGTCGAAATGGGGGCCTGGGAGAGCTCAGAGTGGTGAGAACGGTGTGGAGAAAATGTGAGTATGTCACAGGGCGTTGAATACTTGAGACTTGAAGGTTGTCAACGCTAACGTTAAGCCTCTGGTGACAACGAGAAGAGCACCGACAAGCCTAGGGGGGAACTCAGAAAAAGACTTTGTCACGCGCACGTAGACCGTGAGCGACGTGATGACCGTTTCGAGTCTCGAAGCCAGCTGCTGTCTCCAATTGCAAGCCTAAGTGTGATCCTCGTGACGCTCGCGTGTCCTGTCACATGCTATCTAGCGCGCGCTACGGTACTAGTATCACGTGTGATTTGTGACAAAATGTTATGGCCGTCGTGACATCTGCAGCTGTCATCCCTTCTTGTCCTCGTACCACCACCATCGATTTAGGCGCTCGCGTTCGCATCGCTATGTCCTCCAACGTCGATAACACCGTACAGGCCGCCGTCGCCCCTGTCGATGGCAACCAATCGATCGGCACCATTCAGCATGAAGCTGATCGACAAAATCAAAGCAAGGTCGCCAAGGAGGCCCGCTTTTCACCTGTTCCAGAGCACCCCCCCGTTCTTCAGCGTGTGCTGGGGAAGAAGGGGGGAGCGAAGAACTCCAAGCCCAAGCCTGGGGCCTCTCAGGCTACAGGATCAGGCTCGCAACTGCCCCCAGTTGCGGAAATTGTCCAGGACTCCCCCTCTGGGGTTGTAGAAATGGCCGAGCCTCTCAACGATGCTCAACCCTCGTCGACAGCTGCTGTAAGCTCAGGCTTGCAGGAGGTGGAGGCGGCACCCATGGACACGACTGAGCAAACCTCTTGGGTGAGTTCGTCTTCATACCCTTATCGGATGGCATCGCTGTCGTTTACAGCGATAACATCTGACGAGCGTCTTGGCAAATGCGAATTGCTGACGATATTTTATGCTCCTTTTGATCGCTGGAACACGTTCCAGGCTGAACAGGTAGAGCAAGAGGAGGATCAAGATGGTCAGAGTGGAATCTGGCACGAACTTGATCGTCACCTCAACGCTGGTGGCAATGTGGAGACGTTCGTTGACAACGAACTCAGTCTGTACACGCGTCGCGAGCGGGAGGAATTGTGCGTTGTAATCTTCTCTGTTCTTGTGATGGAGACTGACTACAATGTGCCTTACAGTGTGGAGTCTCAATGCCGGGATGCGTTTGACTACATACCAACCCTGGAATTCGAGATGATGAAGTATTCCACGAAGCTTCACATCAAGAGATACGCCCTCTCTGTCGGCGTAGAAAAATGGCGGGACCTATGTCACTCGGTCTCGAATATGGCGAGCGTTATGGAGGCCTCTACCAGAGAGGCTTTCCCCAACATCGCCTCCAAGAACTTCGTCGTTGGTTCCCAACGGGCCAAAGACGCGTTCAGGGATGAAGCTATCGACACGGTAGCCTATCTCAAGCGGATCCACCAGCAAGGGGTCGACGCTTCGGCGCACCTCAGGCTCGTTGGTCAAACCCTCAACACGTTCCGACAGGAGTCCTCTTCTGTCCCCTCGTATGCGCGCGCCACTCATGCCTCGTCAGCAAAAGTGGTGAACTCTGCCCCTGCACCCGCTCGTCAGCAGAGTGTCCCCATGGATACCAGCGATGGCCCCGCCTCAGCTGGCCCATCGAAAACAAAGTCGGTGCGGATCGTCTCCCCAGCCCCGTCTCCATCTCCTGCTCCCGAACCTGTCCCAGTAGCCTCGGCGAAGAGACAGAGAAAGAAGAAAATCGGCGTCCCCACCCCCCCACCACCACCTAAGCCTCGTCCGAGCAGTGGTTGGTTGGCGAGGAGTGGCCATGCCAAGACTGTTGCTGCTCAGCCCAAAGCAACCAAGGCGCAAGCTGAGGTTGAGGAGATCGCATCTCCTGCTGTCCAGCAAGATAGGCAAGGCGCGTCCAACAAGCGTGCCAGGTCGAGGTCGCCGGGCTCGAGTACTCGCCCCAACACCCCCTCCACCCTCCCTCCTGCTCCTAAGAAGGCGAAGGCTCTGCCGACGCCATCCAGTTCGCAATTCGACCTCGAGGACCTTCAGCTTGGCTACGCCAGCATCGACCTCGAGTTCCTCAAATTTATCCCTGACAATCTCCGCGAGGAGGCTGTCAGAGCTCAAGGGCGTAAGATCCGTGAGTCGCGGCCTGGTGCTGCCTCCTCATCGTCGTCCATCCCCTCATCTTCCAAAACGGCGAAGTCGGCCCCCCCTGCTAATGCCTCCGGCGCAGGACAGGGTGGTCAGGTCAACTCGTCGTCCGCTGCTGCTCAAACCCCAGGGCAGCCACCGAAAAAGAACAAGGGCAACGCACCATTCAAGGGCGCCCCCGTTCACCATGCGCGTGCACCATTCGACAAAGGTGCTCTCGTCGTTGTATTGTTTGACAGGGATGTCGTTCCCCTGGGCAGACACGAAACTTCCACCCTCAATGATAAGGTCACTGCGTGCCTTCGTCAATGGGAAAAGTTGGACGCTCGCAAGAACAAGCAAGTGTCTCTGGACCAGGTCCTCAACCAGTGCGTGCACTCGGAATGGGCGGGTACGTCAAGCGTGAACTTGAGTCTCAAGTTCGTGTATCGGGTCGCAGACGAGTTTCTGACGTGGCTCGAGGGCACCTTGTGGAATTGGCATGAGTCATGCCCCAAGGGAAACCTCACTGAGGAGGAACAAAGGGTGCAGGATTCGTTCTGCGACTCATACCCTCTTCATGCGAGAGCATATCGCAGCATGCCTGCCCTCTTCGAGGAAGGCAGAGCTATCCTTCCGTGCGTGACGAGGGTGTGGCACTACAAGCCCCTCATCCGCCTCCAGCTCCCAAAGGTGCCCTGCCACGTCAAAGAGGACGGGCGCCCACATCCTCGCATGGTTGGCAACGGCCCCAGTCGTTCCCTCCTCAGCATCTACGACGAGATGCTGCCCCAGCTCAGTGCTGAGGTAGCCCCTCTTATGGTTCCCTTCGGCTCAACGCCCAAGGCGACGTGGGTACCCACCACACACAAGGCGCAGTCGCACGGAATCGTGAACTGCTTCGCATATGAGATGGACAAGTCTGTCCTCTCTCTGCTTCAGAAGGTGAAGCTCGTCTTCGGCGGTGGTATTACCAATTTCGAGTTGGCACCGGCGGAGAAGAATGGCGTGGCTGTGTGCGGTATCTGCCATCGGGCAGGCCATTACTCACACAGCTGCCCGAACCGAGATGAAGTCTTCTGCGCCAAGTGTGTGGGACCTCACAAGACGGAGGAACACAACGCGTACTGCGTGTGCTGCCTCGCTGAGCGATACGAGAGGGGCTCGACCATCATCTGCCCTGAATCACACTGGGTCTGTTGCAACTGCGACGAGACCGGTCATGCAGCCACCGACGTGAAGAAGTGCCGCTTCCTGAGGCACCTAAACGATCGGAAGTACCTGATGTCGCACTTCAAGAAGTGCTACGCGGAAATCTCTGTGAGGGTGGGCAAGAAGGCGTTTGCTCGCGTTTACAACGAGGCCACCAAGTCGATGGAACGGGCTCTCGACAACAGTAACTCGCTTACGAGTGAAGAACGTCAGGAGCTCTGCAACCATGCTTGGAGGGTAGGTAACCCGCACCCAACACGCATGGGTTACCTGAATCGCCGCGACTACGTGAATAGGACTCACGAAGGAGCGGAGGCCAAGGAGAAGAGGAAGAAGCGTGTCGCTGAGGCCATGGACACTGGGGATGAAGGGGCTCCTGCCGCAAGGCAGGCCACCCCCGGACCCTCTGTTCAGGTTGAGGATAACGTCACAATTCCTTCCACCTTCCCCACGTCCGAAGAGGACATTGTAATGACCCCGTCCAAGAAAAAGGAAAAGGGTCGTGCGAGCTCAGTTGTCAACTTCAATCGTTTTAGGGAGTTGCCTGAGGACCCCATCGCCACAAGCGGAGGGGAGGATGAGTCGGAGGCTGCCAGAGGCGCCTGATTTGACTTGTACTTTGATAACATTTTTGTAAAACATTGTGAAATGTATAAAATCTTGTCGAACTTTAATGTATAGCACACCCAAACGTTCACTATCCACACCCGCTCTCTCTACGCCGTCTGTCGCCATGCATTCAGCTGTAAGAGCCGCTTCCCCAGTCTGGACCGTTAACAGACATGAAAGCATCCCCCAAGAAGACCTGACCAGCTGGGAAGGTGACCTTGGGTACAACGCCACCGAGGCGCATTTCTCCTCCTTTGACTACATAGCCAGGGAAGACTACCTAGAGACGTACGTAGCGGACCAGGACTCATTGTCAGACTCTGATGATGTGCCGTCTACCAGCATCCCCAGCCAGATGTATCACATCCCTCCGCGCACTCCCACCAAAGTGCGACCACGACACGTTCAACAGACTGCTCTCCGCAACGAGCGTCAGCAGAGCGTGTCATCTGACATCTCAGAGCTCGGTTTCGGATCCATCCTGTCATGGGGTGGTGCCCCCGGGTACAGAGAAGCAACCAGCCAAGACCCTCTAGGCCTGGTCTCGAGCACAGAGAACGTCATCTGGGACCCCCCTCTCCCTGCTCATCCTACTCCGGTCTCCAACACGCGTCGCCAGGTGCGGTTCGAGACCCCGGTACCTTCGTCATCAGACATGCGACCTCGAGCCCAGAGCTTGGAGTACATGTCAGATGACGAGCTACAAGCTCAAGCCGTGGGTGACCCCGTTCCAATTACGGATGCACTCTTCCTACCACCCTCACCGCCACCTTCATCTCCGTTGGTGGAAGAGGGAGCCGAGTACACCAGAAGGCCCCAGGTCCAATGGAAGACGAGAAGCGCTAGTCAGCTGCAGGCTTTGGTCGAAGAGGCCGAAGACGAGGACGAGCTTCTCTATGCTGCGGAAAGAGTCACAGAGGAAGGTGTACGTACCCCTTCTGCTTCCCCGGCACCCTCGGCCGAGTCAGATTTCATATTCCCTGACCTCGAGCCTGCTTTGCATCTAGACGAGACCATTCTGGATGCCGATAGAATGTTCGCTGTGCGCCCCCATGACTGGAGGGAAATGCATGTGGACGACGAATTGGAGTTAGCCGAAGCTGAGGCTGAGTTCAAAGGACTGCAGTGCGTGAGCGCCAACGTCCAGAACAGCAGAGCGAATCAGTCGCTACTACTAGAGAAATACAGAGATAGTGATATCATATGTATACAAGAACCTTTCTGGGGCATCATTAAACGTGTTGCGTCCTCAAAAAACAAAGACGGTGACGAGTACAAGCAGACGTGCGCTCACCCGAACATGATATGCATCGGAGCCAGCGAAACCGCGCGCGTGGTAACGTATGTGAACAGAAGGTGGCGTAAGTGTATGCCCCGTAACAGAAATGACATCATCAATTCAGATGATGTCATGCTTGTGGCCATGGACATGGGAGATCGCTTGATGCACTTCCTTAACGTCTACAACCGACCTGGGGGCTCTGACGTCCCACCCGAACAGGTAAATGCTGCTCTCAAGGTCCTCGAAGACAGAGTTCAGCGCATCCCCAATGTCACTTTCATGTGCGGGGACTTCAACGCTCGTCATCCCATGTGGGATAAGAACGAGAGACATGACAAGGTTGGCCGCACCGCCCGCAAAGGCGATCGCGTTGCTGCGCTTGCACAAATGGAGCTAGGACTCCAGCTGCTGAATAAGCCTGACGGGCCTATGACGTGGATTAGCAATGACGCCTCTAAGAAACCAGGCGTCCTTGACCTCGTGTGGATTGACGCTGCCTATATTGGAAGCGATCTCTTCGTAGACCAGGCTGGGCGTAACCAGAGCGATCATGCCATCCTGACATGGGAAGTGAGCATTGACTCCGACCCGGACATCGGCCCTACCATTGGTAAGGTTTCAGATGAAGCACATGACCTTGTCATGAGAGCGAGGGCGCGCATTGAAGCGATCTGCCCACTCGATCCTGACGAGTACATGAACAAAGAACACGTGGAGCATATTGCGAACCTATTGGATCGCGGCATTCACGAAATATATGATAAGCTGGCATCAAAACCCAAGCTTACCAGACATTCCAAGTCGTGGTGGAACGCTGAATGTTCCGCTGCAGCGAAACAATCCAGACAGGCCAGGCAAAGGAGTGACTTAGCGAACTCCGAGTACCACAAGGCAGTTAGGGGTATGAACAAGTGCGGCACTGATGACGGTGTCGTAGCCGCTCTCGCAAAAGTGGCGCAATGCAAACTTGAGTGCGAAGCCGCTCAGGAATGCCTCCGCAATCGGAGGGCGGCCCTTAGGCGGGCCACCAACCGAGCAAAGAGTGCACACTTCGATCGCGTAATCGACATGTTGCATCATCAGAAGATCTGGGATGTGGTCGGGTGGACCAAGCCAAGAACAATCGACGCCTCCACGGGCATCAGACACCCTGAGACAAACGAACCGTGCGTCTCCAAAGCTGAACTAGCTGATGCATTCCAAGCGCAGTTTTCGTCAGCAGCTGACCGCGAAGTGAACGATGAGTACGCAAACCTTGTCCCCCAAAAGGATGAGCGGGAGTGGAATTCGTTCTCTAAGCAGGAAGTCCTCGATTACCTCAAGGACACTTCAAACATGTCAGCCCCAGGACCAGACCATATGTCCTGGTTTTGGTTGAAGAGAATCATTGTGTCCGGCCACTATGACTTTGGCGGCCCTAAAGACAACCGTGATGCGGGCGTTGCCCACACAGCAGAGAGAATGGCCAGTCTGTTCAACGTCTGCATGAAGTTTGGAGTGTTCCCGAATTCCTTCAAGGAGTCTCGGACGGTTATCATTCCCAAACCAAACAAACCGGACTACTCCAAGCCCAAGGCTTATCGTCCAATCGTTCTCTTAAACTGCCTCGGCAAATTAATGGAGAAATGCATCGCCAAGCGCCTGCACTTTGAAGCGCAGAAGTTTGGCATCACGCACCCGTGCCAGTTCGGCGGCACGATGCAACACTCTACTACAGATGCGGGCATACAGGTTGTCCACAATGTACAAGAAGCATGGGCTCGTAGGCGACTGTCGAGCGCATTGCTTGTTGACGTGGCGCAGTTCTTCCCGTCCGTCAACCATCGCCTTCTTCCAATGGTGCTCCGGCGCCAAGGATTTAGCGAAATGCTGTGTGCGTTCTTTGAATCATATCTCAAAGACCGTATGACGTCGTTTTTGTTCCAGGGGTCTTCCACGGATCCCACGGACTTTTCTGTCGGAGTAGGGCAAGGCACCGTCCTGGCCCCAATCCTGACAGCGCTGTACTTGGCCCCCGCCTTGTACGCGGTTGCTCCTACTGACAAAGTATTGGAGGGCCACAGCGTCTTACAATTCTTCGTGGACGACGGGTTCATCCACGTTTTCTCCCCGCCTCTGTCAGATAACTTGACCGAGTCGGACCAACTTAGGTTCAATGCCGACCTGCTGGCCAGAATCTATAAGAAGCTCACTGATGTCATGGCCCTTGCGGGCCTGGTCGTTGAAGCTGATAAGACCGAACTCATCCACTTTAGGAAGGGTAGGAAACCGCTGCCCGGGCTTCACCCGCTGGGGCCGCCTGTTGAAGTCGTCAACAATGATGGCGCATCAGTCATCACGGTGGAACCCTCCAGTGTGCTAAGGTACCTGGGGTTCTACTTCACGCCGAACCTCTCATGGCATCACCATGTCAGGTTCTATGCCAACAAAGCCTGTTCCACTGTGAACGGACTTAGATTACTTGGAAACTCTAACAGAGGATTCAGCCCGTACCACAAGCGACGGCTATACATCTCCAATGTGTTGTCCGTCATGCTCTATGGTGCGCAACTCTGGTGGTCACCCACGTGGCACCGTCAGAAATGGATCGCGCGTGAGCTGCAGTTGGCCCAGTCGCGAGCGGCCCGGTGGATCACGGGTGGCTTCAGAACCACTCCCATTGGATGCCTGGAAATGATGGCGGGTCTCATCCCGATCCGCCACCAAATTGACAAGTATATGTCCAAAGCGGCATTGCGTGCACATACCGTTCATTCTGCTCACCCCCTGAGGGCCAATCTCCCGAGGGGCTGGCTGACAGATGAATCCTACAAGGCGCCCTTCCCGCGAGGGGCCCTCAAGACCAAAGCTGTGCTGAAAGTGGAGACACCGGTGAAGCACATCTCTGACATTGCAAGAAGCGTCAATGAGACGTTTGATGCACTCCACGTAGAGGCGTGGCCTGGTAAGCGCGTGATTGACACACACGCAAACCGCATTAGCAAATTCCTAAAAGCCCCCAAGAAGCCCAATCCCAAGGGTGGGGACAAGGAAGCGCAACAGAAGTTCAATGCCTGGGTCCGCGATGATCTCAAACCAAGGATTCAGGCTGTTGAGAATGAGAGACAGGCCGTCGCCATCTGGACTGATGGTTCGGTAACCCTCAATGAGCGCACTGGCAAACGCAAGTCAGGCGCTGCGTGGCGCATCATGCGCTGTGGTCAAGTCGTCTCTAGCGGCAGGACTGCACTTGGCAACTCGTCCCCGTACGACTGTGAGCTGGTGGCTATAGCCGCCGGCCTTCATGACGCCATTAACAATCTTGATAATGACGTCCTGGACATTCATGTGTTTGCTGACAGCCAGTCAGCGCTCGCGTCCGTCATAAGCCCGAAAGCCGCCCCTGGCATGAGTGCTAAGATATGGGCATGCTCTTCGATCAGAGCGTTCCTTGAATCCGACCCAGAAAGAAACATTGCGCTTCACTGGGTGCCTGGTCACGTTGGTCTTCAACAGAACGAGGCAATCGACGCCGCTGCCAAGGAAGCGGCGGAAGCACCACAGCCTGACTACACGACCCTGAGTGTGGCCAAGCAGAACATTGACGCAAAAGCCCTGCAGAAGTGGAACAGGCAAATGCGCGAGCCCGAGTATTCTGGGTTCAGAAACCTTATCAAGGCTGATGAACACAAATATGTACGCCCCAAAGCCAAGCAGCATTGGTGGCTACACAACATCGGTGGTGCATACAAGCAGACTGCCGATGGTGGACGGACAGGTCACACTGAGCTTTATGCTCGTATGACCAGACTAATTTCTGGGCATATGCCGATCGGCGAGTACAGAAAAGATTTCAAGCTGGAAGGGCGCCAAACCTGCGCCTGTGGATCTCCAGACACGCGTGAGCACATGCTCACGGATTGCCCTTTGTGGATCCGCTGCTGGACCACACCTCAACCGCCGACGCCAGATGAAGAGCGCCTGCTGGATGGGCTTGAGCCCATCGACGTGAGATCTATGACGCAACCATTCGGGCGGAAAGATCTCCATTGGTTCCTGCGCATGAATCCCATGGCAGCGACGTTCGAATGGTCAGATCTCTGTGACAAGAGAGATGCTGACAAAGCTGAGGGCCTGGATCACACTTATGCGAATATTCGCGTCAAGGTTGAAACAGAGCTCAAAAAGAAAGTGTTCAGGGCGTTCTCAAACAAGATGAACGCCAAGGACGAGAAACAGATGCTCGACCTGTTCCAGAACGAATGGAAATCAGGACACGAGTGGACTGTGAGGATGCTGGTGCACCTCAACGTGCTGAAGGCGGATCATCCCGTCGAAGGCGACAGATATCCTAACCGACTTCCGTCGGCGGATCCCAAGAAGAAGCAAAAGCTTCGGAAGGACGGACCAAAGAAGAATGGTGAGCTGTGCCGCTCGCCGTTCGCTGATTGGGTGTTTGAGAACCTCGATCAAAATTTGGTATTCCACGCGCCTGCCTACAAATGGGGACAGCGCCGTAAGAAACGCCAGTACTTGAATCTGCGAAGCAGCAAGTCTGGCAAGCGAGTGCGTGCAGACGCACTGGACTTTGACTCGGATTCTGAAGATGGGGAGGAGGCGCAATACGTGCCGTTGATCCCTCGCGTGACTCAGTCTCCTGAGCCTGTTGCACAATGTCCACCAGCGACCCTGCCGAGGTCGGCCCACACTCTTCAAGGGCTGATCGATGACGATAACGGGGGTGGTCCTTCTGAGGTGCGGGCCGATATGCCGGTGCCACGGAAGGCCCCAATGGGGCAGCGCAAGCGTGCCCTCTTGGCGAAGAAGAACGGGGGCGAATACCTGTTCATTGACTCAGTCGTGCCGTCACCAGATGACAATGGCACGCTTCAGGGCGCCTGCGATGGGCCCGACTTGTTTTCGCAACCACCGGGTGATTGATACCGGTTGGGTGCCGCGCTCACTATAGTCTGTGATGCGCTCCTGGTTACGAGGGAGGGCAACTTTGGACGCGGGAAGTCCTGTTGGTACGGACTGAGGATCTGCCAGTCCCGGTGCGAGATGAACGTGACATTAGCCGTTCCCACCGCCAACCGTGTTTGAAGTGTACGGCAGCAAGCGCCGGCGGTACCTGATCATCTCCTCAAGAACTCACTGGCAGGCATTGGGGTGCGAGCACGGCGTTTGATTTCGCGTCGGCCCACCACTCGGTCATATGCTACCACCAAGCAACGACGCCTCGCGCGGCGTGGGGGGTGCTGTCAGCCCCAACGAGATCATGGTTACCTCATTCTGGAGTCCTACATGTGTTATGTACACGACGGACGTTAAAAATTTATAAAAGATTTAAAAAAAAAAAAAAAAAGACATCTGCAGCTGTGAACGTCACGGTACCGGTTGCGTTGAACGTCGACAGAGATCAGTACATTAGTAAGGCATTTTTATTGTCGAAGTGTTCATGTTCAAATTGATCAGTTCTATGGTTCGCAGGACATGAATACGTGGCGTATAGCCTAGGCCCGGGATTCAATATTCATGATTGTTTATCTCCCTAACAACACTTCGCCAACCGCTCCTCCGGGTTAGGCCTCACTTCGTTACTGTCTACCCCCAAAGTCCTTTTATTTAAACCCGTTTCACAAGCTCTGATAATCCATGTAAGTTTTGTGTGGTTAGCCGCACTAGCATGTTTTCCTGGAGAGAGCGTATTGACGACCAGGCTTTACTTAGGCGCACTCGAAGGTTTGTTCTTTAAAATAAGGTTCGTCTCGGACTCTATCCCAATTATATCGCGCTATTTTCACACAGAATTTATATATGCATTGCAGGGTCGCGCGACTTGTAGACGTGGTGCGCGGGGATATTGATGTCAAGACGTCCATCGTCTCACATTCCCCACCATTCCTGCACCATAGTAGCTGAGGTCGCGACTATATTCTACACCTCTCGCGCAAGAGATGTCACACGATGGTAAAGAAAGCGAAAACTCGTCAGTTGTCTAAATATCCATCTTCCACCGTCTCTAATTATCAGCTTTGATCCATAGGATACAACGGCGGCGATTATCTGACCTATGGCATGAAGTATTTCACCGATACGAGGAAACAGAAAATCCAAATGACCTCGAGCAAGCTATGGAGATCGCGCAGAGAGTGTTGGAGCTAACTCCCAAGGGCGATCAAGACTATTTATCCCACTTGATGAGTTTCGCGATTACCCTATACGCACGGTATGAACGCTATGGAAATCTGGAGGACCTCCGGAAATCGGTGGAGACTAAAGTACTGGTCTGCGATTCGACTCCCGATGACCACCCCCATAGACCCTCGAGACTACATAACCTCGCCAACTCCCTTCTGTCACGGTTCAAAAGTCTTGGTGATCTGCAGGATCTCGATGCAGCCGTTGATGCAGAGAGACGTGTAGTTGAGCTTACACCCTTGGATGATTCTCGCAGATCGGTCCGGCTATGCGCATTGGGAAATGCACTCGAAACGAGGTTTAACCGGACTGGATGCGTCTCAGACATCGAAGAAGCTCTCGAAAAGAAGTTGCTTTCGGTAGAGCTACTTCCAGATGACCACCCGTACAAGCCAGGAATGCTCTCAGCTCTCGGAAACACGTACGACACCAAGTTCAGACGCTTTGGCAGCATCGACGACCTCAATGCTGCCGTTGACATCCAGAGACAAGCGGCTCAGCTCTCCTCTGATACCCCATCCACCGAGTCCATCATACTCAACAGTTTTGGTAATGCCCTCGAAGCTCGGTTCAGCCATCTCGGCAACGATGAGGATTTGGAGGCAGCTGTCGCGGCCAAGACACGTGCTGTAGAGTTGATTCCAGATAACCACCCCCACCAACCGTCAAACCTCAACAACCTCGGGAGGGTATTGATAGTCAGGTTCGAGCGATTCGGTCTTATCCGGGACATTGACGCGTCGATCACCGCTGGCAAGCGTGCTGTCGACTTAACGGCTGACCAAAACCCGGGAAAACCCATGTGGCTCACGAATCTCAGCCGATCCTACCTAGCACGCTTCGAACGTTTTGGTAGCACCAATGATCTTCACCTGGCCATCCAGTCCGTGTCCCAAGCTGTTGATCTTACACCCGACGATCACCCCGACAAGCCTATGCGGCTCAGCAATCTCGCACATGCGTTGAAGGGACGTTTTGAACGGCTAGGCGATATGGAGGCATTGGACACTGCTGTCGAGATGCACACCAGAGCAGTAGACTTGACGTCAGATTCCAATCCAGACAAACCTGGCTGGTTGAGTAATCTCGGGCTTGCTCACCAGACGAAATTCGAGTGCTTTGGTCGCTTGGAGGATTTGGAGCTAGCCGTATCTCTTAATACACGTGCGGTAGAGCTGGCTCCGAACGGTCATCAGTACAAATCCGGTTGGCTCAGTAACCTTGGTGGCGCTCTTGAAGTAAGGTTCGGTCGTCTTGGTCGTTTGGAGGATTTGAATGCTGCTGTCGAGGCCAAAACACGAGCCGTCGATCTCACCCCCGATAACCATCCATACAAGGTTTCGTACACCATCAACCTTTCTGTGACATTGGGGAACCGGTTCGAACGACTCGGTGCTCTGGATGACCTCGAGGCTGCTATCAGAGGCCACACTCGCGCTGTTCAGCTCACCGCTGATAATCACTCTGGGAAACCCAGCGCATTATTAAATCTTGCAGGCATGTTGGAGACACGTTACGAGCATCTCAGCGAGTTGGATGATTTGCAGGCGGCCATAGAACTCAAACAACGTGCGCTCGAGCTTATACCTAGCGATCATCGATCTGGAAGAGCCCGCGTGCTACGTAGTCTCGGAGTCTCACTTGGCACTCGATTTCGTCGTTTTGAGGATTTAGCCGATTTAGAGACTGCTATTGCTCTGCTGAGATCAGCCGTCGAACTTTTACCCGAGGAGACTCGTCCGACAAATCCTGGGTACTTAAGCAGCCTAGGCAATGCCCTAGAGATGCGATTCATTCATAAAGGAGATCGGCAGGACCTGGAAGAAGCCGTGGGAATTCAGCGGCAGGTAATCCACTTGGTATCCGATGACCATCCAGAAAAGCCAGGATTCTTGGGAAATCTCAGTCGGACACTGACAACTCGATTCACTCATCTCGGCGATCACGAAGACTTATCCCAAGCTTTGGAAGCTTCGACCCACGCTGCGAACTTGATCCCAAAGAGACACTCATTGCGAACACTGTGTTTGGAGAATTTGGGCGATATACTCCTAACTCGGGCGGATTCATCAAACGCCACTGCGGACGACATTCAAAAAGCTATCGAGGTGTATACTGAGGCGTCGCAGGAGAAGTCTGGTGCCCCCTACTCAAGGCTTATGGCGGGGATTTCTTCGCTTAACCTGCTTACCCTTTCCTCCGGACCCAGTTCGTGCTCTTCTGAAGTACTACTGGAGGCACACGAACGTGTTCTCTCGCTGGTTCCCCAGGTGGTTTGGCTCGGTCATAACGTTTTTCGTCGCTATAAGGAACTGGAAAGGTTTGGGACATTGGCGAATCGAGCCGCTGCTGATGCTATCGCCGTAGGGGAGTGTACTCGAGCTCTCGAATGGTTAGAAGGTAATAGGACTGTGGTCTGGTCGCAAATGCTAAATCTGCGCACTCCAATAACCGAATTAAAAGATCAATATCCTCAACTGGCCCTAGACCTTGAACGGATCTCACATAGGCTACAGCATGCCAGCATCACCACAGCAGATGGAGGAAGAATATCACAAAGCTTGCTACAAGATCCAAGCACGTTTGACGAAGAATCCCCCCAAGTTCCGGTCTCTCTTGAATCACAGGCGAAGGGAACTTACAGCCTTGCCCTGGAATATGAACAAATTCTCGCGAACATCAGAGCTATCGAGGGCTTCGAGAGCTTCCTGCAGCCAAAAACGCTCTTGCAGCTTGCACCCGCCTGCGAACCAGGGCCCGTCATCGTCATCAACGTGCACAAACTACGCTGTGACGCATTGATCCTACATTATCCGGCAAATTTACTCCATGTACCTCTTCCCGCATTTTCTTATGATCAAGCGAAGACTCTACAGGTGCAGCTCTGGAATGTTCTAAGAGAGCAGAGATTACTGGAGCGATCTCGTAGCAGCGTGCGCCGTAATGCCAGCGACTCGCGAAGGGCTTGGACACGACCAAATCAGCAACCATCTCAAACTTCCAGCGACGATATCATTTCCAATATCTTGAAGGAGCTGTGGAATCGAGTTGTGAAACCTATCGTCGATGTTATAAAACATCTTGTATGTGTATTCAGCTCCGTGACTTTAGTCGGAGGCTCCTAACATCAGATTTTCTGCAGCTCATTCCTCGTGCAGATGGCACTCTACCTCATATCACCTGGTGCCCTACAGGTCCTCTTGTCTTTCTTCCGCTCCATGCTGCTGGTATCTACGACAAACTTGAAGTCGGTATGGGGGACGCACAGATAACGACCCTGGCAGACGTCGCTGTTTCATCATACACGCCCACAATACAAGCTTTACTCCGTCCCCGCTCACAATCTAGTAAATACTCTCATGGAACTGGATACCCCAAAATTCTCGCAGTCGCCGAACCGAATGCTGACGGACATACGCCTATACCAGAGACTGAAGAGGAGGTAGAGGTCATTCGGTCAATCTTCCCAAACTCTACCACTACCTGCGTTCGCGACGAAGCCACTATCTCCACAGTTTCTGAGAATATGGAGACCCACGACTGGGTTCATCTTGCATGTCATGGTATTCAGAACTACTCGGACTCTACAAAAAGCGCGTTTATATTGCATGGGGGAAAGAAGATGGAACTATCGACCCTCGTACCGAAGTCGCTTCCTAACGCCGAGCTTGCCGTGCTCTCTGCATGCCAGACTGCAACTGGTAACGAATCCTTATCTGAGGAAGCGGTACATCTAGCTGCGGCAATGCTGAGCGTAGGATATCGAAGCATCATCGGCACAATGTGGTCCATTTCCGACGATAGTGGGCCGACTGTATCCAAGAAATTCTATAATATCCTGCGCAAGCAGATAGAAGCTGGAGATGAGCTTCGACCTGCCTACGCATTGCACGAGTCAATCAAGGGACTACGTAATGAGCTCGGAGAAGATAGCTTTATAGAATGGGTCCCGTTTGTTCACTTTGGAATATAGTTACTACTTATGCCTAACAGAGTCTGGACTTGTACTCTAGATAGGCTGGGATAGAGTTTTGAGCTCGTAAAATCACATGTATGCACGAGAGCATGAGTATCCCAGCCTCGTTGACTGGGTTGGGATTTGACGATCATAACATAATTCCATGTCACCATGAAACCCGTGTCACCCTATATCCCGCTAAGCTGCGATAGTGCGTTCATACCGTTCCCTTCTTGAACTCCCCCACTCTTTCAGTTCCGAGTGATAGCAAGCCCGGCTGCATCATCGTTCAATTTTTTCTGGTACAGAGGTACAAGTTCCTGGTCTATCATCCGTTACCTGTCAGTCTACTGCAGCTGATGATATTGACCAAAGGAATTTCCCTCGATGCCACAATACTGGGGATTAGTCGTAGCGATAAACAAGTATTCCAACAGCGGATTACATGGGGCGACAGGAGCAGACATCGATGGAGAAAGCGTCTTGCAATATCTTACGAAGGATTTGGGGATGCCACGGGATAATATATCCTATCTGCAAGATGAGAATGCCAAGAGAAGCAGTATCATCTCCGAGTTTCGCAGACATCTCATCGAGAATACAGATATTAAGAAGGGCGACGGAATTATTTTCCACTATTCGGGGCATGGTAGTCGCATGAAGGCTCCTACTGGCTGGACAGTGGTGGAGGAGAAGACGAGAGATGGACAGGATAATATGATAGAGGTCATTGTTCCCTTCGACGATGGTGTTATCGACTCCAAGACCGGGCGACGGATCTGCAGTATACCAGATCGAACGTTAGCTGCTCTAATTGAGGATGCATCCAAAGCTCACGGGAACAACATCACCATCGTCCTTGACTGCTGTCATAGTGGACATGGTACACGGGGCAACTCTACCATCATCCACGATGGGATGGAGTTGACCGTACGTTCTGTTCACCCATCACTTCTTTCCCCCTTGGACCCCGACGTCGATCGTGACCTTATAACTAGGTCTCTCCCTACCACGAACAGTAACAGCACAGAGCCCACCCTCCGTGTTTATACGAATTCTTACCATAACTTTTCCGCATCCCATGTATCGACCGAGGCTGCTGTCCATGAGCCACATCCCCGAGTCAAAAATCCAGCAACCAACCACATCCTAATGGCAGCATGTGGACCGAGAGAGGTGGCATTAGGAGGAAAAAAGGGCGGTATCTTCACTCAACTATGGTTGTTTGCGCTACGTAACTCAAACATACGCCCCAAAACGTATGCAGAAATAATCAAGTACATCAACATCGAAATTGCCAAGGCGAAATTGCCCCAGCATCCCCAATGCGATGGTAGCGTTCGCGACCGACTTGTCTTCCAGGAAACTGTGATGAAGGCAGAGCACTTTGATGTGGCGAGGATAACAGGAAGCACAGAAACGCTTTGGGTCTCTGCTGGTGAGATACATGGTATCGAAGTTGGTGCGCGGTTCGAGATCCACCTGTTGGGAGATGACCTTGGATTGGTTGGAATGCTGGGAAGTGCGACTGTGAGACGGGTGGAGGGGATAACGTCACTTGTGGACGTCCTTTGGGATATACCACCTGTGGGTAGACTGACCGCAGTCTTCTCACAGGGACGAGAGAAGCTCCGCTATACAGTAGTCAGCAACGCTTCGCCTATGACGAAACTATCTACAGGCTCACTTGAAGAAAGGGAAGTGGGGGAGTCCATCGACCGCTTTCGCCAGAATCTGAGACGGGACGCTAATGGGATTTCCTTGGGTATTTACGAGGTCCTGAACGAAGAGGAATCAGAGCTTCGGATCTCCTTTGAAGGCGACGGGACCGTGATGCTGCATCGCTTGGACCCACTGTTGGGTTCGATATTCAACGAAACTCCATACCTGACCGCAGAGGAGGTTAGGCGGTGCAAGATTTTCGGTATTCTAAAGGGTATTGCGAGATTTAACAAACTTCTATCCTTGATAAGCGCAACGCACCCGTTCGATGACAGCATCGTCTTCGAAATGTACCATCTCGTAACCAGCAGAGACGAGAACGGCGAATTTGTCATCACAGAGTCAGAGACTTGTGCGAAGATTATCGAACGCGAGGTGCTAGTGGAAGAGAATGGCCAGTACGCGATTGTCCTGCATAACTACTCGTCGAAGAGCTTGTATGTGCAAATCTGGTACTTCGACCCGAACACATACGGGATATTTCCCTTCTACACATCAGCCGAACCGGACAGACCCAACTTGGCAGCGAACGGAGGGAGATTCCAGATCGGCGCGAGTACGGAGATGCCAGAGCCACTGAGGTTTCACCTCCCAAAAGGTTCCAAAAGCGACTCAGCTTTTATCAAGATTTTCCTCACCGACAGACCCACCAAGCTCGATTCTCTTAACCAAGACGAGCTGATTGGAGTAGGTCCGGACGGCAAAAGCAACGCGTTGCGTCGTCGTAAAAGAGGTGGCGAAGGGGATGTTGAGTCGACGGGACGTTGGGATACTATTCTGCGTAAGATCACTGTCGTCAAAAGATGACTACGATCTCGGCTGGTAGCGCATTAAAGATATGGAATATGTAGTTATAGGTTCAATGTTAGTACTAGTCAATGCTAGTAAGTACACGCCACATACCGTGATGTGCTATGACAGGCTAATCATCCACATGAGTCGCGCGGCCTGCTGCTTCTCAAGACCGGATGCGTCGGAAACGTTTAGCCTGCGATAGGTGAGAGTTGTCTGCAGTCCCAAACCCAAACCAGAGTAGGCGGAAGACGAGAAGAGTAAAGGATAGTGTAGGAATCGGGGTCTGCGATAGGGAGGGGGTTAGGAGAGAGTTATTATGCGCGAAATTGAACTACAGATGTAGTGGAAAAGAGCGTGATGAGTAAAGAGATACAGTCGAGATTGAAAAGGAACTGACCAGGGAGAATTGATTTGAGTAGCCTAGATCCTCGCGTCCCAGCAGGAGTGGTGTTGTCATCTCACAGGTACATGCACTTGTGGAACGTTTACGTGGATAGCTAGTGATCGATTCTCGCACTGGGTTGTATGATCAAAAGGTCTATCATTAGCATTATCGCGGAACTAGACGTACAAGCACGGTAGAACAGTATGTACGACATACGTATACGTTATTAGGGTGCCTAGAGTCTGTACTTACACTCCCCTGACTCGTTGTTGAGGATCCCAGTAGTGGGCGCGAGGTGCATGAACGTATGCTGCGAAGCGACCCGCATGTATTCTGCCAATTGGAACTTGTAGCGCTCGCACTCTCCCTCGGATGCAGGAATCCTCGTCTATTGAGGAAGGACTAGTTGTAAATCTAAACAGAGCTGAGAGGCGACAGACGAGGAATCATGGCAGAAGACCATCTTGATCTGCGCTCGTATCTGATGATAATGTGAAGATTGGGGGAGTGCACATATTTGATGTGGTGTTGCTATCCAAAGAGGAACTGACCTAGGGTGAACAGCTTGAATAATCTACTAGTAAACCCTCACAGTCTCACCATCATTTCCAAGTAGATCATGAAGAACATTTGCGTAGATGGCCGTCGACTCTAACTCGGGGGTTAAGTACTAAGTAACCGCATAGACGTATTAAGGTCTGCGATGAGCTTCAGCGCTGGATCCAATCATCCCGATAGAAAAATGTGTAGTCTTCCTAACCGTGATTATTGATAAGAACAAGCTCGAAAAAAATCAAGTTGACCTACAAGGCAGCGAACCAGAGAATACGTGAAACGTACTCGCTAACAAATGAGGCTCTAAGAGCGAAGTGATAGAGCACGATAAGCCTGTTCCCTGATGGGTTGAAGGGGTAACATAGAGCGGCGAGAGGTGCGAGAGGTGCAAAGAAAGTATGAGTATGGGATGACTAGGTGTTTTTTTTTGATACTTGCAGGACGACGGTGTATAGCGCTTTAGGCCCTAGAAGATGGAGTGGCGGCGAGGAGACAAAGATACATGACAGTCCCAGTATGGCTCAGAGTATCCTCGGGAGTCGCTAGAAATCGAAGATACATTCAGTTGTACGAGCCTGCGAGTTGTGTGTTGTGTGTTAAGCTTCTGACAATGTCGAGAGGAGAGCTGACAAGCCTAGGGGAAGCAACAAAGGGCGAAGTAAGTGTAGACAGTGTGCGACGTGGCGAGAACGATGTGGTGGGGAACGAAAAGGTCGACGAGGCAGACGTCGAGGGCAGCGATGAGAGGCGCTGGCAAGCCTCCGTCATTGGCCTGAAGGCGGATCTGAGTACTGAGTCCCAATGAAGGCCATGTGTCCAATGAATGGCCGCAGCGGGAACAAATATCGAGCGTTTGTGCTCACTTTTAGAAAGGAGATACAAATGTAAACGGATGGCCATCGTCGAACTATGGCTTGCAAAAAATCCAAAAATATTTCAACGGTATATAGAAAGCAATTCCTGCGAGATGGTAAGAGTGTTCGGAAAGTACATGGCTATTTCGAGAACCATTTAGCAATAGTAGAGCATTGAGCTCTATAGTACTCTACATGAAGTTAACAAAGCCCGAAAGCAGGTCGCTACTAGTACTTGGTATGAAGGACTCGGACAAGTTGGGGCGAACTCAAATGTAGAAGAAAGAGACACAAAGATTGGCAGTTTCACAGACCAAAATGTACAAACGGCACCCATCGCAAGAAATCATCCATCCCATCCTTCTTCTTGCGAAGTGCCTTCGTAGCCTCATGCAACGCATACGCAGGGTGCAGCTCCTCTCCCGCCTTCACTTGTTCCGCCATAACCGTGTAGAACACTCTCATCACCTCAGGCGCGATGCTATCGGAGATCGACCACATCGTGCCTATGACGCTCTTGTACCCAATGTTGAGCATCCCCGCTGCAAGGTGTACAGCTTCTTCCGACAGCTTCTCGTCACCAGTAGCCGTCTGACATGCGGAGAGAACAGCAAGGTCGGCATTTGGGAGGTGCTGTGACATGAGTGTGCCGAGGGTGAGTTGTCCATCATATAGGCAAAAGGCACTGTTTGTCGGATCCACGGTATTTTGGACACCATGGCATGCAAGGTGGACCCACTCGTGCGTGGCCATACCCTCCAGTACAGCCTGAACCGTTCCGTCGTCGTCATCCAGCACCTTAGGTTGTGTAACAAGAGACATCACGATGGCAGCCTCGGTGGTCGTCCCGGGAATAGAGCTGCAACCTGGTGTGTCAGGCTGTGAAACGATCAGGACTCGAGGATCCTGGAGGGTAGGAACTGCTCGTGGACGAGGCTTGAGCAACGCTTCGAGGGTTGGAGTATAAGAGGACACAGCGACGTCCATGACACATTGTGAGAGTGCATGGCTGTTCTTGTCTCCGAGGTAGATACCGGCAGCATGGAGTGGGAGGAAGGTGAGTGGACCTGTTGGGCACCATGTAACATGAGGGAGTGTAGTTGAAGGCTAGAAAAAAGGGTGGTTATAGATACTTGTATAGGGAGAGAACCGTGAACAAGGCACTCACCGGAACTAGAGTGCATACCACGTCCATGATAGGTTTAACCACCAAAGTCCACAGGTCGGCAAGGATTATGCGCATAAGGTCAGGTGGGTCCATCGCCGTCACTCTACCTCCTCTATCATCGTCTCCGTCTCTCATGTCACCACGACATCGGTTGAGAAGTCGTTTGGCTCTTAGAGTATCCCATAGTAAACGTTGAGTTACCATTGCATCAACAAGAGAGAAGTCGGGGAGAGGAACATGGACAACATCACCAGCTCGGCATAGGATGAGTGCATCGCACCTTGCCTCATGCACATTGATGACCACAACAGGACCTGAAGCGCAGGCATCGGTAAGTTCGACCATCTTCTTTGGTTGCATGAAATTCTCGAATCCTTTGAGCTCGCGGACCTGAGCGATTAACTTCTCGTACTCCAGGGCATACCCATGTGAGCTCTGTGCTTGACTATCGAGAGTATGGGGGACGTCTGTCGGTATCGAGAGAGAACTAGACGCAGGGCTAGCAGCGTGCTCGAGTGCTTGGGAGACACGGTGGAGATCATGAGCGAGTTGGGGGTGATGTTGTTGGAGGTCATCCAGTGGCGTCCGCAGCTGTAACACTTGAGACCAAACGACCGCTCGACCAGCCTCCAGCCATTCCACCGCGAGGCCGTACTCTTCAGCTGTGATAGCAGCAACAACGGCGTCTCCTACGGTCTCCCCGACTACCTGGAGTTCTTCGCTTGTATACCGACCGCGCACGTCATTGCCTAGCCAGATACACCGCGGAATGAGATCGAGGGCCAGTTTGTAACATTCGAGAAGAGTGAACTTTGGCGGAGTGGTGAAGAGGTGGGAGGACTGGGAGAGTAGACGTCCATACCGGCGAGACGCTTGCAAACGCTCGAGGGAATGGGAAGTGGTGTGTTGCATAGCTTCCAGAAATGCTTCCATAGCATGTAACGCATCGTCAGCGTGGGCATATTGTGAACGTAGCCGTGCGTCGAACAGAGTCCCAAGCAGTCGAAGTTTCCGCGCTCGACTGGAGTGGTTCTCTGGCAGCAGCTCTACCGAACGTGCACTGCATCTGATGGCCTCATCTAAATCAGTTACATCACCTACTCTATCGAATTGCTGCCACAACGAACTACTGAGACTATACAGGAAAGTGGATTTTGTGGGATGGCCCTCTGGCGTGAGCTTTTCCGCGTTGGTCTTGTACGTGATCGCCCGACCCAAGTCTTCCAGATTTCCCAGCAGTTCAAACCGTGTCTGCAGCGAGTTTCCAGTGTTTTGAAGCATCGGCGGTTTTTGAGGGTGATCGTCAGGAGTGAGATCGACCGCACGAGCCTGTAGCTCAATAGCACGCTCGAGATCTCCCACATCTCCCAGTCGTTCGAATCGCGTCCGCAGTGAGATTCCGGCATTTTGAATTATCAACGGCATGTCTGGGTGACCATCGGGAGTGAGCTCAACAGCACGAGTCTGTAGTCCAATGGCACGATTGAGATCTTCCAGGTTCCCTAGCCGTTCGAATCGTGCCTGCAGCGGGATTGCAGCATTTTGAAGTGTCAAAGGCTGGTCTAGATGACCGTCAGGAGTAAGCTCTACCGCACGAGTCTTTAGTGCAATAGCACGCTCGAGATCTTCTAAGTTTCCTAGCTGTTCAAATCGTATCTGTAGTGAGTTTCCAGCACTTTGAAGCAAAGCTGGCTTTTGCGGGCGGTTGTTAGCGGTGAGATCGGCCGCACGAGCCAGTAGTGCGACAGCGCGTTCGAGATCTGCCATGTCTCCCAATCGTTCAAATCGTGCCTGCAGCGAGTTTCCAGCATTTTGGAGCATCGACGATTTATCCGGGTGATCGTCGGGAGTGAGTTCGACCGCACGAGCCAGTAGTGTGATAGCGCGCTCGAGATCTTCCAGGTTTCCAAGTCGTTTGAATCGTGCCCGCAGCGAGATCCCAGCATTTCTAAGCATCAATGGCTTCTCCTGTTGACCGTCAGGAATGAGCTCAACTCCACGAGTCAACAGCCCAATAGAACGCTCGAGATCCTCCAGGTTTCCCAACCGTTGGAATCGCGCCTGCAGCGAGCTTCCCAGGCTTTGGAGCACTGACAACTTATCCGGATGATGGTCAGGAGTGAGCTCAGCCGCACGAGCCAGTAAGCTGACGGCACGCTCGAGATCTTGCAGGTCTCCCAGCTGTTCGAATCGTGTCTGCAGCGAGTCTCCAGCGTTTTTAAGCATCAACAGCTTTTGTGGATGGCCATTAGGAGTAAGCTCGACCGCACGAGTCAGTAGCGCGATGGCACGCTCGAGATCTTCTAGATTCCCCAGTCGCTTGAACTGCATGAGCAGCGAGGATCCAGCATTGTGACGGATCAATGGCTTGTTCGGGTGGTCTTCAGGAGTGAGCTCGACTGCGTCGCACTGTAGCGCAATGGCACGTTCGAGGTCTCCCAGGTTTCCCAGTCGTTCGAATTTTATGAGCAGCGAGTTTCCGGTGTTCTGAAGCATGAATGGCTTGTTCGGGTGGCGGTCAGGAAGAAGTTCGACAGCACGAGCCAGTAGCTCGATAGCACGCTCGAGATCCCCAATATTTCCCAGTTGCTCGAACCGCGTCCTCAGCGAGATCCCGGCATTTTGAAGCATCGGCAGCTTGCTCGAGTGATCGTCAGGAGTGAGATCGATCGCACGCGTCAGCAGTACAATGGCGCGCTCGACATCTTCAAGGTTTCCCATCCATTTGAATCGTGTCTGCAGTATGATACCGAGAGTACTGAGCAGCGCGGGCCGATCCTCATGACCATCAGGTACAAGCTCGACGGCACGAGTCTGTAGCTTAACGGCGTCTTCTAGGTCTTCAGTCCTTCCCTCTAGCTTGAACCGAGAAAATCTGGAATTGGCAAGGATACCCAGTCGTCCAGGTTTATCGGGACTTTCGTTAGGTGTGAGCGAATCGGCAAGTTGTGCCAGGGATATTGCTTCCTCCAAGTCCCGAGGTTCTCGAACACGTTCGTATCGCGCGCGCAGCGTCATCACGAGCGTGGCGAGAATTTCAGCCTTCTCCGGGCTATCATCCTTAGTCGCGTCCATAGCGACACGAAGAGACCGAATAGCGAACTCCAGGAGCTTCAGGTCACGTCCAGTTTGGTACTGTCTATACGCCTGTTTCCCGAGGTACCACATCGAGATACGAAGTGGAAGATTGTCCAGGCCTGACGCTGGAGATGCGAGCTATTTGGAGGTAACAGATGATGAGGATGGCGAAATTAGTAAAGTAACAAGCCATGCCGAGGAATATAGCAGCGTACAGAACTTCCTGTGCTCGCAGGGAGACGTGGTCCGACTCCGTTAGCTGCTGCCATGATAGGATGTGAAGGGACTTGTATGTGGACGGTAGAGCTTAGGCCTTCTAACTTCAGAGTGGAAGGTAGTGATGAATGGGAGAGTGTAAGACCAGGTGTAATAAGCGATAGTTAAGCGACGAGGAATGCAAAGGAGTTGACGTAGGCCCTTTGGACACACATCAGTGATTTCACAAATGGCAGATGGAAGTACTACGTACTTACCAGGCAGAGTGAGCTAGGGTCTGTCGAAACGAAAGCCAACCTCCTGGCATTTATAACGAAAAGCCAACCGCCCATATCGATGTTCGTGGTTCCGGTGCTAGTTCCAAGGAGGCTGTCCGAGGCGGTGGATGGGGTATAGCCTGCAAAGCCGGTCTTTACAGGCTGTACAAGCTGCGACAAGGGAATACGAGTCGTGCGTCCTGCCAGGATGCGTTTCGACAGCTGTGCAGCCTTACTTTAAAATGCGCTGATATGTATGTGGAAATCACGAGACAGGAAGCGCACGTACCTTGACTTCTAATACAGCCGGAGACTCTATAGCACCCACGATTCGTGATAAACCAGTTGGGCTCGATCGTCAAGAACCTGAATAGGCTACGCAATCCGGACGCTTCAGAATGCTGTACGAGCCAGAGCCGTATTGCTGTATTTGAAGCATTGCACGTCCGTGTCCTTGAAGAGTGGGAAAAAGGAAGCTAAGAACGCTAATATAGATATTAGATTAACAATGGTCGGCGATCCGTTCGCGGCAATATCACATACCTCTTTGTTTACGCCCCACCCGCCAACTTGAAAAACCTGATCGATACGCACATTCCCTGTAACGTGTCGAACATTAGAATTTTCTAATACCCAATTTAATATTTTCAAAGAAAATGGACCATACAACGGAGCTTGGTCGAAAATATGCATTGGTAGGTATCCGAGCGTTGCTGTTTACTGGTAGTTTGCGAAGAGCTTCAAAGTTTCCAGCGAGGCGGTAGTGCAGTCTCGGATTTCCCAAGGATCGACATCGCCTTCATCATGGATTTGTACCATATGAAGCACTGCATACTACCAACCTGATCCCATCTATTTATCAATCGAACCGTTCCATTACGATATCAGAATACTCACCAGCATGGATCCACATAACACTGTGTAACAGGATGATGACGTCGCAATAGGATGTTGTGAATGTATGACTGGGTGAAAACAACCCTTGGCGGATGATTTCCTAATCGTGTGGACCGTATCCGCAGCGAAGATCCTAGGATTTTGAAGTACAGACAGCTTTTATGGGTGATCGTTGGGAGTCAATTTCGATCGCACGGGTCAGAGTAGCGCAATGGGTTTTAAGCTTTCTCCGGATTATCGTACTCGGTGACGTACCATAGCGAACACGAAGAGACCAACTAGCGACCTCTAGGAGCTTCAACTCGCCTCTCGGTTTGTACTGTCCGTATGCCTACTACGCCAGAAACCCCATCGCCACTGAGGATACCAAGTATTCGACGGTGGCAGGTGAGCGAATTTAATAAATCAGCAAACCAAAATCAAGGAATAGAGCGACGTACAGAGCTTCACTGTGCTCTCAGAGAGATATAGTCCAACTCTGTCGGGTGCGGACATGATATGTAGAATAACGAGGACTTCGGAGCGCGTGCGTGGTAGAGCTCAGGTCTTCTTACGGATGGATAGGGAAACGTGAGCCGGCGTGTGAGCGATAACGATAAATGCAAAGGAGTCGACATAGACTATTTGAATACGTATCAGTGACTTCGAGAATGGTAGATAAGGGTACGGCTTACCGAGCAGAACGAGGGGAGAGTGTGTAGGGACAAAAACTAAGCTCCTGGCCCTTGCGTTGGTCGACGTTTGTGATCCCCAACAAATAGTATCTCAAGGAGGCTGTTCAGGGCGAAGGACGTCGTATTGCCTGCAAGGGTACGTCAACTTGGTAAGAAAGGTAGACAAGTCGTGCGTCCTACCAAGTCATCTTTCCGAAAGCTGTGCAGCGTTGACTATATGCTGATATTAATCTCTTTTGTTCGAACTATGTGATGTGAACAGGAAAAAAAAATGAAACTCACCAGCTACTCTTGAAAGCTTGAAGCTTTGAATATTTGAATCGGCGGTTAGAGGCGTGCGTGCTTGTGAGTTCAAAGACCGAGAGGTGAGCGAATTCAATAAATCAGCAAGCCAAAATTCAAGGATTAGAGCAACGTACAAAGCTTTTGTGCTCTCAGAGAGAGATAGTCCAACTCTGGCGGGTGCAGACATGATATGCAGAATAACGAGGACTTCGGAGCGCGTGCGTAGTAGAGCCCAGATCTTTAGGTAGGCATGGATAGGGAAACGGTGAGCTGGTGCACGTGAATTGGGATCGCTGGTCAGAAGGTGGGGAGCTCTGAGTCGTCTGTGCAAGCGAACACGAACGCTACTTACCAGAGTCGATCGCATGTATATATGCATGGTACAGCAACAGCATCGAACGGTTGAGGACCGCTTCGTCACTCTCTGGGTTGAGTCTCGTAGGTGGGAGTCGTTTTTTGAATTTATTGGGGATAGTTTTCTTGAGCACCCCTGAGGATGCTCGAACGCTGGGACGAAAACAACGTCGTATGGGATGGACGTACGTAGGTTAGCAGCAATATTGAGGGTGAAACGCTCTTGTACACGCTCAAAACTGCATGCAGGCGAGAGCATTAATGCAGTAATATCAACAACTCTCGCGCGTGTGACAAGAAAAAACACATACGACTGCACTCACCAACGGACGTTGTCGTCGTCGCCTGTGACCTGCGACGTCGAAGGCGACGATCACACGCAACGCTCACACGCGTACGGCGACTCGGATCGTGAGAAACCCCCCACACCCGCGTCCCAAGCGTAAACACGTTTCACCACTCGTCCGGAGAGGCTTATTGTATCCCATGTAAAAAGTCAAAGTCACTCTCGATAGATTAATTAAGGGGCCGAGATGCAAGTCAGGTACAGTCAAACCCCTTATAACGCATACCCCTCATAACGCATACTTGGGGATAACGCATACTTTTTCGGATCCACCGACTTGGTTTGCGCGAAAATTGAGTCCATAACCCATACCTCACCCATAACACATAACCCATACCTTTTTGGGGGATGAAAACCCATACTTTAGTGCTAAACGCCCGTAGTACTATGCTATTTCAGCGCGTTTTAGCCTATAATTAAAGGTATCAGCGACGGCCCGCTCACAATCAACCCATAAATGAACTTAGAGGATTAATTTTAATCTTAAACTGGAGAATGAATATTATAAGCGCCCTCAGGCTAACTATTGTGAGGGCACATTGAATTACTCGGACGTCCTTAGAACGGTCATATTGTTCGCGGAGAGGCTTATGTAGTGTTGTGTGTACTTACTGAAGCGATTTTACATGCTAACTCTGCATATCCAGCCGTTTTTTTCACTTTCAGTTCGACGAATATAAGGCGTCAAATTAGGCGCCATCTCTCAAAACCCATAACTTACGATAACGCATACTTTTGGGAGTCCACCGAGAGGTATGCGTTATAAGGGGTCTGACTGTACATCCAACTCTACTTGGCTATGTACTCTCCAGCGTTCTTGTACAGTAGCATCCGTTCCGTCCAACCGTCGGCGACTACACACTGGACATGGACCTGCCGAATGAAGCAAGCCTCACGCGCTGATCGTCTTTGCTCTTTGTTCGCTCACGTTCAGGCACGAGAGAAGGAGGAGGAGGATTAGGCGTAGAGAAGACCCGGGAGATCCGTGATGGCGAGGAGCTCTGTAAGCTTTGTCGTCTATGTACTTTGAGCTGTCAATCAAAACAAAACTGTAGGTGTGTAGCTTTGAGGAAATGAGAGACAAAGATGCGTTGATAGCTTTCAGAGTTTTTATAAAGTCACAAAACACCAGGGTGTGGGCCGAGCTGCGACAAGTCGTAAAACCTATCCAACGCAGCGGACCGCCGCGTAATATCTCTGCGGCTGACCGGCGTACGGGAGTTTTGACTAATACGCGATGGTCTAGTGGCTAGTGACTGTGGAGTGCAGATTTCTGTACGCTTTGTACGATGGCTTGGCATGCGTTGTTACAGAAACGTATGTAGTAATAGTATACTAGCGCGCAATTTCGAGCTCGGGGTGCAGTGCGCAGCACTCAGACGTCGAAGTTTGCCTCGGACTATGGTAATCAAGAAACCGACCCAGACAGAAAAAAAAAACCCCCGTATATATATCGAATGCTCCAGAGTTTACTTAGACCAAGAGTCCAAGATCATTCGAGAGTCCAAGGTCGTTCGAGAGTTCGAGAGTTCAAGATCGTTCGAGTTGTTTCAAGACGAACAAACGTTGATGGGACTCTTTGCGCAGTACATTATTCAACTGACATACGTCTAGGCTTAGGTCGAACTCAAGGTTGCATAAACGCGAATAAGGAAGGTGCTCGCCGACTCGGTGGTGTTGAACCGTTTGGCGACGTCACCCCGGATCTATGTATCTAGACTCTGCGGTTTGCTTATCGCGGTGAGTCGTCAAAGGGATTCGTGATCTGCGAGGTAGCCCTGATGTGCAGCAAGTAACTAAGGGCGTGTCACATACAGATCGCGGTCGTGTATCTTCAAGACGAAATCAACAGCGCTTGGCCTTTGTCTCCGTTGACATCGCCAGGTTGCTGTCGTAAGTAGCACTCGGTAAAAAAACAAACAAACAGCGAGATGCGATGAGTGATTTTGACGGTTATCGATTTATCACTTACCATGTACGTTTGTTCGGTAGTAGTAGTAACTCATGATATTGAAGTTGAGGATGAACGTTACCTTCAACTCCCCCTCACCTAAGTACCCTCGGAAGCTGGAAAGTGTTTACCATCGGATATGTGATCGGTAGTGTCGCTGGGGGATGAGTTGAGTTGAGTCGAGATGGTAGTGTCGAGTAACGCGTTGAACGTACGGTATGCCATATAGCGTATCAAAAGAGACTCCCGAGCGAGTCTGATACGAGGAGGGATACCTACCCTCTACGAGTTGAAAAGATTTTTAGAGTAATAAGACTAGGCGGATGATATAATAGATAACGTACATACACATTTGATATGCATATGGATATTGTACGCGGGCGGTTAGTTGCAAGACTCTCTCGTGTGTTTTCGAAGGGAAACTGGGCTCCTGCCACGCATGCGACGGCGGTCATGATCATACGTGTAAGTAGCTAGCTCCTTTCAAACTCGAATTCATAGTTTCTTTCTTTCCTCCCTTCCAACTCGATTCGTACGAGTTCGTAATTGGTGATCATGCATCGTGTTGACCGTCGAAGAGATGAAATTAATGTACATATACATACGATGGCTCTCACTTTGATCGTGTCGCTGCTGTGAATGTCAATGATGTTCTAGAGGTGATTTTGACGTTGGATACACACAACGTCAAGTATTTCGGGAGTAGTGAGCACTTGCCGCACAGACCATCAAGACATTTGCATCAAGCCTTTCGGGATGAAACGGTTACCTTCAACTCCCCTTCCCCTGTCCTTCGAATTTGAAGCTTGAAAGCTTTGAAAGCTTGAAGTGGCCGTCGGATGTTTGATCGGGAGTGTTAACCGCTTGCAAATGCCAGAGAGATGGTGGTAGTGTACGAGTGAGGTCGAGGATGTCTGATCACGAGCGAGGAGGTCACGGTTATGCATTACAGTATGCGATAGAAGTGCATTCAGAGAGATGATCATACGGTTGGTTAGCTTCTTCGAATTCGAGTTCACGCGCACCGTGGTCAAAGGAAATTAACAGTACAGTACGATGCTCTCGTGGTGATCATGAACGCGTGGACACTGACTGAGCGTACCCCAGACGCGTGTGGGGGTTGATAATCTCCGAAGATGATATGTAGTTAGTCCCTCGACGGACGCAGTGTTGGCTGATGCAGCTACTTGGAGGGGATCATCAGACTCAGACCTCTGGGATCAAGCTTCGATGTTTCCGAAGGCGATATCGCAGGGCGGAGCGCACGTTGAGAGCAAGTGTCTAGAGTATATGTTGTGGTAGCTAGACAGAACATCACACGATATGTAAGAGGAAGAGACTGTCCGGGTAAAGGTTAGGTGGGCGTACCGACGTGAGCGGTGCTTTGTAGTTCAAAGGGGATGTACATAAGTAGCAAGGTTCGCTGATTATGGAGAGTGTTGTGGAATAAGGGGCCGAGACGAGTCCAGGAACGAGAAGCGTCGTGGCGGAAGGCCTGGCTCTCTCAGAGATACAGTTGATGCAGATGAATTCATATGTCAGCTCATGTCAAGAACTCTCCTTACATCTCACAACACTTCACGGTTCGCTTTGATGCCCGCCACTTCCTCCGAGATCGTCTGTCCAGACTCTGTCGGTCCAGGCTTCTGTCCGCGCGCGAATGTCTCAGACTCTCAGTGGCCGTTTGCAAAAAAAAAAAAAAACCAACTCACGCGTGGCCATCCACGCGCGACGTTCGACTTCCAATTGCCTTTTCCACCTTCTTCCAACAACAGCTCCCGTTCGCGTGTTCTTGTAATCGTGAATTCCCATTTTCTGTCTCGCTTCCCCAGGTCTAGACCCTCTCTTTCTCGCGTCGATGGTCTCCGCTTTCTCTGTCGACAAATCCTAGCGATTATCACGGCAGTCGTCCCCTCGGTCGAGGTCGAGGTCGTCTGTTTGTTTGTTTGTTTGTCTGTTGTGTTTTTTTTTTGATTCATGAACCAGTCTCCCCGTCGCACCGCCTGCCAGCGCTTCAGCGTCTGTCAAACCCTCGCGACACCTGACACGCTCCTCGCTTCCCATCAATCCCGACATGAACCCTTCTCGCGAGAGAGCACACTACCAGTAGTCGGCCTCCTCGGTAACTACGATTTCGATTGTCTTTCTTTGTAGCTTTTTATTTACCATCCGCACATGTTTTTTGCTTCCGCCGGTTGGAAAGGATATGTTTGACGGTTTGTGTCTTTCGCCTCGACTCCGGTCTGTCAAACCGACGCTCTGATTGGCTGCCATCACCTTTGATAGGTCGGAGCCGCGTCTGCCGCGTGCCTGGGCGGGGGAAGGAAAACCCGACACAGCGGGAAACATAAACAGCGCATTCAAACTCCGCAATAAATTTGTACCTGATTTGCCTTAATTGAGAGGGAGGAAGCCAGGCACCTTTTAGGTTGAAGCGATTCCCTCTCTAGAACGCTTCCCCTGAACCTGAACCTGGAAGGAAAAAAAACACACACAGTGGTGGATGGACAACGACGACAACGATACCGGCCACAACGCCATCCTCAGCGACAACAACAACAATCCAGACTTTGATATCGACATCGACAACAACAACAGCAACAACGACAACGACGACCACCAAGGCGGCGATTCCTCTCCTCACGACGCCATGTCCGTCGTCGTCTCCCCTCCTCCGCCCAACCTGTTTGCCACGCCCGCGCTGGCGTCCACTCCCAGCATGACAACAGGCTCGTCGTCCACCACCGCAACTAAGCGATACCGTCCTGCCCCAGCCAAGACGTTTCAGTGCAGAGGCTACGGCGAATGTAGGATGGTATTCAGCAGGAGCGAACATCTTGCCAGGCACATCAGGTACGCAACCTCTCTCTCCCTCTCCCGTTTGTTATGTTTTGTCTATACATCCGTCACACTCCCCCCCTGTGGCCACGCTTCGTACACTCTCTTGTGGACTCTTGTGGAGCGTTGTCGTCCCTATCGTCTTTGGTCGACTGCTGCCAGCGCAGCCATCGTCGGGGCAATATCCGAAAAAAAGATGGTGGCACACTCCCCAGCGCTTGTCTTGTCCTTTTTCACCTCTGGTGTCCGCCCTTGCCTACTTTTAGTCCCGAGCTCATTCGTTTACGAACTTTAACAGGAAACACACTGGCGAGCGACCGTTCACGTGCCACTGCGGCAAGCAGTTTTCGCGTCTCGACAATTTGCGTCAGCATGCGCAGACTGTACACGCCGATAAGCAAGAGCAGAACGATCGCATGATGCAGGAGCTCACGTCGCTCCATGCCAGTATGACGGCGGCCAGCAAAGGTAGCGCACCCCGCGGAAAGCGTGCTCAAGCCGCTGCTGCTGCCGCCGCCGCCGCCGCCGCATCGGCCTCAAGCACTCTCGATTCGACCATGGTCATCAAGCAAGAAGCCATGTCTATGCGCCCTGGTACCAGCACCGGCTACGAGGGCGGAAACGGTGTGTTTCATCCCAGCACGAGCCATTGGGCAGCGTCCTCAAGAATCGACCGCACGAACAGCACCAGCAGCACCCATTCCTTTCGTGACCCATCATCTGCAACATCAACCACATCCACCGGCCAGTCCTTTCGTGTCCCCCCACGCGTCGACAACTCCCAATATCCCACCCAGTCCTTTCTCGCCCCCGCCTCCACCCCATTCAGCTTCAGTCTCCCCGATATCCCAGACCACTCTCCAAGCTCACGAAGTCGTCCAGGAACTGGATCTGCAAGCCGTCCTGCTACAGCATCCACCGCAGGCCCAGGAACAACACTCCCGCCGATCTCTGCCGTCGTCGCCTCATCCCTCTCTTCCTCCCTCGCTTTCCCGCAACCACCCCCGCTCGTCGTCCCGCAGCAGCGTGAGCAGCAGCAGCAACAACAACAACAGCAGCACCACGGTGGCATCACATCCTCACAGTTATTACCCTTACCCACCCCGTTCACTCGACGACCTTCCACAGCCTCCTCTCGTCCCGGGACAGCACCCGCATCATACTACTATGCCTCACACTACCCTTACCCTCCCGGAACATCAACAACAACATCACTTTCAGCAGCCACAGCAGGGGTGGTCTCCTCTCGGCCAGAACTTTCCCTTTCCCTCGCCACACGCCGAGGACATGACTTCCCACCACCGTTATCATCAGCCACATCAACGACATCCGTATATGGACGAGATGCATCGACGGGTGGTGGGGGTTTCTACGAGCCCACATCTCCTGTTGGGGGATACGACTCACCGTTTTCCTTCCACGCACCCTCCACCACCACTGGCAGCAACTCAACGACGGCTGGTGGGGGTGGGGGGACGACGGCGTACGCCGCCTACGCCTCCCGCGGGGTCTATTCATCCTCGTCCGCCGCCAATCCTCGTAAACGGCCCTATGCAGGATCCGACGACGGGGGTGGTGGTGGGGAGCAATATGAACAGCAGCAACAACAACGGGGGGATGGGTATGGAGACGGGAGTGATGGAGAGAGGGAGAGATGGTACAAGTACAGAGGAGATGTTCGGCCTTTCAGTAGCAGCGGGGGTGGTGGTGGGTTCCGGCCTCCAACAGCAGGAGGAGGGGTTGGAGGAGGTGGAGGGTATGAGTACGGGAGCGAGTCTCGGCCGCAATCTCGACGGCTCTCCGTCATGGAGCTCTGCAATGACGCCGATGCTGAGTCAACAGTTGGATCGGTTGTATCGTTTTCAAACGCAGCAGCAGCAACAACAACAGCAGGGGGTGCGTCCCGGCCTACCACGTCGTCCGGACTCGTCATTGGGGCGCAGCAGCTCGCTCTCGATGATCGACGGGCCGTGTCTCCCAGGGCCAGCGCCACCGATAGAGAACAGGGTGAGGGGTGGTTCGAGACAGTATTCGTTAGAGCTGAGACGCCAGCAGGAAGAGCAGCTTCAGCGGCGAATGCATCAGCAGCAGCAGCAGGAAGAGCAGCTCCAGCAGCGAATGCATCAGCAGGAAGAGCAGCTGCAGCAGCGAATGCATCAGCAGGAAGAACAGCTGCAGCAGCGAATGTACGCGGAGGAGGGTCTATATCACCCTCCCCCTCCGACGAATCCGTATATGGATATGGACGACGCGGATCCGTACCCTTTGCATATGAACGTGGGGGAAGCAGTGGACGGAGTGTATCACCATCAGAGTTCGGGGGGAGAAGGGGGGTATCATCGTCGGTTGGGTATGGAGGGAGAGGGGGAGTATCACCGGCTGGGGGGTACGGGGGGAGAGGGCGATTTGAAGACGACGACGACGACCTCGACGACGACGGGTACGTTGGGTCGGGGGGAGGGTGGAGATCAGGGACGGGGGCTTTCTACTACGACCGTGAGTACGAGTCACGGAGGAGTTCGCAGTCCCCTAGGTCACCCCCCTCCGCATCCGCAGCAACACCACCCGCAGGGGTATTATCCGCCTCCTCCGCAGGTGTACGATACGGTGGTGGTCGATGGGCAGGGACACCACCCCCTGCATCATCAGCTTCATCAGCAGCAGCAGTTGGTGGCGGTGGTGTCGAGCGAGTTGGATTTGGATGGGTACGGACGTCGTCAGGGGCATCGTCACCTGTCGGAGATGGAGATGGTAGGAGGGTATCCCCCGCATCAGCAGCCTCCTCCTCCGGTTCGGTCTCACCTGGTGGACAACATAGGAGGACCAGGAGGAGGAGGAGGGGGTCACGCGCTTCAGTTGGGTCTGGGAGTGGGAGAGGAGAACGAGATGATCAAGTTCGAGTCGGGGTTGGAATGAGGGTTGTTGGGTAGCTGAGCGGTGAGGTGAAGACAATTTTTTTTGGTTTTATGGGACTTTTTTTGGGTCGGATTTGGGGAATGGGAAATTTGTGATTTGTTCCTTTTTCTTTTCGCTCCTTCTTCTTCTACGCGCAAAGTGCTATATGTTGTTTTTTGCTTTTTACCCTCACTGGCCATGACACTCTTGATCACGCAAACTTTCTAGTGTACATTCCCATTTTTCGCTATTATCTTTTTTTTTTGACTTGCTATCGCGCCCCTCGTTTCGTTACCCCCTCGACTCATTATTTAACTTATGCTTTCTTGTAATCTTCTTGTTCAGGCTCTCGATCGACTCTCTTAACACACATTCTTGGTGGTGTTTTTAAACGTTTAGTATATCTGTATATACCTTACTACAGCTCCCATGTTTCTCTGTACGCAACCTCGAAATTTATACATGCGCTTCTTGTTGGATTTTTTCCCCCATTGGTCCGTGGATATCTGGATGGTTTGCGGAGATCAGTTTTGAATGTGAATTGAGTGACTTTCGGACCGTGCCACCTCGGAACTTATCCACCCTCCCCCACCTCCCGCACCAAACTGTACGTAAATCAACCATGCATCTACATAGTCTGCTCCATCCCCCCGTCGTCGTCGTCGTGCTCTCCTCTCAACGACTCTCACTTCCCCACCGTCGTCGTCGTCGTCGTTGGTAACCAAAAGTAGAAGGATATAAGGATGGCGTCTGTGTTGCGTGCGTACAAGTACGTGGAAGGTCTTTGGCGTGTGGGCGACCTTCAAGAGGCTAATCATCTCTCTCTCTCATTTTATTTTTATTTTGGACATGACAGTGCTGTCCTCCAGAGACGACCCATGGCAGCGCAGTCTGCTACCTCTGCGGTCTTGTTCGGTGCGTCAGACGTCGTGGCCCAGCAGTTGGTGGGGAAGGTTGGGATCAGGAACCACGATGTACGTGTGCTTTTGTTTTCGTTTTGTCAGAAATGTGCGGGTGTTGATATTTTCGTGCTTGCCGTAGTTCATGAGGACGTTGAGAGCGACGTTTTATGGCGGTACGTGGCTGTTAGTAGCTTTGTTGCGAGTTGGTGCTTAGAACGTGTGGTAGGCGCATTCTTCGGCCCTGGGGTCACAGTATGGTTCCAATTCTTGAACCGGCTGAAATTCTCGACGCCAGTAAAGGGTACAATTTACCGGGTACGTTTTTGTCTTTGTTTTTCGACGTCTGCTGGCGTTGGCTCACCGGCGCTCCGTACTGCTTAGGTGTACCTTGACCAATTCATGTTTACGCCTTGTAAGTGAGACAATTCCGACTCTCGAGCGAACGCTGTTTCTGACGTGGGATGGTTCGTGATTTATGAAGGTGTCGTTGGGTTCTACTTTGGGTCGATGACGTTGATGGAGGGTAAGGGTATCACAGAGGCTCAGGCGCGCATAGAAAAGGTCCGTCCATCCCATCTTACTACCATTGTCCTCCGCTTCCTTAACTAACTACTTACACTTTAGCAATACGTCCCAACTCTTCTACGTAACTGGTACGTGTTTCTTCGGTCTTGTTTGAACAGAACTGACGAGATGTATATATTCGTAGGGGCGTGTTCATCCCAACCCAACTCATCAACTTTGCGATCGTCCCTCATCACCTCCGAGTTCTCGTCGTCGGTGTAGTATCTCTTTTCTGGAGTACGTTCTTCACTCTCCTTACTCCTCCCTCTTTTACCTTTCTTACGTCTAATCATTCAGATACATACCTAAGCATCGCGAATGCAGAAGCCAAGGAGCCGGCTGTTGAACTCAGAGAGGCTGTGCTTGTAGACGATGAGAAGCAAATCGCTTAGATGGTCGAGATGCGGCTGGACATTTTAGATGGTATTATCTTGCTTTTGTATCTTGTTTTCGTTGATATACTTGCTTTCATTTGCTTTCTTACTCCATTCGGACTCTAAGCTTGAAACGGTTGAAGATCGGACTTGGTGAGTGGTACCTGGAATATGGTTTACTGATGGGTTATTTTCCAGTAATACCTTCACAATATCTACTGCGATGTCGTCAACCTGTACGTGAAACCATACTCGTTTTGGGGGGCCAGTGAGTGTTCTGACACTGTAATAGAATGATTAAATGGATAAATAGACGGGGGTAGGTTATTATGCTGTGCTTCATATGCTGCAAACTCATAATGAGACGATACCGATCCTTGGGAAATGCGAGGTTATTATGCAAACTACCAGTAAGCAGCAACGCTCGAATACTTGCATGCATACTCTCTATCTAATCACGGTATGCGCGAAGGGTACACAAAGGAGGTGTGTGATACTATTATTGTGGATCAATAACCACTGTTAATTTTATATCTATATTCGCGTTCTTAGCTTCCCTTTTTTTACCCTTTAAGGACGCGGACGTGCAACACTTCAAATACACCAATACGACTCTGGTTCGTACAGCAATCTGAAGCATCTGGACTGCGTAGCCTGTTCAGATTCTCGACGGTCGAGTCCAACTGGTTTATGACAGTCGTAGGCGCTATAGAGTCTTCCGCCGTATCAGAGTCCAGGGTACGTGCGCTTCCTGTCTCGTGATTCCCACATGCATATCAGCTCATTTATAGTTAGGCTGCACAGCTGTCGAAACAATCCTGGCAGGATACACTCGTCTTCCCTTGTTCGGGGTTGCACAGCTGTAAAGACAGGCTTTGCAGGCTATACGCCATCCCCTGCCTCGGACAGCCTCCTTGGACTAGTACCATCTATTGGGAACCGCGAACATCGATATGGGCGGTTGTCTTCTCGTTATAAATGCGAGGAGCTTGACTTTCGTTTCGACAGACTTTCCCTCACTCTTGCCGGTAAGTCGTACTTCCATCTGCCATATGTGAAATCGCTGATGCGTGTCCACTGTGCCTACGTCAACTCCTTTGCATTCCTTGCCGTTTGCCTATCGTTTATTACACTTGCTCTTACCCTCTCCCATCCATCGCTACCTGCCACTCTGTAGTGAGACTACAGTCTACAAACGTGCTCCTCACATTCTATCATGGCGACAATCGATGGAGTTGGACCACATCTTCCTGTGAGCTCAGGAAGCTCTGTACGTTGCTCTATTCCTCAATACGGATTGCTACTTTACTGATCTCGACATGCTCATTATCTGTTACCACCAAATAGCTCGCGTCTCCAGCGCTAGGTCTAGACGATCCTCCACTTCATACCTCAATACGGTACCTCGGGGAGCAGGCGTATGAACAGTACCATACTGGACATGACTTTAATGCCCTGGAGCTTGCCATTCAGTTATTTCGCATTGCTACGAGCATGAATGAGAACGATGACCCGGAGAAAACTAGAATCCTCACCACGCTCGCGATCACACTATACACGCGATACGAGCGTGTTGGAGAACCTCGGGATTTGAAAGAAGCAATATCCCTGCAACAACTTGTGGATGCACTCACACCCATCGACAGTCCTGATAAGCCCATACGACTGAATGACCTTGCCAATTTCATACTGTCTCGGTTCAAGCGAGAGGGAAGGGCTGAAGACCTGGAGGACGCCGTTAGGTTGCAGACTCGTGCCGTCGAGCTTGTGCCTGATGGTCATGAGGATCAGCCCTCGCTACTCAGCGATCTTGGTAACACACTGCAGACACGATTCAAATGGATGGGAAATCTTGAAGATGTCGAGCGCGCCATTGCACTATTGACTCGTGCGATTGAGCTCACTCCTGACGATCATCCACAAAAGCCGCCGATGCTTCAAAATGCCGGAATCTCGCTGCGGACACGATTTGAACAACTAGGAAATCTCGAGGATCTCAAGCGCGCCACCGAGCTACTGGCTCGTGCCGTCGAACTCCTTCCTGATCACCACCCGGACATGCCATTCATGCTTCAGAACACTGGAAACTCGCTGCTCATACAATTCGACCGACTGGGAAACATGGAAGACCTCGAGCGTGCCATTGCGCTACAGTGCGATGCAGTTGAGCTCACTCCTGAAGACCACCCGAACAAGCCATTGATCCTCCAAAACGCTGGATCCTCGCTGTTCATGCGATTCGAACGACTGGGAAATCTGGACGATCTCGGGCGTTCCATTGAATTAATGACTCGTGCTATCGAGCGCACTCCTGATGATAATCCGCAAAAGCCGGGGATGCTTCAAAATGCTGGAACTTTGCTGCAGAAACGTTTCGAACGATTGGGGAATTTGGAGGATCTGGAGCGTGGTGTCGTACTGCTGGCTCGTGCGGTCGAGCTCATCCCTGATGGCCATCCAGACAAGTGTACGATGCTCCAGAACTCTGGAAATTTGTTACAGGTACGGTTCGAGCGACTGGGAGACATGGGAGACCTTGAGCGTGCTATTACACTACAAGTTCGTGCAGTCGAGCTTACCCCTGATGGTCACCCGGGCAAGCCGTCGAGGCTTCAAAACGCTGGAAATACACTGCACGCACGGTTCGAACGACTGGGCGACATGAAAGACCTTGAGCGTGCTATTACGCTACAGGCTCACGCGGTCGAGCTCACTCCCGATGGTCACCCAGATAAGCCGTTGAGGCTCCAGAACACTGGAAATTCGCTACACGCACGATTCGAGCGACTGGGAGACATGGGAGATCTTGAACAAGCTATCGGACTACAAGTTCGTTCAATCGAGCTTACTCCTGATGACCACCCGGACAAGCCATCGAGGCTTCAACACGCTGGAAAATCGCTACACGCACGATTCGAGCGACTAGGCAACATGAGAGACCTTGAGCGTGCTATTGCGCTTCAGGCTCGCGCGGTGGAGCTCACTCCCGATGGTCACTCAGATAAGCCGTTGATGCTCCAAAATGCTGGAAGTCTGCTACACTCACGATTCAAACATTTGGGCGACATGAGAGACCTTGAGCAAGCCATTGCACTACAGGCTAGCTTGACCGAGCTCACTCCCGATGGTCACCCAGACAAGCCATTCCTGCTCTTAAATGTTGGAAACTCACTCCAGCAACGATTTGAACGACTGGGAAACTTGGAAGACCTGAGATTGGCAATCACATACAAGACCAACGCAACAAAGCTCATGCCAGAGGGACATCCCATAAAACCCACTTTTCTGTTTAGTCTTAGTTGCTCGTTGCAGAAGCGATTCGATCAACTAGGCGATTTTTCAGATCTGGACGAGGCTATCAGCTGTTGCACTCGTTCGCTGGAGCTGCTGCCAGAGAATCATTCCGGTCGAGCACAGAACCTTCGACTACTAGGCATTCTGTTCTATATGAGGCTGCGCTCTCCACAAGCCCATGATAATGATGCATTCCATGCTATGGAGGTATTCGCAGAGGCCATGGAGCATCCGAATTCCCATCCCCTTGACAGATTAAAGGCCTCTCGTCAGTATGGACAGTTGCTCTCTGAGTTCCCTCACCTTTTCACCACTCCGCCAAAGTTCACTCTGCTCGAGTGTTACAAACACGCCCTTGATCTCATTCCGCGGTGCGTCTGGCTAGGCAACGATGTGCGCGGTCGGTATACAAGCGAAGAACTTCAGGTAGTTGGGGAGGCGGTGGGTGATGCTGTCACTGCTGCTATCACAGCTGGAGAGTACGGGCTCGCGGTGGAATGGCTAGAGGCTGGTCGAGCAGTCGTTTGGTCTCAAGTGCTTCAACTGCGGACACCACTAGACGACCTCCAACGACTTCATCCCCAACTCGCTCGTGATCTCCACCGTGTCTCCCAAGCACTCGAGCACGCTGCTAGCCCTGCGTCTGATTCTCTCTCGATACCGATAGACGTCCCCCATCCTCTCGATAGTCAGGCACAGAGTTCACATGGTTATGTCCTGGAGTACGAGAAGTTAATCACGCAAGTCCGCGAGCTCAAAGGATTCGAAAACTTCATGCGACCAAAGAAGTTGCTCGAACTTACTAATGCCTGCGATTCAGGTCCCGTTGTGGTCATCAACCTGCATGAGGCAAGGTGTGATGCACTCATTCTATGCCGAGCTAGTGATGTTGTCCACATTCCTCTGCCCGACTTCTCTCTTATTCATGCAATGGAAACTCAACGCTTACTTTGGGATACACTAAGAGCCAAACGCCTTCTCAATCGATGTCGCAGTGACACAGAAGATGATGACGATGGCAGGGGTGGTAGAGTGACGGCGATGGACCCACCTGACCTAATGCGTGTAATACTCGCCAACCTATGGACCCTGGTGGTAAAACCTATCATGGACGTCGTATGTACCCTAGTTCCGGTGAGCTCCTTATTTACTGTTCTCCCTATACACGTGTCTCTAACCACCCCTTTTTCAGCCTTCAACTACACTCCCTCATGTTACATGGTGCCCAACCGGTCCACTCACCTTCCTCCCACTCCATGCTGCCGGTATCTACCCCAGTGACAGGAACAGCCATGCACCCCCACCGTGTATCATGGACATCGCTGTGTCCTCTTATACTCCAACTCTCGAAGCATTGCTTAAGCCTCGTACACGAGCAGCTCCTATCCTCCAGGATCCTCGTGTCCTGATCGTCTCACAGCCTGATACGCCAGGTTGCAGCTCTATTCCCGGAACCACCACCGAGGCTGCTATTGTGATGTCTCTTGTCACCAAATTCAAGGTTCTGGATGACGACGATGGCACGGTGCAGGCTGTCCTGGAGGGTATGGCCACGCATGAGTGGGTCCACCTCGCATGCCATGGTGTCCAAAACACCCTGGATCCGACGAACAGCGCCTTTGCACTCTATGACGGACAACTGACTCTCGGCGCACTCATGTCACAGCATCTCCCAAACGCCGACCTTGCTGTTCTCTCCGCATGTCAAACAGCAACTGGCGATGAGAAACTATCGGAAGAAGCTGTACACCTTGCAGCGGGGATGCTCAACATTGGGTACAAGAGCGTCATAGGCACGATGTGGTCGATCTCTGATAGCATCGCGCCTGAGGTGATGAGAGTATTCTATACTGTTATGGCAGAGCAGGTGAAGGCGGGAGGGGAGCTGCACCCTGCGTATGCATTGCATGAGGCTACAAAAGTGCTTCGCAAGAAGAAGGATAGGATGGATGATTTCTTGCGGTGGGTGCCGTTCGTACATTTCGGTCTGTGAAACTGATCTTTGTGTCTCTTTCTTCTACATTTGAGTTTGTCTCTATCTTGTCGAGTCTTTCATACCAAGTACTAGTAGCTTGGACCTGCTTTCGGGGTTCGTTAACTCATGTACTATAGAGTTCAATGCTCTACTATCGCTAAATGTTCTCGAAATAATTGACATGGGGGCGATCTGGAGGGATAATCATGCTTCTGTAAAGCGATGGGATAACACATGCCCAGGAGCTGTGAGTGTGCACGTATCGGAGAGAGAAAATGTCTAGTTCTGTGACATCCCATTAACGTTCCTGCGAGAAATATACAAAACAGACACCTAATTTCTTTAACTTAGTTTTGCCGTATGCATTGTGGCCTGAGAGAAATTGTTGGCCAATAATAATTGAAAAATGTATAAGCACTGTGTCAATATTCAATATCAAGGGTGACGCATATACTACAAGACAGAACTCCAAAAGGGATTCCAAAAGAATAACCTCACAGACCGAAATGCACAAACGGCACCCACCGCAAGGAATCATCCATCCCACCCTTCTTCTCGCGAAGCATCTTCGTAGCCTCATGCAGCGCATATGCAGGCTGCAACTCCCCTCCTGTCTTCACTTGTTCCGCCATAACCGTGTAGAATACTCTCATCACCTCCGGGGCAATGTAGTCAGAGATCGACCACATCGTGCCTATGACGCTCTTGTACCCAATGTTGAGCATCCCCGCTGCAAGGTGTACCGCTTCTTCCGATAGTTTCTCATCGCCAGTTGCCGTTTGACATGCGGAGAGAACAGCAAGGTCGGCGTTTGGGAGATGCTGTGACATGAGTGCGCCGAGGGTCAGTTGTCCGTCATAGAGTGCAAAGGCACTGTTCGTCGGGTCCACGGTGTTTTGGACGCCATGACATGCGAGGTGGACCCACTCGTGTGTGGCCATGCCTTCGAGGACTGCTTGAATTGTGCCGTCGTCGTCATTTAACACCTTGGATTGCCCGACAAGAGACATCACAGTAGCAGCCTCGGTGGTGGTTCCGGGGATAGAGCTGCAACCTGGCGTGTCAGGCTGTGAGACGATCAGGACACGAGGATCTTGGAGGGTAGGAGCTACTCGTGTACGAGGCTTAAGCAATGCTTCGAGAGTTGGAGTATAAGAGGACACAGCGATGTCCGTGACACATTGCGGGGGTCCACGGCTTTTCTTGTCTCCGGGGTAGATACCAGCGGCATGGAGTGGGAGGAAGGTGAGTGGACCGGTTGGGCACCATGTAACATGAGGGAGTGTAGTTGAAGGCTGAAAAAGGGGTGGTTAGAGATACATGTATAGGGGAGAACCGTGAATAAGGAGCTCACCGGAACTAGGGTACGTACGACATCCATGATAGGTTTAACCACCGGAGTCCACAGGTCGGCAAGTATTATGCGCATGAGGTCAGGTGGGTCCATCGCCGTCACTCTACCACCTCTGTCATCATCATCGTCTCTCATGTCACCACGACATCGGTTGAGAAGTCGTTTGGCCCTTAGCGTATCCCAGAGTAGGCGTTGAGTTTCCATTGCATCAACAAGAGAGAAGTCGGGGAGAGGAACATGGACGACATCGCCAGCTCGGCACAGGATAAGTGCATCACAACTTGTCTCATGCACGTTGACGACCACAACGGGACCTGAAGCGCAGGCATTATTAAGTTCGACCAACTTCTTCGGTCGCATGAAATTCTCGAACCCCTTCAGCTCGCGGACCTGAGCGATTAACTTCTCGTATTGCAAGGCATACCCATGCGAGCTCTGTGCCTGACTATCAAGCGTATGGTAGGCATCTGTCGGTGTCGACCCTGAGAGAGAACTAGACGCAGGGCTAGCAGCGTGCTTGAGTGCTTGGGAAACATGGTGGAGGTCACGAGCGAGTTGGGGGTGATGTCGCTGGAGGTCATCCAGTGGCGTCCGAAGCTGTAGCACCTGCGACAAAACGACCGCTCGACCAGCCTCCAGCCATTCCAGTGCGAGGCCGTACTCTCCAGCTGTGATAGCAGCAGAAACAGCGTCATTGACCACTTCCCCGACTACTTGCAGCTCTTTGCTCGTGTACCGACCACGCACGTTGTTGCCTAGCCAGATGCACCGCGGGATGAGATTAAGGGCCAGTTTGTAAGCCTCGAGAAGGGTGAATTTCAGTGGAGTAGGAAAGAGGTCGGGGAACTCGGCGAGGAGACGCGCATAGTGAGCAGAGGAAAGCAATCGCTCGAGGGGATGGGACGCAGTGTGCTCTATCGCCTCCACATAACTTTCCATAGCACGAGTCGCATCGTCAGTATGGGCATGTGGTGAACGTAGGCGTGTGGTCAATGACAGTCCAAGAAGTTGAAGGTTCCGAGCTCGTTCAGGGTGGTTATCTGGCAACAGCTCCACCGAACGTAGGCCACATCTGATGGCCTCGTCCAGATCCGATACATCGCCTACGTGGTTGAATCGCTCTTCCAGTGAGCGGCCGAGATTGCACAACCAAGAGGGCTTGTGGGGATGATCTTCCGGAGGGAGACTTATCGCGTTGGTGATGTATGTGATTGCCTGGTCTAAATCATCAAGGTTCCCTAGTCCTTCGAACCGCATCCCTACCGAGTTTCCAGCATTAGCAAGTGCCCACGGCTTGGCTGGGTGACCGTCGGGAGTGAGCTCCACAGCACGAGTGTGGAACTCAATGGCACGTTCGAGATCTTCCATTTTCCCCAGTAGTTCGAATCGTATCTCCAGCGCATTTCCAGCGTTGTAGAGTATCGACGGCTTGTGCCAGTGACTGTCAGGCATGAGCTTGATCGCACGATCGTAGAACCCAATAGAACGCTCGAGATCGTCAAGGTTGCCTAGTCGTTTGAATCGCATCTGCAGCGAGTTTCCAGCACCGTTAAGCATGAGCGGCTTGTCCTGGTGGCTATCAGGAGCGAGATCGACCGCACGAGTGTGCAGCACAATGGCGCGCTCAAGGTCCTCCAGGTCACCCAGCCGTTCGAATCGCGTCTGCAGCGCATTCCCAGTGTCGGCAAGCATCACCACCTTGTGTGGGTGGCCGTCAGGAGTAAGCTTGACTGCGCGATTGTGCATCTCAATGCCACGCTCGAGATCATCCAGCTCTCCCAGTTGTTTGAATCGCATGCAAAGTGAGTTTCCGGCATTGCGAAGCCTCACCGACTTGTGTGGGTGCCCATCAGGAGTGAGCTCTATTGCATGAGTGTCTAGCCCAATGGCGCGCTCGAGGTCCTCCAGATTTCCCAGTCGCGTGAATCGCTTCGTTAGCGAGCTACCGAGGTTTTGGAGCAGTGTGGGTTTGCTTGGATGACTGCCGGGTACGAGTTGGAGAGTATGGGTCCAAATGGCAATAGCTTCCTCAAGGTCTTCCTCCCTTCCCCCTAGCTCAAACCGAGATAATACGGATGCGGCAAGGTTACTTCGCAGTGAGGGTTTGTCTGGGCTGTCATCAGGCGTGAGTGCATCAGCAAGTTCCACCAGGGAGATTGCTTCTTCCAAGTCCGAGTCCTTGGCTTCTCCAACCTTGTACCGCGCGTACAGTGCGCCTCCGAGGTTGCTGATGACACTAGCTTTCTCCGGGTGGTCGTCCTCGATCGCGTCCATCGCGACACGGTAGGACTCGATGGCGAAGTCCAAGGCCTCCAAGTCGCCTTCAGTTTGGTACTGCTGGTACGCACTTCCCCCCACGATCCGCATTGCGATATCAAGTGGAAGATTATCCAAGTCTATCGCTGGAGACTCCGGGGACTATTCAATGGCGGGAGGTGACGAGTATGGTAGCATTAGCAGGTAGCGAGCCAAAACGAGGGGAATGAGGTGACGCACGGAGGGTTCGGCAGGTACAGTCGATTGAGGTTGAGCACTGTCGAGAGCCGACATGATGGGTCACGTGTGTTGCGTGTGGGATGCGAGAATGGGCTGGGATACTGTATACAAGATCTTTGTATGGGAGGAAATGCGAAGAAGTCGGTGCAGAGTCCTTAAACACCTATTAGCGACTTCGCATGATGATAGGAAGCACAACTTACTACGAAGAGCGAGCAAAAGCTTATAGGAGTAAAAGCCAAACTCCCAGCCTTTATAACGAGAATTTAACCGCCGGAGTCGATGCTTCGTGATGCCTACTATATGGTACTCCAAGGAGGCTGTCCAGGGCAAGAGATGCTGTGTTCTCCACAGCTCGGACGAGTCGTGCATCCCAACAATAACGTTCTGACAGCTGTGGGGCTTCGTTATGAACACGCTGATATATGGAAATCGCGAGGCGGAAAGCGCACGTAACTCGTTCCTGCCGTGAAATGGTTCGTTCAGCGTCAATGAAGATCTCCGCTGCGGACAGGGAAATGTCACTCACGGCAGTGGGGCATCTGCTAGGCCTGGGAAATGACCGGTGGCCACCGAGAGTATATATATATATATAGGCTGTATGGTTCGAATGCAGGAAGGGGCGTTCGACGAAAGGTGTTTACTTCATTGAAGGATGACCGATTAAGCTTGAAGTTGAGTAACTTGTCACGGCGAAGAAAAAGTCAGTAAAAAGTGAAGATCACAGACAGTACTTATGGCACGCACCATACATTCCGAGGAGCTGCCCTGTTTCCATCAACATGAAGTACAACAACGAGGAGGTCGTCGGATGGACTAGCGGTGTTCAGTTACTCTATCTTCGAACTGCCTCCGGTGGGAAAGAGGGAAACTAGGAAGATGTGCATAGAACATTGGACGGCGGCCCCCGGTGATCGATATGATCATGCGAAACACCAGGACACACTAATCCATGCCGATTGGGATGCAGATAATAAGTACTTTAGCCACGCTATGCGATGCCGAATGGTAAATATCAGCTGAAGTAAGTGACAAAACCACGTTTGTATAGTGCATGAAGATGCACACTTAGCTGTAGATAACTACCGTCTGTTGCCCGAAGTTGCAGATTGAAACGAGGCAACAGTGGGGCGCTCATAAGGATTAACATTACCTCGTCGTTTAAACATTATCTTAGATAGGCTTGCTAGTCAATCAGATGGTTCTATTATATGAATTTAGGATAATTACCGCCTCATAGCCACTCGAAGGCAGTGTGGACGTTGAACACTCGTGCATATATTCGTATAGCCACGCTTTCACGGTATTTGAATTCTGAACGCAATAAGAGCACTGTCAAATCATAGCACATACCTTGCTTCCGGGAAAACCGCCTTGCCCGTACGTCCAAAACAACTGCTAGATATGCCTGACAATAAAATGGTAGCGGGAACGTATTTATCTGAGTAGTGATACAGTCAGCATCGAAGAAGCGGTATGTGACATACAGATGTAAGCGAGATAACTATCAATCTACTGTTGTCTTCGACGAGCCCGTCTTCATCGTACTGCTCGACATACAACTAGACTTCACTAGCGTACTACCTGTGGGAGAGAGTCGAGCGACACGAAGAAACAGTTAGTGGAATGTAAAGCTGCAAAGAGGTACAGCACGCATACCGGTCGATGAGCCACTTGTTTTCATCGGCGTGGAGGACGACGAAGAGGAGGTACAAAAGTAGCAGACAACCCACGAGCAAGGGACTCTGGCGTGCACGTGATGCAAGCGCTCAAAGTGCGTCATCTTCTGCGACGCAGCGAGCTGCCAGCGACCACCTTTTCTAGTCAGACACCTCACTTCTCCCCGCTCGCGATGAGGAGTCTTAGTCGTCCAGACTCCATAGCGCGCGTTCATACTCTTTCATCATGACTCGCCACTGGTAGTGGTAATGCAGACTATTGCAACACAATATTGATCCTCTGTTAGGAGACTTTTGTCTCGAACGCACCCGGCACGTCACCTCGACAGCTGCAGTGCGCGCTGATAATGAAGACTTGTATATACACCGGTAAGTCGTGCTTATTCTTGTTCAACGTTGTTTTCGACTGAGTGGTCCCAAAGTCCAGATATATACGGTACCAACGTAGCACTCGTGTATTGCTATGAGATTATAGGACATGAATGGAGTAACCGCACGGGTTATAAGACGTAGCTTGCCATGATATCCACTCGGTATCAGTTTTGAATATTGATATTGATACTGAATGACTAGCGTGGCGGGCATTGTACTCTGCTAGCTATACGACATGGGCCTATATTTCGAGTGGAACGCACACTACTCGTACGCAACATTTCTGATCTACCCTATCCTCCACTGCTCTCACTATGACAATATTAACTGATCTTCTCAGGCGTGTCGGTGACACCCTCAAGAAATTTAACCCAAAGATGGCGAATACGTCTACCCTGCCTTTGTTGTTTGTCGCTGAACCGTAGGAGGAGGCGAAGCTCGACCTGTGCTAGCCAAACCCCATAGACATTCGTCAAGACCACGGATCTAACCACTTCTCGCTTTACTCCTGCCACAATATCAACTCGACCGAGGTCAGTTCGCTCAAGTTACCGTTCCCGCTGCCTCTAATTCTGCCGGTCTCACGCTCTTAGGTAGTAACGCAGATCTTCATCAACTCGTCGACAAACCACTAGTACCTCACCGTTCGCTTCAACGACGGATGAGGACGAGCAACTCCGAGTCAAGGGCGAATTGGCGTAGAGTGCGTGGCCGCCTCGCCACCGACACTGCGGGTGAGTCCATCTTGGATCGAGTGTTTTTTCGGCGTGTAGGTGTTACGCACTAACAACGAAGATCGTAAGAGGCTAGTATACGATATTATTACTTGAGGAGGGTCGATAGAGGGTATCCCGGTCAGTCTTTGTCAACCCTTGTGCGCGACGGTTTAGGCTGACTACAGCCCACTAACAGCTCCCACTGCGAACGTCTCATCCCACTAAACTTCGACATCGACTGCTAGTACAACAACCTGTGCGGGGTCTCTTGACTCACAGGGTCGACGTGTCGAGGCTTGGGGTGGTGAAAGCAGAGAACGGCTGATGAGAGAAAGTCCGAGGGAGATGATGGAGTGGAGGAGGTGGAGTTCGGTTTGGAGGAGGGTGGGGATTGCGCCGCTGATTTGTATGGAGAGAGGTGAGGTGAATTCGCGATGACCTCGTTCAAGATAAATATATCGTTAGCATTGTTTACTTTCATCGTCGTAGAGACCCGTTTGTATAATTTCTGGATCAAGGATCTCGTACTCGGATAATGTTTACTATACGTCTCGACTATTATTTATCGTTAACGTTCTCACCAACGCCACACACGAACGCGTGACTATAATATTGTGACAAGCGCGACGCGTTCTGTCACGTACATTGTCTTCGTCACAACCTCTCTCTCTCTTTCTCTCTCATCTGTCTGTTTGTCTGTCTCTCTCACCTCACCACTAGCACTTTCTTCCACCACTCACCATGCTCGAAGCCAAACTCTCCGAAGCAGCCATCCTCAAACGTCTTCTCGACGGTAAGCACCCCCAACTTACATTTCTTTCGACGCGTTTTCGTGGCGGCCACCCACAATACGAGCTTGCTAACACACAACCCCCTCCTCTCTTCTCCTTCTTTGTCTGTCTGTAGCGATTAAGGAACTCGTCACCGACGCCAACTTTGAATGCAACGAAGAAGGAATCGTACGTCCTCCTCGCGTCCCACCCATTTACTCATTCACACTCACACTCACACTCATCATCACCAGACTCTCCAAGCTATGGATAACTCCCACGTCGCGCTCGTCGCCGTCAAACTCGCTGCTTCAGGGTTCAAGAAATACAGGTGCGTCATCCATCGTCATCGTTGTGTGTGCATAGAAGAAGAGTAGACTGAAAAGACGGAAACGAAAGATGCGACCGGCCGATGCCACTCGGTGTCAACCTCACGTCTCTCACTAAAGTCCTCAAGTGCGCTAAAGACGATGATACGTGTACGCTGAAGGCGAGTGATGATGGGGATTTGTTGAATTTTGTGTACGAGGCGAGGAGTACGTGGTTTTCGTGGTTTTTTGCGTGGTGTGGTTTGGTGTGCTGACCTTTTTTTTTTGGACAATGTAGATACGGACCGTATTGCGGAGTATGAGCTCAAGTTGATGGATATCGACTCGGATACGTTGGGTATCCCGGATACGGAGTATGACGCGCGTGTGACGATGCCGTCTGCAGAGTTTGGACGGATCGTTCGGGATCTCAGTATGCTTGGTGCGTAAAGCTTATTTTTATTGTTCGTCTAACGAGGGTGCTAATAATAATGATGAATTGGGCAACACGTAGGCGAATCTGTGAGGATTGAGGTGTCGAAGGAGGGTGTGAGGTTTGCGTCGGAGGGGGAGGCTGCGAATGGGTCTGTGCTTCTCAAGTCTACTGAGTTGCCGAGTGGTGGGGAGAAGAAAGTGAAGGAGGAAAAGACGGATGATGGTGATGAAGAGCAGGAGGATGAAGAGGATGAGGACGGGGATGAAGACGAGGACGGTGATAAAAAGAAGAAGAAGAAAGCTAAGAAGGAGAAGGTGAAGAAGGAAAAGACTGATGGGGAGGATGTGGAGATGGAGGATGAGGACGACGATGGGGAGTTTAAGGCCGGGGACGCGGAGGAGGAGGACGGTGAGGAGGAGCAGGATGAGGAGGAGTCGGATGGAAAGAAGAGGAAACGTTCGAGCAAGGTGTGTATTGTTAGTTTAACGATTGTGGCGCGTTTGATTGACAAAAATTTATGACAGGCTAAAGCTAAGCCGGCGAAAAAGGCCAAGAAGTCGTCTCAGAAGAAAAAGAACGACGACGATGACGACGACGACGAGTTGCCCGAGAACGCTGTGAGGATTGAGCTGAACTCCCACGTGAACTTGACGTTCTCCCTCAAGTACCTCGTCAACTTTTCCAAGAGCACGAGCTTGAGCAGTGTCGTCCAGCTGATGATGAGCAACGACGTCCCGCTATTGGTGAGTAATTTGATTAGGACTCTATGATGCCAGGAGGATGGATGCTGACGTCAAGTCGCACAGGTCTCGTACGAATTCGGGCAGGGACATATCCATTACTACCTCGCACCGAAGATTGGTGATGATTAAAATGACGAATTTAGGCGTTCGTACTCAAGTCATTAGAGAAAATTCTTTGTTTTGTTCTACTCGTTGTTTGGTTTCGCAACGTTTACTGTGTGTATATATTTGCATAAGTGGTTTATAATTTACACCGTGCACGTCGTGACTAAATTTCTACCGAAGGTGGTAGTCCGTGGACATACGGTCGACGAGTGTGTGATGCTCTTTGTGGTACGTTGGCCGGCGTACGAACCCGATAGTCAGTCGTACTTACTATTGGACGCTAATGAACTCCTTGAACCGTCAGCTCGTCTGTTGTAATCGGAGACATACGACCGAGTGGTGGTAGTTTTGAGCTCATGCTATTATACAAACGGACGAGTCTTGCAAGGTAGGTGTGGGTAATTCATAGCACGATGTCGATGAGTCTGAGGCCCTATATCGATCTGTACGAACGTTCCTGAGGATGGGTGGTCTTTTCATAGCGAAATCGGAAGCGCAAGCTGTGACTCGCGTGTTGACGCACCTTGGTCGATCGGTCCGAGAGAAGGCGAATCGATTGAGTGGGAGTGGTACGAGGGGAAATTGTGAGGAAGGTGTCGTCATTGCTTGTGGATGTGGGGATGCAGGACTGCGATCAGTCGGATATTGTTGTGGAATTACATGGACCACCACATGTGAGGATTGGTGATTCTAGTTCGTAAGTACACAGTAAGAACTCACAAAATAGAGTACGATGACTCCGAGATATTGGACCACACCGGTTAAAGGAGCGTACTTGAATCTGGAGACCAAGTCGCGAAAGCTTGTTAGTAGAGAATGCGGGGGAGGCGTACCTGATGACCCCGCATGCTCTGTAAGCTGCTGAGATGATCGACCTACAACGTGTGTGAGCGAGTGAGCCGTCGGAGAGAATATATTGGCACAGTATATATTTTTTCTGTAAAGACTACAGGCCTGGAATGTCGGAAGAACGTTGTTGTCAGCATTTTCTTGTTTTTTGAATGGCGGCGGTGTTGCAAAAATAAGCAATGCGTCGGAACGCCCGCGACGTGCGCTTAATGATCGACGCTGTGGTTGATCTCGACGAGCCTCGTTCTGCCCAACCACCACCTCCTCGTCAAATCGCATCAACTTGATTTGTTTTGCGTAGCGATCCGGGACAACCTCACAGTCATCTGCAGTCACCTCCAGTCATTTTCAGTCATTTCGCTAAGCTTGCACGCTCCGTGTGGCTCGAACGACCTCGGCTCATTCCGCTCCGTTCTTGCGACATCCGTTTTCCCCATGCCCAGCTCTTTCTTTCTTCTCGCCGACACACACTCTCTCTGTCGCCATTGAGCTTTTTGAACATGTGCGCATCCACGTTCCATCCCGGGGCGGGTTCAATTCGTCAATATAAAGAGAGATTTTCACCGGTACGCAGCATCTCTCCGTCGACTCATCTCATTCTCACCTCACCTCATCTCATCTCATCTCACACTTTACAGCAATAATGTCCACCGCCTACGACGATGCAGTCAAGACTCTCCCCAACCCACCTCCCCTCACTGATCACCAGAAGGAGCTGATCAAGGCAACCGTGCCTGTCCTCGAGCAGCATGGCACCGAGATCACAAAGGTCTTCTACAAGACCATGCTCGGTGAGAACCCAGAGTTGCGGAACGTCTTCAACCACTCCAAGCAGCAGGTGCGTCTGTGTTTTGTACTCCTTCAACTTGTATTGAACTCACGCCGTCGACATATACAGCGAGGCGATCAGGCAGAGGCCCTCGCTCGCGCCGTCCTCGCTTACGCCGCCAACATCGACAACCTCGCTCCCCTCCTCCCCGCCGTCGAACGTCTCTGCAACAAACACGCCTCCCTTGGCATCCAACCCCTCCAATACACCATCGTCGGCAAGTACCTCTTGGCGGCCATCACCACTGTCGTCGGCGCGGATGTCTTCAAAGGCGAGCTGTACGACGCTTGGGCAGCGGCGTATTGGCATTTGGCGAGACTCTGCTTCGGCAGGGAGGAGGAGCTGTACAAGGGCGGTGGATGGAGAGGGTGGAGGGAGTTTGTCGTAGAGAAAAAGGTCAAGGAGGCAGAGGACGTCGTGTCGTTCTACTTTAAGCCAAAGGACGGTAAACCCCTCCCGCAGTACAAGCCCGGGCAGTATATTTCCGTGCAAAAGTTCATCACCGAGCTCGGGTACAACCAGTCAAGACAGTACGTGCTCCGTTTAATCTCGCAAGTGTGTTATCGCTGATCATGGGCGCGCTACACCGTAGATATTCCCTCTCCGCATCCCCCAACCCCTCCCACCTCCGCATCTCCGTCCGTCGCGACCGCGGGCTCACCATCACAGACCCCACCACCGGCAAAATCACCCCCTCCCAATCCAGCCAACTCGGCTGGCTATCCAACCTCCTCCACGCCCACCTCAACGAAGGCGACGCCGTAGAACTCTCCGCTCCATTTGGCGACTTCTTCCTCGTCGAGGAGGAGACTGGTCCGGTGGTGTTTATTAGCGCGGGTGTGGGTGTCACCCCGGTGTTGCCTATGCTCCACGCTGTCCTCGCTCCCGTCAACCAACAGCAAAGGAAGGTAGGATGGGTACAGGTTCTTCGATCGCGCAAAGCACACGCTCTCCATGACGAGATCTTCGCAGACATCTCAGCACACAAAGACCTCATCCGCCACGCGATTTTCTACAACTCCCCCGAGGACGACGAGGGAGCGGACTTTACGGGGAGGTTCGAGGTGGCGCGTGTACCCGGGGAGGTATTATACCTCGACGACCCCAAGGCGGTGTATTATGTGTGTGGGCCCGAGGGCTTTATGAGGGATGTTGGGGTGGCGTTGAAGGAGAGGGGGGTGGATGTGGGGAGGATTAGGGCGGAGGTGTTTGGGCAGGGTGCGGTGCCGATTTAGACTGGTCCGGTGTGAGTTAACATTAAGTACTTAATGGTGTATGATGGTATATGAGTAGAGTGTATACTTAGATGTGTCGAGGTGTTCAATACTACCCCCCTTCATTAACATTTATCATACTCTGAAGTTGTGCCCTTTTAGAAGCTACGTACTGTAATGTTATAACCAATCCGTGGGTGCACACCGCCTGTTCTGTAGCCATCGTCGTCGTTGTAATAGTCGGTCAGGGGCGGGTGTGGCCACGGGTGAGAGGAATGACGACCATCAAACAAATACGACCATCAGCTGAGGATTGTGCGTCGCAGCGTTTCGAGGCCAGTGCAGAGACTGTAGACAGCGTCCTGGAGAGGTTGGAGGATGAGAACTTCTTTATGAAGGAAGGCCCGTCTGATCTGCAGAGGACGCCGTCCGGCTGTAACCCTGCGGATCACAGCCTGTCTTTTCTCTTCATAGATACTTTCCTTTCTCGTACTATACATGCCCAGCGCTCTTTCTGACATCCACGCCTTTTTCCTTCACGCTCATTAGTCCCCGCTATTTCTATTCCCACACTCCCATTGGTCCCCCCCCCCGATTAGTTCCCATCCTTATATACCGTCTCCCTTCCCTTCGAGCCTCTTAGTTCTCCCCCCCGGCTCGAAGGTATGTCTATATGCATATGTCTTCCGCAATACCTGTACTTACTTAGTTCTCCCCCCCGGCTCGAAGAATATAACGTGTAAAAGTTCTATTTCGTCTGAGCGTTGCCAGCCACCTCCACATGGCAGGCTTCCACCGGCGTGAGACAGTGATACCCACGTAGGCTTCTTGTCCACAACATCCATTGTCCATAGTAAGTTGCGGAATGTCTACAGCACTATTCGGCAGTGACAATGTATCTAATACCTACTACGCGCAGCACATAGGTAGCATGTTCAACCACCCCCAGACAGCATCGGATAGTGCGAATGCTAGCACTTGCACGGCTTCAGCAAGGTTGCTGGTTGATAACATGGCAATGTCTGGGATATCATTGGAGTCCTCCTCACTGCCATCTTCCCAGACTGTTTCACAGGTTTTGAAATGGATCCTTGCTCCTTTACCAGACAGTGTGGACACTGAGCAACTAAAGGTACCTTGGATGCTATTCTATGAGTCAGATGGGTACCTCTGTCTTGGGTCACTCATGTGCGACAAGCAGAGCTGTGACTCACTGCATATAACAAAGGATAGTGAAGGATATATTAGTGAGTGCTGACAAAGTGAGTGAGGTATGTACGATAAGAGAGAGTGAAGAGAGAAAGATAGTCTGAGAGTGATGATTGTAAAAGAACAATGACTGTACAGTGTAGGAGGGAGATGGCCTGCAAGGGCCAACCAATGTGCCAGGAAAAGGAAAGTGTCCAGTCTCTAGAGTGAGATAGCTAAACAAAAAGGAAGGCTGCATAAGTCATGAAGGGAGGGTGGGTGCGCTTGTGAATGTGCCATTCTGGATTAATCTTCGACATGACCTGGACATCAAGAGAGTGGGAAAGAGAGGGAGAGAGATAGGAGAGAGAAAGAAATGCACTATGAATATGATCTGGTTTCAATGGATATGTGTAACGAGTGTGGTAGAACAATGACCATAGAAATTGAGTGACTGTCTTCCTTACAACGCTAAACTGAATTCATCTAAGGCTGGATAAAGATTGTCACTGGAGATAAAGAGGGAAGTGTATGTGGACCCCACTCCAAATATCCCCAACAAGACTACTGTGAGAGGCAACAGAGGGCAGAAAAGGTGAAGGATTGCCAGTAAGGCAAGTGAAAGTGATGGGTCACTTGTCAGTGATGTCCACATAAATACAGTCAGAGTTGACATCTGCATATATGATTTGCTGAGCGCAATAGCGAGCATGGTATGGGTCTAGAGGAGATGGACCTGAGAGGATCACCACACGGCCTGGTGCCAAGGATAGTACTTGCTCTGTTAAGAGGTATACCAGCCAGTAATTGGCTCAGATGTGTGTTATTGGGCCTTAGAAAGAATCAATGTGAATAGGAGCATTGTCATCGATGACTGCAGATTGGAAGCACTGATCAGCTGACTTCGTGAGAGAGATAAGCATTGGAGTCTCTGCTTGTCCTTGCTGAACTACCCTGCTCCTAGCTCCTGACTCTGAGGTAGTCTCTGTAGCGGAAAATGCTATGGTGGGAGTGACTTGCTCTGAGGGAGGATGAGTGTCTGGAAGATGATAGTATGAAGCGGATCGTAATGAGAAGAGGCCAAATGAGCGTTTCTTTCATGGAATAGTTGAAGTGAATGACCTTCTGTCACTGGAATAGTTCTGATCTTCGATTCTCAGGTGAGAATCTTGGATCTCACTAGATGGTGAAGGTTGACGCAGTTGGGGTTGAGAGGGAAGACAGCATTGAAGAAAATCCATAGAGAGGATTGCTGTGTCGAGAAATAATTAGAGTGTGGAATGTGAGGAATAAGATGACCTGGGACTCCTGCCCATGGTGCATCATGATTTGTATCTTGCAATGGTTGTGCCAAGCTTCCAGGGTCAATATCACTCAGTAGTCTTGGGTGATACAGCTGGGTTGAGGTCTTTAAGTGATAAATGGCAGGTAGCACTGCTATTTAACAGACTTCAGTGGAGAGGTTTATTGGCCGAACTGCTGTGCAAGTAAGAAAATCAGCTGATAATTTGTACCAATCGAAATGACCAGTCTGAACATAGGGAGAGAGGGAAGGGTGCAAAAAGAGTGACAATTGCCATGGAGACAGCAGTTTGTGAGGTGATTGAGGGGCGTACCAGCTGCGACATGGCAGTCAGAAAGAGAGAGGCACTATAAAGTAGATGCCTGTACCTTGTGACTCGTAGACTTCAGTCTGAGATCTTCGTACCTTAAGATCTCAAACTACCATCTATGAGTCAGATGGGTACCTCTGTCTTGTGTCACTCATGTGTGACAAGCAGAGCTGTGACTCACTGCATATAACAAAGGATAGCAAAGGATATATTAGTGAGTGCTGACAAAGTGAGTGAGGTATGTACGATAAGAGAGAGCGAAGAGAGAAAGATAGTCTGAGAGTGATGATTGTAAAAGAATAACGACTGTACAGTGTAGGAGGGAGATGGCCTGCAAGGGCTGATCGACGTGCCAGGAAAAGGAAAGTGCCCAGTCTCCAGAGTGAGATAGCTAAACAAAAAGGAGAGCTGCATAAGTTACAATTCTCAATAGAAAGGAGTGTCAATGATACATCACATGTAATGCAGATCCCCAATGAAAAGGCAATAGAATGACAACTAACTGGAAGACATCAGCACACTCGAGGCATAACTATCCTCATGAAGTCTGCATGGGCATCTGGTCGAGCCTGGATGTACGGTGCAATGACTTGGGCATGCTTACAGAGGTAGAGCCGAAAGGCATCTCCTTTCCAGCATCCATGAGACTTGACTACCTCGAAAGGAACTCCCTGTAGAAGATATTCCAGTATGCCTCCTATGTGAAAGGCATGTCCTCTTAGGACTGCTATGTTTGCATCTTTGGCAGCTAGGGACATGTGCTGGAGAAAGATGTACTTGGAGAGTGGTAAACGCACTGGTTTGCTGTATTGAAGTTCTGAGTATGCGAATAGATGTTCTTCCTCCACAATTAGATGCTACTTGCTAGTCCAATACCTCATCATCCTTTGTTATGCATCCACCCCCTTCCTTTCGACTTTGTGCTACACCTCCGGTGTCAGGGCTCAAAGACTCCAGACATTGTCCGACATCACCTCGACTCAAGCATCATGTACAGTGGCTGCAAACAACATGCCACTTTCCTTCTGGCCCTTACTATTATGATTCACTAACTCTACTTAAGGACTACTCCCGACCGCGACAGAAATTCTGCGACTCGGGAATGACAACAGTGATGGATTCTACCGTGCTGCAATGCCATAGAATCTCGCACGAGAAAGAGAGGAACCATTTGAAGGGCGTGGTATGAACCAGTTGTCAGACAACAGGTAAGTACTTGATGCAGTAACCTCACGGTTTCGTCTTACGATAGCAAGGTCACTCACAGCTACTGTTACCAGCAAGTAAACTGTGGTACCATACGGCAACAAAGACAACTTACTTACAGATAGCACCCAAGAAGTGGTCTGCAAACGACTGAGTGCTGGTCCACTGGGCAGATGTGTGCATATGTCCAGGTCACTCGGGCCTTGCGGTCTCAAGTTCGATGATAAGGTATATAAGATGCCCTCGCTCGTATGCAGAGTGCTACATCTAATAGTATGTGTTGTAGGTACACTACGTTCGAGATCAGGCAAAGCTTATAGCGATCTAGACCTGAGCATGGCCAGTGGTACCTACTACAGCGAGAACAACAGTTGGTAATGTACTCTGCAAGACAACTCCAACATCGAAGACGGCAATATACTGACAGTATGGAAGATCATACCATGCTTGCAGACAGCTCACTTAACACACTTGACTGCAATGCCGGCAAGTTAAGAGCCACCAACGCTTGCCTTTCATGAACGTCCGAGGGTGAGAACTCATCATTGGCAATGGTTTTATCCCATCAAAACAAGGTTTTGGCAACCCACCACCTTCTCTCCCTTCGACACGCCTGTTGTCGTCCACCTCCACTCCTATCCGAGCAGTGCGCAAAACTTGTGGGCCCCTTGAAGCCAGTAATACGATCATCGCGAGTGCTGAGGACCACGGTCTCCTATTCTCATGCTGAGTGTATCAGAGATGAATAACGGCATTCACAATAAGGTCCATCCGGTCGAGGGAGGTGTGTAAGCGGTGAAAAAGATGTGAGAGGTTCATGTACGCAAGAAAACAATGATGATAGTATTAGGTGAGTTGGTTTTACTCACTGACAGCTGTCAACGATATGTCTGATAAACCTTCACAGAGCACTGAACAAACATGAGCCATATCTGCTCACTACACCCCTGCCCTAGTTCGAGTGCAGCACCGCCGAGGTAGCCGGGGGAGTTCGACGGCGACGACTACAAACAGCATAACCTGCCAGATACTATAGGGAATAACGAGGTAGTACAAAGCTAATTTACATTGCTATGTTAATAGTCATAGGTGCTCACAGTATATGTACATACAGCTTTTAGCACTATTCCATGACAGTCATGGTTGTTGATTTCGGGTACACCCCCGGTGCCCAGACTGTTGGGATCCAAGCTGCGTTGCAACATTCCTTCAGGTGCGTTCCCCTGTTCTTGTAAAATGTTACCCATCCACTCACATAGTCCTTAGGTTAGGAGGAGGAGCAACACGAGCGAAGCGAGTGTTGCGACGTTTGAGGCAAAAACAAAGGCGAAGATACCACTGTATACTTACAGTCGGCACGCTTTCGTCAAGTTGACTCATCAGCGCCGCATTTGCCTGGTATATATATCGAACGACCAGGGACTTTGTCAAAAATTTGGCAAAGTCCCTGCGCACAATGGCGAAGCCATTGTGC